>SKCR01006540.1:0-51961 GCA_019454045.1 Zanthoxylum bungeanum
GTCTTTTCTTCTCAACAAATGAGAAGGGTGAAAGGGTAATGTCCTTTTTATAGGGGCAGATGGTAAAATAAATAAGTGGTGAAAATGTTGAAAACTTTAAGAATTTCTCAAATCAGTCCTTAGACATAGCTCATCCGAATCTGATTTGTATTTTCGTTCTATTTCGGCTTCGAATTTGAAGAAATATCCAACGTGAAAGTTGTAGATTTCAGTTTTAGCTTTCCAACTATATAAAATTCATGAAAATCAGATATCATATGAGAAATTACGGTATGAAATGAAAAATGATATTATGGCTTCAATTTATGGGCAGAGAAAAGGCTTCCACCAATTTCTCTACCAAACACTCCATAAAACACTCCACTAAACACTCCACAAAACATTCATGTTTGGTGGAAGTTTGACAATTGTAAATTGTCATTTTCCATTTTTTTTGTTTTTGATAATGACTTTAATAATTGCACATAACACACTTTAGATATTTCATCAATTTCGGTCTTGAAAGTTTTATAACTCGAAAATCTTATGAACATCAAAATTGTAGTTCTTTGAGTTTTCTTTCATCTGGAACTTGAATCACTTCAATCCGATATTGGATTAAAAAGTTATGGAAAAAATATGAAAGTTGCGCAAAGTTGAAATTTTCGAAATTGTACTTCGTTAGAATGTCATTTCAATTTTCCAACCTCCAAAATCCAAATGTCACGTCCATTTTTTGCCCTTCTTTGTTCTACATTTAATCCTGATTGATTTCATTAAGTCCCGATTTTATTTTATCTACAAAATAAACCAAAAACACATCAAAACGTTCACAAATCTCCAGATACCATACAAAATATTAAGTTAAATGGGCGATAAATATTGATATATTTTTCGCTTATCACCTATACTTTGGGACGATGTCGGCGAGGCGAGATATAAAAAAAAATAGCACTCATGAGAGTTCTTTGGAGAAACCAGAAGTTTGAAGCAGCAACCTGGAAAACAGAGGGAGAAATGAAAACTAAGTACTCAAAGCTGTTTAGATAAAGAAATTTCGAGGATGAAATTTTTATAAAAAAATGAAAACTATTAAAATGAATTAATTAAGAAATTTTGAAGATTAAATCGGTTTGAGCATAACACCGAGTACACTAGCAGATATTATAATTATTTAGCCTATAACTGCATAATTAACTCGAATACTAGAGAATAAACAACAAATGGTATATATTTATTAGTATAATAGTAGAATAGAGTTGCACAGAAATACTAAACCCTGAAACACCTAATCCCCACGCCCCCACCAACTCTTAGAAACCTCTAAAAATTTCATTAACCTCTTCACTTATTTCTTCTTCTGCGCCCATAATAGCCTTTAACTCCATGGACCCACGCATGCCACCGACCACATGATCCATCAACGCTCTCTAGCATGGAGCCACGCTCTTAGTCCAAACCACCAGCACAAGTAACCATTACGCTCAGCTCTCGTGTAGTTGATCAACTTTACATAACCTGGGCTCCTCTTTCTATCCATGTACAGCAACAACTATGCCCCATGATCCATCAACGTGCGCGGCGGCTTCTTTTTTCGTCAATCTCACATCAACTCCATCTATAGTGGCTTCGCTTTCTCTATCACCAGTACACGAAACAACCACTCATACGCTAGCAGTAGTTCCCCTTGCATGCGACCCTGGAGCAATCGTTACTTCAATTTCTCCGTTGTCCTTAATGGTTCCATGACTCTCTTATTCTCTTGGTTTCTCTCAATTTTCTACGGATTGATGCTTGGGTTTCGAGGTTTTATAATAATGATATGTTATTGCCTGTTGAAATTATTGATAGGGGACTGCAAGCGCCTGCTTATGGGTGCCCGAAATTACGGAGGCTGGTGGTGATTGGTGCTAGCGAGTTGGGGTTGTTGAGTATGGCTGAGGAGTGCTTGACTTTGTAAGAATAGGAGATGCATAAGCGTAGTGATGATGTGTTGCGTGGGATTGCGACGTGTGAGATCTTACAAACCTTCAAATTGGTTGGAAACATAGAAGGGTCTTATAGTTCATTGGTTTCAGATATTGGGATGACGATTTCGACTTAAGGGTGTAAGAGATCGGTCAAGCTTGAGCTTAGCGGTTGTGAGAATAGTTTTGATGGGATTCATGAAATTGGGCAGAACTTTACTCGTTCGAAAGATGGACCCTTCCAAGCTATCGAAATGGAACCACGTTAGTTCCATCACTAACCAAGCCTCACCAACAAGAGATACAATGCTGCCAAGATATTCAGTCACCCTGATGTTGTCATTGAAGAGCCAAGAAACATGTTAACGAACTAAGGATGCAGTGTAAAATTCTCGTAGAGGTAAGTAATTTTCCAACTGTACTACGAGACTTATGTATTGAATTGAGTGGTATGTTTGTTGTGATGGTTGAATGATGTTGGAGTTGATTAGACTTAGTATAGTTATATATGTTTATTGTAAAATGAATGTTGATTGTTTCGTGTTATCGTGCATATGGTTTATATTCATCACATCGCTCATATCATGTTTAATGCATAAACTATTTCGGTAATGACATGTATTGTGTCATGGTTTTAAATTTTTACTGGTAATGGTTTGAAATGAATTTTAAGGTGGACTTGGTATAATTACTAAGGGGGGTATATGGTAAGGAAAATGATAATTGGTTACCATAAGTAATGTTTTGGTAATGGATTACCTGTGGTAACGTTTTGGTAAAGGAAAATGGTAATTGGTTACCATAGGTAATGTTTTGGTAATGGATTACTTGTGGTACCGTTTTTGGTAAAGGAAAATGGTAATGAGTTACCATCGGTAATGGTTTGGTAATGGATTACCTGTGGTAATGTTTTGGTAAAGGAAAATGGTAATGAGTTACCATAGGTAATGTTTTGGTAATGAGTTACCTATGGTAACGTTTTGATAAAGGTTAAGGATTGCCTATGTCAATGACTTGCTAATGGATTACCTGTGGTAATGATTTGGTAACGAATTACCTAATGTAATATTTTGGTAAAGTTTACTAGTAAAGGAACCATTAATAGTAATAGTTAAATATGTTCTAAAGTATAACATCAAAATCCTGACCGGTTGTCCTGTTGCATATACCAAGACCGAGGGCCCTTTAACTGTAAATATTTTATCGATTGGTAAAAGTTTATTCTAAAATCAAAGTTTTCAACGAGCTGCATTTTAAAAATGGAACGTCATTTCATTCATGCATGAAAATTTCTTGTTGGGCTTAGACTTGATGTGTCTTGTGGTGCAGATGATTATCTTTTAGAAGAATATGTTGATCTAATAGTTGGTGGTTGCGCGATAGATCCATGATGGTGGCTCATGTGACAAGGAACCATGTCTTTTTATTTTAATTACAGTTTGGGGCATTAGAGTAATAAGTCTCCGGGATAGTTAGGTCTTGGGAGAATCCAGTGTGTTAATTTAGTCTATACATTACATTTATTTTGACATTTGGATTAAGTAAAATTAATTTGACTTCTATGAATGACTATCAATTTGGCATCATTAGTGCTTTTGCTTAAATATCAAAGAAGTGTAAAGTTAAGGTAGAATTTGGTGGTGTTCTGGCTCTATACTCATTTGGGTAAGGTGGTTATAGGTCGGGACGTTACAAGTTTGTTAGTTTTGCAGGTTGGCAACCGAATTGGTGAGCCAAAAGCTTTCGATAACTGTTCTAGAGAAGACTAATTGCTTGAGCTATAGTCACCCACTGAGGATCTTCTGGAAGAGTCTGAAGAATTTTAGTAGTTTTATCTTATATGTTCATGATGATGTATATGTTTGGAGTACGTGCTGAGTACGTGCTGAGCACATAACTTGCATATTACTAAAAGATGCACATAGCTCTTAAGTGTAACGCCCCGACCTATCACGCCTTTCCCAAAGGAGTATAGATCTGGAACACTAACATCTACACTAACCTCAAATTTTCCAAACACTTAAGCAACTATCTCAACATTGTTAATTCAATAATCGTTCATAAATGACAAATAACTTCCCTCAAGTCCAAATTGTAAAATTAGTGTTTTGCATAAACTAAAATAACATACTAAATTCTCCAAGACTACCGAAACTTATTATCCTAATATCCTAAACTGTAAAATCAAGAAAGACACAGTTTCTTGTCACATGAGTCACCGTCATGGATCCGTCGCGCAACCACCAACCTCTAGATCAACATATTCTCCCGTAAGGTGATCACCTGCACCATAGGACATAGTGAGCCTAAGCCCAGCAAGAAATTTTCATGCATGAATGCAATGGTGTTCCTTTTAAAAAAAATGCAAACCATTGAAAACTTCGATTCCGACATAAACCATTAACTATTTGATAAATCATTTACAGTTAAAGGGCCATCGGTCTTGGTATATGCTACAGGATAACTGGTCGGGATTTTGATGTTCTACTTTAGAACATATTTAACCATTATCATTAATGATTCATTTACCAGCTGTAACCTTTACCAAAACATTACCATAGGTAATTCTTTATCAAATCGTTAGCATAGGTAATCCTTTACCATTAACCTTTACCAAAACATTATCATAGGTAATCATTTACCAAATCATTACCATAGGTAATCATTTACCATTAACCTTTAACAAAACCATTACCATATACCTTCCTTGTAGCAGTTATACCAAGAATGGTTTGAAATTCATTTC
This sequence comes from Zanthoxylum bungeanum, assembly GCA_019454045.1. Lineage (NCBI taxonomy): Eukaryota > Viridiplantae > Streptophyta > Magnoliopsida > Sapindales > Rutaceae > Zanthoxylum > Zanthoxylum bungeanum. Next base: position 4,693 of record SKCR01006540.1, read on the forward strand.
AAACCATTTCCAGTAAAAATTAAAACCATGACGCTACACATATCATTACCCAAATGGCTTATGCATTATAAATGATATGAGCGATACGATGAAAATAAACCATATACACAGTAACAGGAAACAACCATCATACTATTCATAGTAAAAATATCTAATTATAATAAGCCCACTCGACTCCAACATCATTCAACAATCACATAAAACATACCACTCAAGCACATACATTAGTCCTGAGGTACAATTGGAAAATTATTTACCTCTATGAGTATTTCACGCAGTGTACCTAATTCGTTAACCTGCTCTTGAGAAATGTAACGTGTCAAGTCATTAAAAAGCACACATACAATTATATTATTACTTATTAGTATTATTATCAATGGTGTATACACATGCTAACACAAGAGTATGCATTTCAATACATCCGAATAAATAAATACCCATTATTTTCACCTAATATTTTATTTATCACCACTATTTATTATTATTGCATAAATATGATTTTCACCTAATATTTTTTGATCAGAGAGTAGGCTTTGAAGGCGCTCATGGTGATCACGGGTGAAGAATAATGAATGTGTCAATAAATTAATGAGTGGTTGCAGCTCGACGATGATGAGGACTTGCTACTGTCGATGAAGGAAGGCTAGAGATTCGGCCACTGATGAGAGCAAGACGATCCGATCCTCTCTAGGGTTCTCTTTCTTCGTTCTTCTCTGATGCAAGTTTTTATTATTTCTACTACGGCTTGACACTGTTTTCTTTACTTTAGGGTTTCCTCCTACTTCATGAACCCTAATCCTTTTTTACACTGATAATTATATAATTATTTGTTATTTAATTCCTGGTATCAATTTAATTACGCAGTTATTGTCCCAATATTTATTATATCTGCTAGTGTACTCAGTGCTATTCCCAACCTGATTTAATCTTCAAAATTTCATTACCAAGTAATTTTAGCTCCGTTTTTTTTTACTTTTCTTGCACGGAAAATTTTTATTTTTCGTGCAGAATTTATAAAAAAAAAATTCCCCCAATCTACTCTGATATTTTTAAATTACATGCTCTAAATATTTCGAACTCTAAACTATTTCTACTGGACATTTGGGTCACATACTCAAAAATTCAGTCATTTATTCAAATCATTATGCGATTCTACAACCTACAACGGTGTATTACATTAAGTATTGATGACGAGCATTTAATATATCTTGAATAACGGTCCTGAGGTCCTCATGCGTATTTGATTTCATTACAGGTTACACATGGTGCTGGATAGTGTTCCGGATTGCATAAATTTAGGACGCATCATGTTTGTTTTTCTGTAAATCCGAGGCTTATGGAAATCAGTTCAGCTCATCTTTTGCCGGTAACGTCCCCATTATATCGGGAAGTTATAGGTGAATTGAGAAAGACAGTCTTATATGAGAACAAAAGGAAAATAGCCTAGATAGAAACCATTGACCAAGTTAAGTAGGGGAGCAATACAAGTGCCATCCTGAGAATTTTACATCTTCATAATACTCAAATAACCAACTAGATGATAAACTGAGAATCTTCACACAGATACTTTTGAGATAAGACTAGACATTCTTAAAAACCCTTTGATTACACTCAAGTCAAATACACCAACATGTAGCTGTTGAACCAGAAAGTCAGCATGTTTTCGGTTCCACCGAAAGCAAGCTTGACTTGCATGGCCAAGGCAGCTGGAAAGGCAAACCGCGTGACACTGTTCACGCGGTTTGATCAGCTATATAAGGAGCCCTAAACCTTCATTGTTAAGTATCCCAATGAGTGTGTGATTTGTACAGAGAGTGAGAGAGGTTTTTGTGAGTTTTCTTGTTTGTAAAACTTGTGTATTATTCTTGTAGTAATAATACGAATTCGGTTTTTCCTCAAACACTCCCAAGAGTGATCGTGATTTCACAACAAGTGGTATCAGAGCTTTGGTTCTTCATTGGGATCGAAAAATCGAAGAACGGAGCTTGGTTCGGAAAATTCGAGTTCCGGCAAAGTTGTCAAAAATCCAATTTGAGGGTACCATCAGCTAGTTCACGTCGAGACGAGCACGGTGGTATTTTCCGGCGACCGAACCGACGTCCAGAACGGCCGCACGCGCTCCACGCGCCAACCAGAGAGCTTCCCACGCTCTCCCACTCGCAGCACGCGCCTCACGCGCGCCAGAGGTTGAAGACGATCCGAGTCAGCATCCACGTCAGCGACACGTGTCAGCCACGTCAGCATACGGGTCCCGCACTGCCACGTCAGCTTGCCACGTCAGCACGCCACGTCATCTTGCAGCGTCAACTGCCACGTCAGCCGCCACGTCAGCAAAGCGGGTCCCACCTGCCACGTCAGCAGCCTGGTAAATTTCATTTAGCCCCCTGAAGTTTTGAAATTTACAGTTTTGCCCCAGAACTTTTAGGAATTTACAAATCAGCCCCTGTGTCGGATTTAGACCAAAGAAGTGTCTATTCCACCATTTCCGACCGTTCCGGACGCAACGGTGACCTCCGGTTTGTGAAATTCAGACCCGATTTTAGTGTATTCCCATTTTAAACTTTAAAACTTAAAATGGAGATGGAGGATTCTCATTCTGGTGCAATGATTAAACTGGCTGCCACTAATTACTCCCTCTGGAGACCTAGGATGATAGATTTTTTACATTGTAAAGATCTGTTTGATGTCATCGAGTTGAAGGGAGTGAAACCAGAGTCTACTAAGGAGTATGACTGGAATAAACTCAACAACAGAACTTTGGGTCAGATTAGGCAGTGGATTGGTCATAGTGTCTTTCACCACGTAGCACAGGACACAGATGCTTAAGAAATGTGGAGGAAATTGGAAGACATGTTCCAGGCCAAAACAGCTCGGAATAAGGCCTTAATAATGAGGCGATTGGTGAATTTGAAGTTACGGAGTGGAACTTCCGTTGCAGAACACACCAACGAGTTCCAGAGCCTGGTGAATCAGTTGTCTGCAGTAGACATGCAACTGGCAGACGAAGTTCAAGCCCTCTTGCTACTCAGTTCTCTTCCTGATAGCTGGGAGACTCTGGTGGTTACTCTCAGCAACTCAGCTCCAGGAGGCAAACTTACCATGCCTATGGTAAAGGATGCCTTGTCAAATGAAGAAGCCAGAAGAAAAGACGTGGGCTCAGATCAAACAGAAGCTCTTGTCTCGGAGCAGCGAGGAAGACAACAGGAGAAACATCAAGGTGGGAGAAGAGGCAGAAGCAAAAGCAGGGGCAGGTCCAAGGACGGGAAAAAGACATACAAGTGCTTCCACTGTGGCATTGAAGGCCACTTGAAGAAGAATTTCCGGAAACTGCAACAGGAGCAGGGACAAGGCAATAACCAGCCGAAGAAGAATGATGCGGAGACACTAGTAGTTACTACAGTGGATGTAGCTATATGCTCCGGCCAGGAAGAAGCATGCCTTCACACCGCAACTCAGGATGTCGAGTGGGTGGTAGATACTGCAGCATCCTACCATGTCACTCCTCACAGGGATTTCTTCACAACATACAAAGCATGAGACTTTGGAGCAGTGAAGATGGGGAATACCAGTTCTTCTCAGATAGCGGGAATTGGTGAAGTACAGTTGCGGACAAATGCAGGGTATACAGTAACCCTGAAAGAGGTCAGACATGTTCCAGAACTTCGGCTCAACTTACTCTCGGGAGTAGCCCTTGACAAACAGGGCTATGCTAGCCACTTCAGCAACGGCACTTGGAGGATGATAAAAGGTGCCATGGTCATCGCCCGAGGACACATCTGTGGAACCTTGTACAAGACTCATGTGAAGATTTGTGCAGAAAGCCTCAATGTAGCTGAACGAGAGGTTTCTCAGAATCTGTTGCACCAGAGACTCGGTCACATGAGTGAAAGGGGGTTGTCTACCTTGACAAAGAAGGATCTAATCACCGTCTCCAAAAATGCTAATTTGGATCCTTGCAACCACTGCCTATTCGGTAAGCAACACATAGTCTCTTTTAATTTCTCATCTACAAAGAAATCAGAGTTACTCAGTCTGGTGTACTCTGATGTATGTGGTCCCTTGGAGGTAAACTCACTAGGCGGTAACAAATATTTTCTGACTTTTATTGATGATGCTTCTCGGAAAGTATGGGTGTATTTTCTGAAATCAAAGGATCAGGTCCTGGATTATTTCAAACTGTTCCATGCCATGGTCGAGCGTGAAACATGGAAGAAACTGAAGTGCCTTCGTACAGACAATGGAGGCGAATACACTTCCAGGGAGTTCGATGCCTACTGCGGAAGTCACGGCATTCGACATGAGAGGACTGTTCCACGCACCCCACAACACAATGGTGTCGCTGAAAGGATGAACCGCACCATTATGGAGAAAGTCAGAAGCATGATCAGTATGGCTAAGCTGCCAAAGCCATTCTGGGGAGAAGCTGTTCGTGCCACCTGCTACCTGATCAACATATCACCATCTGTACCGTTGAACTTCGAGATTCCGGAGAAAGTGTGGTCTGGTAAGAATCCTTCATATTCTCACCTCAGAATATTCGGATGTTTAGCATTTGCACATGTATCCAAGGAGCTCAGGCAGAAGCTCGATGCAAGGACTACCTCATGCATCTTCATAGGCTATGGAGACGAAGAATTTGGATACAGATTATGGGACCCGAAGGAAAGGAAGGTCATCAGAAGCAGAGATGTAGTGTTTCTCGAAGACCAGACAATAGAAGACATTGAAAAGCCCAAAATGCCTTCTAGAACCAGTGCCGACAATGTTGATCAAAATCCAGACACAACCCCAGCACCAACACCAGTGGCTACAGATGATGATGGGGTGCAAGACATACCAGAAGCAGAACCAGAGGAGGAAGGAGGTGTTGAGCAGGGGGAGCTGCAGCCTGCTCCATCAGAGGCTTCAGGGTCATCCACAGATCCAGATGACAACAGACAGCCAGAACCTCCTGTACGAAGATCCGAGAGAGGCCGAATTCCATCAGCCAGATACTCAGGATCAGAATACATTCTGCTTACTGACGAGGGGGAGCCAGAAACCTTCAACAAAGCAATATCTCATAAGGACAAAGACAAATGGCTGCACGCAATGCAGGATGAGATGAAATCTCTGCAGAAGAACAACACTTATGAGATAGTGAAGCTCCCACATGTAATGAAGGCACTGAGGAACAAATGGGTATTCAAGCTTAAGAAAGATGGCAGCGGAAAAGTAGTGAAACACAAAGCTCGGCTAGTGGTCAAAGGATTCCTACAGAAAAAAGGGATTGACTTTGATGAGATTTTTTCACCGGTGGTAAAGATGGCTTCAATTCGAGTTATCCTAGGATTGGTAGCCAGATTGAATTTGGAGCTTGAACAGATGGATGTCAAAACAGCATTTCTTCATGGTGATCTGAATGAAGAAATCTACATGGAGCAGCCAGAAGGATTCAAGGTTTCAGGTAAAGAAAACCTTGTTTGCAAGTTGAAAAAGAGCTTGTACGGGCTCAAACAAGCACCGAGGCAGTGGTACAAGAAGTTCGACTCATTTATGGTGGGTCAAGGCTACAAAAGAACTGCAGCAGATCAGTGTGTATACATTCAGAGGTTTCCATATGGAAATTTCGTTGCTCTTCTACTGTATGTAGATGACATGTTGATTGTTGGACAAGAAGCAGCGAAGATTAGACAGCTGAAGAAGGAACTCTCCAAGGCTTTCGACATGAAAGACTTGGGACCAGCTCAACAGATTTTGGGAATGGAGATTGTTCGTGACAGACAGAACAAAAAGCTGTGGCTTTCACATGAGAGGTATATTGAACGGGTAATCAGAAGGTTCGATATACAGAAAGCCAAACCAGTCAGCGTTCCGCTAGCGCACCATTTCAAACTGAGCAAGAGTTCATGCCCCTCATCCAAGAAAGAGATAGAGGAAATGTCAGCAATACCGTATTCTTCAGCTGTTGGAAGCCTAATGTATGCAATGGTATGTACCAGGCCAGATATTGCACACGCAGTTGGTGTAGTGAGCCGTTTTCTCTCTAATCCTGGAAAACAACACTGGGAAGCAGTCAAATGGATTCTCAGGTACCTGAAGGGTACAACGAAGTTTCGTCTGTGTTACGGGGGAGCTGATCCGATCTTGGAAGGCTATACAGATTCAGATATGGCGGGAGATCTTGATGGTAGGAAATCTACATCAGGATTCATTTACACTTTTGCAGGGGGATCTGTGTCATGGCAGTCAAGATTGCAGAGGTGTATAGCATTATCCACAACAGAAACTGAGTACATTGCCATAGCTGAGGCAGGAAAAGAAATGTTGTGGCTAAAGCGGTTTCTCCAAGAGTTAGGGATCAAACAGACAGAATTCAAGATACATTGCGACAGTCAGAGTGCTCTGGACTTGAGCAAGAACTCAATGTATCATTCCCGGACGAAACATATTGATATTCGCTATCACTGGATACGCGAGGTGATGTATCAACAACTGCTGAGACTAGTAAAGATCCATACAGATGAGAATCCAGCCGACATGTTAACAAAGGTGGTTTCCCGAGACAAGCTAGAGTTGTGCAGAGACACAGCTGGGATAGCTTTCAGATGACGATTGTTTTTCAGATACATAGAACTACGATTGGCTTGATCCCGTCTCAGGGTACGTAGGCAGTCATTCAGATGCAGCCATGGGAGGATCCTTTTGGAGGATCCGGTTTTGGATGATTGATGGTCGGCTCAGATTTAGGAAAATCTTCACCGAGGGGGAGATTTGTTGAACCAGAAAGTCAGCATGCTTTCGGTTCCACCGAAAGCAAGCTTGACTTGCATGGCCAAGGCAGCTGGAAAGGCAAACCGCGTGACACTGTTCACGCGGTTTGATCAGCTATATAAGGAGCCCTAAACCTTCATTGTACCGAAAGCATGCTGACTTGCATGGCCAAGGCAGCTGGAAAGGCAAACCGCGTGACACTGTTCACGCGGTTTGATCAGCTATATAAGGAGCCCTAAACCTTCATTGTTAAGTATCCCAATGAGTGTGTGATTTGTACAGAGAGTGAGAGAGGTTTTTGTGAGTTTTCTTGTTTGTAAAACTTGTGTATTATTCTTGTAGTAATAATACGAATTCGGTTTTTCCTCAAACACTCCCAAGAGTGATCGTGATTTCACAACAGTAGCCATGAGCAAAACCTCAAAGAATTCTTTCTTAATTCTTTTTTCTATTGCAAAAAAATTTCCATGAAAAGAACATGCCTTTAGGATTATCTTGGAACACCCAATCCATATCCCACCAATTCATAAACCAACGTCATATATTCCAAACAAAAAGGCACGGAAATAAAAGATCATTAGATGACTCAATAGAAGAGAGTCGAAATCACATTGTTCAGAAATACGAAGTTGTCAGCTCCAAATAAACTCACTGACGAGAGAGAGGTAGAAATCTGAAACTGCTGCTGACTTGTTCCTGGCGAGTCTGTACAGGGATGAATATAGCTGTTTTAAAGGTTGATGTGAGCACCAAATTTAATCCCAAAAACTAATCCTAGTACCCCTTCCTATCGATAACCTGAAACTGTCCTGCCATGAACTACAACTGAGAAGCTACACTTGAAGATTTGAGATGGCTGACCAAATTGCAAAATTACGTAAGGTGGAAGAGTGAGAGAAGATGAAAGGTAATCCTCCATATTTTTGACATAAAATAACCTTCCAAAGGGAATTATCTTCTCTTGCAAATCTCCACAATCATTCGAGAAGAAGAGCCTTTAAACAAATCTTTTAAAGAAAGAAATTTGAAAAACTTTCAATATAAATAATAACAAAATACGCAAACAAATCCTAAAATACTTCTTTTTCTTCCAATACAGTTGTGAAGGGCATCTTTTGCTCTCACTAGACTCATCTTCTTCTTTTTTCCTTATTTTTCTTCTTTTTCTTTAGGATTGTCAATGTTATACTCCTATATTTAAATCCAAATATATTTCCCACAAGCTAGTATTTAAACTAGCATAATTTTCAAGAATGATATGTGAATATTATTTTTGGCAACCAGGCACTGTTTGTGAGAGGTGTTAGTCCCTCAAAGCATCAACTATATTAATTTGAAAGTTTGTATTTCTTCTAATTAACCATGGCTCCGTTATTTCTATAGGATAATATAGTTGGTTTAATTTTTATAGTGAAAGTACAAGGTTATGGGTTTAAGTCTTAGGGATATGTTTAATTTGGTGTTTGGGTGGAGCTAGGGTGCATTATATAATGAAAAGACTAAGATATTCCTTAAAAAGACATGATTTTGTTTGGTATTGTAATTTGATATGTGGTGAGATGGTAAAATTATCATTTGATCCGAATATAATTTTTAAGTATCTGATTAATGATAAAAAAATTACGATTATGATTTTTCATAAGAATTGAACTTTGCAAAGAAATTTTTTAGTTTTTACTCACCATTAAAATATTAAAAAGAAAATTTACCACAATTATTTTTAACGTATAACAAAATTGCATAATACTATATGTAAATCACCGTTTATTCACCTAATCGTTATTGATATTGCGAATTTGATAGTGGTGTGATGGGTAGGATCTAGATATTCTTAGTGAGTTAACTGTTAAGAAATTTGCACCACAGTTTCTAGAAATGACAAACTCCGAAACTTTATTAATATTAGGATAATATAATTCAATACAATACAGTACAGTGGAGTCCAATACAATGTACCAAATTCACTCTAAAAGTGATATAAAGATATGAAATCACTTCCGAGTGAAAGTACATCTTATTCATTATTCATGTATCATTATTTATTTTTATAGAGTAAGTCTTACATATATTAATTATTAATATTACCGAATAAAGAGGCAGAAAGGCGTGGGGTAAAAAGCACTTTAACTGGTGTAGCTTTAGCAAAGGTTATGGCCATTGCCTCTCCCATGTCAACTGGTTCATCTGATGGGGTTTCAATATCAAACCCTTGTAGCATTGAAGCAAGCAATAGTTGCATAGCTTGAAGGCTTAGTGCAATTCCAGGACACATTCTTCTGCCACTGCCAAATGGTATCAATTCAAAATTCTGTCCCTTAAAATCAATATCCTTGTGTGTTGCAAGGAACCTTTCTGGTTGAAATTTGAAAGGCTCCTTCCAAACACGTGGATCACGTTGAATCTTCCATGCATTAACAAACAATTGTGTTCCTGTAGGGATATTGTAACCATCGATGGTGCATTCTTCTATGGACTCATGAGGTATTAAAAGTGGCAAAGCTGGGTATAAACGCATTGTTTCCTTGATAATGGCATTCAAGTAAACTAAATTCTTCATGTCAGATTCATTCACTAATCTTTCTTTACCGACTTGAATGTCTATTTCTTCTTGTGCCTTCTTTACAACATCTTGATTGGTAAGAAGTAAAGCGATTGCCCATGTCAATGTTACTGATGTAGTGTCTGCAGCTGCTAAGATTAGAGTCTGCAAAAGCAAACCGTAGTAACGTTAAGGCATATTATCATTTTCCCATATGAAAAAATCTAAAAACTTTAAACAAATTCAATTTTATACCTAAAATTCAATAATATTTGTATACTTACATCGGTGATTTTTTTACTATTAGCGTAGAATATATCGACGCCAAAAACGCATTTAGCGTCGACTACTTCGACTAAAATAGTTAACAAATTTGTTTTTTAAAAAAATTATTAATTTACTGCTTTTTGGTCTAAAATAATTAATTTAATATTTTTTTATTTGCAAAAAAATTCATGATTATTAACAGAATTACGAAAATATTATAATAATTATTTTATTATTATATTGAATTTTTTTTTTAAAAATACATATTATATTAAAACTATTTGTTCAAAATATTTATACAAATAGATATAAAATTTATTGCTACTGTGATGAGGGGGCGCTCGAGCCCGATGCACCCTGACTGAGTGAGGCCTCCAACATCTGGCGGAAAGCAAGCATCTGCTGTTCGAACTGCTCCATCTCCTTCTTGTGGTCCACATTGACCTGTAGTAGCTCCTCCTTAGTCTTCTTCAGCTCGTCTCGGGTGGTGACTAGCTGGTCTTCGGTGGTGGCTAGCCGGTCTTGGGTGGTGGCTAGCCGATCTTGGGTGGTGACTAGCTGGTCTCGAAGAGAGGAGGCATTGTCCGAATTAACAGTATTGCGTGCAGATGACGTCGGCTTCTTACGAGTGCCAAGGCCGACGTTGTAAGCTGTCTGATTCTTGAAAACCAATTACGACAACTGCTCATCTGGTATCGGGTCGGACCCTGTCTCCTGAGTTTGATGTTGGAGTTCCATCATTTCGTTCTGTTTAAAAAATAAGTTAATGTTAGAATTTGAAAAAAAAATTAACATATATAATAATAATTATTTTATTTTAAAAACTGAAACTTACATAGCAGCGTTCAGCTTCTTCATTTATCCATTTGTTTTTCTCATTGTAATGTGTCACTCAGAAAAAATCTGGAAATGATTGCACCTCACCTGTGCTATTCTGTTAAAAACAGAAAATAAATTCAGTATTATTCCACATTAGTAAAAACAATGAACTGTTAAATTTTACGTTAGTATATATTTACCTCAGAATGTTCGGCACGATGTTGGATAAATGGCTTCGAACCTCCAAGGTGATTAAAACGTAAGTGACTTCGATTTTTCGCATTTGCGTGACATTTATCCTGCATTTAACAACACTGTAAGTACCGAAAACAAAGACAATTATAAATTTCCGTTTATTTCAAAATTTACCTCGTGTTTCTTGCTAGACCAAAGCTCACATAAGAATGTCCAGTCTTGTTCCTCTATAAAATCAGGCTTATGTTGTGGAGCATCTGAAGGTTCATGTTCGTCGAATATTGGTTTCAGGACTTTTGTCCTATAATCCTTATAACTTTTCCCCATGTGGTAGTCAATATACTGTTGGACATTCACTTTGGTCAGATCGAAGTCGAACCACTCCTACAGGAATAGCAACCGAGTAAAAATAAGTATAAAATAAAACTTTTAAGTCAAGATCGACATTCCAGCACCTTCAAATGGAATTTTTTTTGCCTCATCAAGTAGTTCACTAAATAAATTTGATCATTTCCACTTAACACTGGCATGTCACCACTAACACTATGACCACGTTGTGGACCTTGTAAGTCATGCAAAACATCGGTTATCTCATCGTTTGCAGGTTGATTGTAACTACTGCTCCCTTCACCGGAATCAATAAACCGTGACTGAGAATTATACTGCCCACCGTGATAAATCCACGTACGGTAAGTTGGTGATATTCCCAGCATGTATAAAAGATTATGAACTTCATCTAACCGTTTCCTTTTCCTATTCAAATAATTTGTACATGGAAACCGAACACGACCTTATGCATCAATGTGTTGCTTTGCGACTTCCATGAACTCATACACTCCATTACGATATTCAACACTCAATCTATCCAGCGAGCTCATCCAATTTCTATCCATTTCAGCCAAATACCTAAATATAATAATAGAATTATTAAACATCATATTACACTCATTAACATTACTACTTCGTTAAATATATTTAGTTAATTAATTAATCTACATATATGAATCATAAACCACTAACAAAAAGTATATAATAAACATAATCATAAAAAATGAAAACCATAATTTTTTACAAAGATTAAACTGAAATACTTAAGTGAGATATATAATTATTCTTTGCAAATATAAAGAAAAATAATAAAGAAATATGAAAGAAGATTTACCTTATGGAAAATTAATTACAATTTTATTTAAAATTTGTTGGAGAGTTGTGAGATAGCAGAGGAGAGAGTCTCAGATTGTAGAGGATGAGATTGAAGAGGATGAGAAAAAAAGGAGATGGGGAGAATGGTTGGTGGCATTCTGCATTTAATCCATTTTTAGCGCCGAATACCTAAATTCAACGCTAATTATCCGATTTTTAGCGTTGAATATACTATTTCGATGCTAAATGTCTGATTTTTAGCGTCGATATTAATTTTAGACGCTAAAGATTAAAGGATTATCGGTGGTATCTTCATAAACCTTTAGCGACGCTACTTCGTCGACGCTAAATTTCAAGTTTTCGGCGTCGCATATGTTTTTTGACGCTAAAAGTATAAAATTTAGCGTCGCAATTTATGTCGACGCCAAAGATTATTGGAATAGTTAAAAAAATTTAGCGTCGAATAATTTTCAACGCTATAAGTCGTACTTTTAGTGTCGATATGTGTATTCGATGATAAAAGTTGATTATTTGGCGTCAAATATGATTTTCGTCGCTAAAATCTTGATATTTGGCGTCGAATATTAATTACGACGCTAAAAGTGATTGTTAGCGTCGAAATTAGACACTAAAAGACATAATTTTTGTAGTGAAACCTGCGTATATGAACCAAAAAAAAATTAAATAGGATAAATTTAGTGAAATATATTATAAATTAACATAAAATTAAGTTAAAGGACATTAAAATAACATCCTGCCAGAAACAGGATGTTACTGGTAGGAGACAGAAATAACCCGTCTCACTGAGCCTCAAAATTTACGAAAAACGAACATGACGCGCTCTGAAAATGGACAACTTGGATTACAACCCAACAGCGTAACAACCTGTCAAGACAGCAAATAAACATATAGGACCTCCGATCCAACTCAAAAAAAAAAAACAAATCACATGATTAATACTCAGGGCTCTGTGGCCGATTCGAAGCATACAAACTAAAATTTTATCTACATACAAATGTCAACGTGCATTGTACGACTCAATATATAAACAATAGGTACAAACTTCTATACACAAATACGTTCCCCAGGACTCTAGAGTAAATTACTGCAGCTTGAATGGTTCTGTTGCCTCGAGCATGACTTTCAATAGACTTGTAAGGCTAACCGATCTAATTGCCAACCTGCAAAACTAACAAACTGATATGGTGTGAGTTATAAAACTTAATAAGTAACCACATACATCACGAAAAGCAAGAACAAATTTCAAACAAAGTATATATAAACATATGTATACATACATATATGCAGTTGTTTGTCAGAAAACTTTAAACTTCGTACTGCTATTACACTTTTTAAACATAAGGTCTTTCAGAACCCAGAAACTGAATTCATGAGGCATACCTGGTGCGTATCAGGAACCTTATATGTAACTTCTTCGAATGTTCCAACTCCGAATTTCATACAAATATTTACACACTCAGAACATGACTTATATAAGCTTCCAAATCTTCTTTCTAACAACATACAATAATCATCAAAGGAAATCATAAATTTGAATAGACTATACCGATATACATCTCTTAGATATTTTTATCTATTTTATATTTATCATTTGCATAACTAGGTTGGAGCTCGCGCACTGCTCGAGGTTTTTTTTTATTTTTTTATTTTTATTTTTATTTTTTTTTATGTAAGATTTTGTTTTCATTAATCTACACTTAGTATTTATTTTTATGTAAGTATACTCGGTTAAGATAATGAGTTAAAAATATATTTGAGTTTTAGAAAGATACAAAATAGACATTTATTATTTTATTTGTTTAATCTTATTTTATTAATAATATAAGCTTTTAAGATAGTGAGCTAAAAATATATTTGAGTTTTAGAAAGACACAAATATATATTCAATGTTTTATGTGTTTAATCTTATTAAATGAATTTTTTTCAAAATATTTAATAGCCCATAAAATATTTAATATTTGCAGGGAATTAAATATTCTCCTCAAAATAAGGGGAGAAGCTCAAGACTATAAAGATAATGTGAGAGTTTTGAATGAATAAGATTGAATGTGAAGCTTTAAAATGCTGTGAAATTAGTATATAATGATGATATGTGTAATTTGACTTACTAAGTCAGTTACATTAAAGTTCATGTATTTTAAGATTTGTGGTTAGTTTCCCTTTGTCTTAGGATTGTCAATGTTCTACTCCTATCTTTACATCCAAATATTTTCCAATAAGCTAGTATTTAAACTAGCATTATTTTCAAGAATGATATGTGAATATTATTTTTGGCAACTATGAGCTGTTTCTGAGAGGTGTTAGTCCCACAGGGCACCAAATATATATTAATTTGGAATTTCGTATTTCCTCTAATTAATCATGCATGGCTCCGTTATTTCGATAGGATAATTTAGTTCGCTTAATTTTATAATGAAAATAAGAGGTCACGGATTCAAATTTTAGGAGATTCAATTATATAATGAAGAGATTAAGACATTTCTTAAAAAGAAAAAAAATATGATTCTATTTAGTATTGTAGGCCATAGGCAGACACCTCATCCGTTTATAGCTAAGACCTGCGCTGCTACTAGCTGTAATGGGAAATGTTTAAAAACCAATTGATCAACCCCCTAGCGGTGATAAGCTTTCATTTTTCTTATGTCCACATGAAGGTTTAAAAAATATAATTTTTTTTCCCTTTCTCCATGCAATTTCAAAAACAATTTGATTGTGAATGTTTATTGGTCCCCATTGGGTATATAAACTCCCAAAATATTCAAACATTGTTTTTGATATTGGGAAAAAAAAAAAACAACCCCAATGAAAAGAAAGAGACTTATCACCATGGAGAGCTACTTGAAACATAGTTTTCAAGCAGTATAAGTAGGAGGGGGTATATCATGTGCCGGGTGTATATGCCTTCTCTCTCACAGCAGGCGGGCCCCACAGCTGTGTGGGGCCCGCCTGTTGTGAGAGAGAAGGCATATACATCCGGCACATAATATAATTTTCGGTATAAGTAGAGTTTTTGGAATGAAAATCACTTCTAACCACGACATTATCGACATCTTTTATTGTCATTGACTAAAACAAAACTAAAATTCTGCTATGTTATTTTATTACAAATTAATAACTTAAGAAAAGATAACTTAAGTAATCATTTTTTCATATCAGCTTACCAAAAATTGAAGAAGATTTGCTAAAGCACTCTAACTTTATTTGTTGTGATTCTCTGATTATTGAAGAGTGTTTATGAGGAAAAATCAAATTCTATTAACGACAAGAACATAATTTACAAGTGTTTAAACTTTATATAAAAAAAAAAACTCACTCTCTTTACACTCTCATAACTTTCTTTACATGAAGCTTAATTATTGGGATACCTAAAGCTCACAAATGAGCTCTTAATTTATAGTAAAACTTAGGCTCACAATTTCAACAAGTGAATAATAATCCACCAAAAGTAGTTTTGGAAGCTTGCCCATTTTCAAACTTCACCTAAAAAATCTTGGAAGCTTGCATGAAGGTAATTGGCAACCATTAATGCATCTAGATTCATCAATTCTCCATCTCCAGCTGCATTTAGAATAATTTTCATCTCACAACTATTCCAGTTATGTCTCTGCATAGCTCTACCTTGTCCCGATGTAACTCCCCGCCAGAAGTAGGATGCTACGGGCAGGAGACATGATTAACCCATCTCCATAAGCCTCTAAATTTACAGAAAAATGGAAATGATGTGTCCTAAAATTGGACATCCTGGATCACAATCTAGCATCAAATCGAAACCTAAGAAAGACATCAAACATACAAAAGGACCTCAGATCCACACAAAACATATCAAGATCAAAATCAACACTTAAGGGCTCCGTGCCCACTACATCAATCAACACTTAAGGGCTCTGTGCCCACAACATCAATGCAATTCAAATCTTTAATTTATTAATACAAAATAGTGTGCTCAGCATGACAAACAACATAATAACCAAAGATCCTAAACCTCTAAGACTTTTCCCAGGATACTTGTGAGGGTGACTGCAACTTAGGTGATCCGGCGTCTCGAGCATGACTTTCACAGCTAATATAATTGATCCGTCTGGAGCCAACCTGCAAAACTACAAACTGGTTAGAAGTGCTTTTCATTCCAAAAACTCTATTTATACTGCTTGAAAACTATATTTCAAGTAGCTCTCCATGGTGATAAGTCTCTTTTTTTTTTGTTTTGTTTTGTTTTTGTTTTTGTTTTTATTTTTTTCCAATTTTGAAAACAATGTTTGAATATTTTGGGAGTTTATATAGCCAATGGGGACCAATAAAAATTCACAATCAAATTGTTTTTGAAATTGTATGGAGAAAGGGAAATTTTTTTTAGAATTTTTAAAGCTTCATGTGGACATAAGAAAATGAAAGCTTATCACCGCTAGAGGATTGATCAATTGGTTTTTAAACATTTCCAATTACAGTCAGTAGCAGCGAAGGCCTTGGCTATAAACGGATGAGGTGTCTGCCTATGGCCTACAATACCAAATAGAGCCATGTTTTTTATCTTTTAAATAAATATCTTAATCTCTTCATTATATAATATAATGCACTCGCATTTCATCCAAACACCAAATTAAATATATCTCCTAAAATTGAAACTCGTGACCATAATATGCACTCAAAAATAACTTTACACTACAATATGTTGTTTGACACACTCAAAGACTGATACTGCCTTCTGAACACAACCTGGTGGACTCAACACTCAAGTAAACAGTGGTGCTATCAATGCCACCAACCTATCTCTGAAAAATCTGGGTCTAGGGGCGTTGTACTCACAGTCCCCCTAGCCCAATACCCAAGATCTAGAGGCATCTTTCATCTCTAGTCCTGTATCCCGTGTGCACATGTCTATGCTCGGTATCAATACCGATACCCATCAATACCATGTTCATCAATTCCATATCCGTCAATTCCATATCTGTATCAAGTTACATCTGAGGTGGGTTTTTCCCCATGCCTCCAAAATCATAAAATCACACATTTGAAATAATTTTCATCATCAAAATGTTAATCTGAAACCAAGCTCAAATCATAATTTTCGGCTCATTTGAAATGAATAATTTCACATATAAATCCATCAAAACAAGATTTGCAAAACTGTAATCTAAAAACATAATTAAAATTCTGAAATAAATACTCCCAGATAAAAGAAAAATATCCATTCACAGTGATATGGAAATTTAGATGCGGTATGTGATGTAGGTGACTTCTGAGTGTTCTAACGTCGTTCTAAAGTCAAAACAACGTTAGTTTTCTTTCTTTATAACTCAGAATATATCCATATCAAATTGAAAGAATATGCAATGCATGGATAATTAATCTACTGGAATGTTGGAGAAATCTATGGTATCTAGGAATTTAACGGGCTTAGATTTTGAGTTGTACAAATACGGTAGTGAAAAATTATATTTCACTAATCGCTATAAAATTCACTGCTTGATGTCTAACTTTGAAAATTCACTGTGATTAATTGAGGAGGAATTTAAGCTAAAATATTACTAGAATGGTCCATAATGTATCTAGTTTATGTAGGTTTTGACGGTTCTCAATTCCGATACCAAAAACTCAAGTTATGGACTGAAGTTCAGGGGCTGTGCAACCGGAAAAACTGGGCACATGGGCAGCAGATTGCCCGACTTCAAAAATTCGATCCGGTCTCATCTTAAGTCAAAAAATTCTAAATTTTGGATATGTTACTCCTCTTTGTGTATAGTTTACCCCAGAAATTTACACTTCATCAATCGGACACCACAAACTTGACTTATAAGTAAATATTCACAACATGTCCAGAATGTGACTTCATTAAACTCAACATACCAATTTCATTCCTCTTTTAACTTTATTTAATTTGGTCATCATTATCAGATTTTCCAGCTCAATAAACACATATTATCATACATAAAAATTATTTAATTTCTTAATCTTATTAAGGTCATCATTTTATCGAACACTAGGTGTGTATTGAGGATATGCATAATATTTAATACAAACTCTTTTTATCCTTCCTTTTTGGCACTACTAATACACTTCAACATGTATCAAGCCTTCATCAAACAACCAAAACAGTCCTTATCTTACTTCACAAATCAACAAGCCACATCAACACCAACCTTACCACCTTCACACAAGTATTTTTTTTAACACTTCAACATTAGAAGAAAAGAAACAAATTCAACTCTCAATCAATTTCCAACAAAACACATGTTTTCATCACCCAAGCACAATCCATTAATCCTCAAATCATCAAATTACAAAATTAAACTCCATGGATTCCAATGTAATCCATGTGTATGGTTTTCTTAATTTGGGGGTTTTTCAAATTATTAACTTTCAAGCATAATAGTCATGTAAACAACCTCAAGCACATCCAATCAACACACCACAATCATCAAATCATCAAAACCCATTATATCAAGGATTTGGGTCAAGCTTAACTCACCTTGATTTCATTTATTTCTTCACTAACTAGACTATCTAAGCTTCCTATTCTTTCTTCCAAGCTTGCATGTGAAGATTGAAGCTTGAATCAAGTAGTTTTGGTTGATGAATTGAAAGGAAAATTCTGCACTTCTTCCCCTCTCTCACGTCTTTTCTTCTCAACAAATGAGAAGGGTGAAAGGGTAATGTCCTTTTTATAGGGGCAGATGGTAAAATAAATAAGTGGTGAAAATGTTGAAAACTTTAAGAATTTCTCAAATCAGTCCTTAGACATAGCTCATCCGAATCTGATTTGTATTTTCGTTCTATTTCGGCTTCGAATTTGAAGAAATATCCAACGTGAAAGTTGTAGATTTCAGTTTTAGCTTTCCAACTATATAAAATTCATGAAAATCAGATATCATATGAGAAATTACGGTATGAAATGAAAAATGATATTATGGCTTCAATTTATGGGCAGAGAAAAGGCTTCCACCAATTTCTCTACCAAACACTCCATAAAACACTCCACTAAACACTCCACAAAACATTCATGTTTGGTGGAAGTTTGACAATTGTAAATTGTCATTTTCCATTTTTTTTGTTTTTGATAATGACTTTAATAATTGCACATAACACACTTTAGATATTTCATCAATTTCGGTCTTGAAAGTTTTATAACTCGAAAATCTTATGAACATCAAAATTGTAGTTCTTTGAGTTTTCTTTCATCTGGAACTTGAATCACTTCAATCCGATATTGGATTAAAAAGTTATGGAAAAAATATGAAAGTTGCGCAAAGTTGAAATTTTCGAAATTGTACTTCGTTAGAATGTCATTTCAATTTTCCAACCTCCAAAATCCAAATGTCACGTCCATTTTTTGCCCTTCTTTGTTCTACATTTAATCCTGATTGATTTCATTAAGTCCCGATTTTATTTTATCTACAAAATAAACCAAAAACACATCAAAACGTTCACAAATCTCCAGATACCATACAAAATATTAAGTTAAATGGGCGATAAATATTGATATATTTTTCGCTTATCACCTATACTTTGGGACGATGTCGGCGAGGCGAGATATAAAAAAAAATAGCACTCATGAGAGTTCTTTGGAGAAACCAGAAGTTTGAAGCAGCAACCTGGAAAACAGAGGGAGAAATGAAAACTAAGTACTCAAAGCTGTTTAGATAAAGAAATTTCGAGGATGAAATTTTTATAAAAAAATGAAAACTATTAAAATGAATTAATTAAGAAATTTTGAAGATTAAATCGGTTTGAGCATAACACCGAGTACACTAGCAGATATTATAATTATTTAGCCTATAACTGCATAATTAACTCGAATACTAGAGAATAAACAACAAATGGTATATATTTATTAGTATAATAGTAGAATAGAGTTGCACAGAAATACTAAACCCTGAAACACCTAATCCCCACGCCCCCACCAACTCTTAGAAACCTCTAAAAATTTCATTAACCTCTTCACTTATTTCTTCTTCTGCGCCCATAATAGCCTTTAACTCCATGGACCCACGCATGCCACCGACCACATGATCCATCAACGCTCTCTAGCATGGAGCCACGCTCTTAGTCCAAACCACCAGCACAAGTAACCATTACGCTCAGCTCTCGTGTAGTTGATCAACTTTACATAACCTGGGCTCCTCTTTCTATCCATGTACAGCAACAACTATGCCCCATGATCCATCAACGTGCGCGGCGGCTTCTTTTTTCGTCAATCTCACATCAACTCCATCTATAGTGGCTTCGCTTTCTCTATCACCAGTACACGAAACAACCACTCATACGCTAGCAGTAGTTCCCCTTGCATGCGACCCTGGAGCAATCGTTACTTCAATTTCTCCGTTGTCCTTAATGGTTCCATGACTCTCTTATTCTCTTGGTTTCTCTCAATTTTCTACGGATTGATGCTTGGGTTTCGAGGTTTTATAATAATGATATGTTATTGCCTGTTGAAATTATTGATAGGGGACTGCAAGCGCCTGCTTATGGGTGCCCGAAATTACGGAGGCTGGTGGTGATTGGTGCTAGCGAGTTGGGGTTGTTGAGTATGGCTGAGGAGTGCTTGACTTTGTAAGAATAGGAGATGCATAAGCGTAGTGATGATGTGTTGCGTGGGATTGCGACGTGTGAGATCTTACAAACCTTCAAATTGGTTGGAAACATAGAAGGGTCTTATAGTTCATTGGTTTCAGATATTGGGATGACGATTTCGACTTAAGGGTGTAAGAGATCGGTCAAGCTTGAGCTTAGCGGTTGTGAGAATAGTTTTGATGGGATTCATGAAATTGGGCAGAACTTTACTCGTTCGAAAGATGGACCCTTCCAAGCTATCGAAATGGAACCACGTTAGTTCCATCACTAACCAAGCCTCACCAACAAGAGATACAATGCTGCCAAGATATTCAGTCACCCTGATGTTGTCATTGAAGAGCCAAGAAACATGTTAACGAACTAAGGATGCAGTGTAAAATTCTCGTAGAGGTAAGTAATTTTCCAACTGTACTACGAGACTTATGTATTGAATTGAGTGGTATGTTTGTTGTGATGGTTGAATGATGTTGGAGTTGATTAGACTTAGTATAGTTATATATGTTTATTGTAAAATGAATGTTGATTGTTTCGTGTTATCGTGCATATGGTTTATATTCATCACATCGCTCATATCATGTTTAATGCATAAACTATTTCGGTAATGACATGTATTGTGTCATGGTTTTAAATTTTTACTGGTAATGGTTTGAAATGAATTTTAAGGTGGACTTGGTATAATTACTAAGGGGGGTATATGGTAAGGAAAATGATAATTGGTTACCATAAGTAATGTTTTGGTAATGGATTACCTGTGGTAACGTTTTGGTAAAGGAAAATGGTAATTGGTTACCATAGGTAATGTTTTGGTAATGGATTACTTGTGGTACCGTTTTTGGTAAAGGAAAATGGTAATGAGTTACCATCGGTAATGGTTTGGTAATGGATTACCTGTGGTAATGTTTTGGTAAAGGAAAATGGTAATGAGTTACCATAGGTAATGTTTTGGTAATGAGTTACCTATGGTAACGTTTTGATAAAGGTTAAGGATTGCCTATGTCAATGACTTGCTAATGGATTACCTGTGGTAATGATTTGGTAACGAATTACCTAATGTAATATTTTGGTAAAGTTTACTAGTAAAGGAACCATTAATAGTAATAGTTAAATATGTTCTAAAGTATAACATCAAAATCCTGACCGGTTGTCCTGTTGCATATACCAAGACCGAGGGCCCTTTAACTGTAAATATTTTATCGATTGGTAAAAGTTTATTCTAAAATCAAAGTTTTCAACGAGCTGCATTTTAAAAATGGAACGTCATTTCATTCATGCATGAAAATTTCTTGTTGGGCTTAGACTTGATGTGTCTTGTGGTGCAGATGATTATCTTTTAGAAGAATATGTTGATCTAATAGTTGGTGGTTGCGCGATAGATCCATGATGGTGGCTCATGTGACAAGGAACCATGTCTTTTTATTTTAATTACAGTTTGGGGCATTAGAGTAATAAGTCTCCGGGATAGTTAGGTCTTGGGAGAATCCAGTGTGTTAATTTAGTCTATACATTACATTTATTTTGACATTTGGATTAAGTAAAATTAATTTGACTTCTATGAATGACTATCAATTTGGCATCATTAGTGCTTTTGCTTAAATATCAAAGAAGTGTAAAGTTAAGGTAGAATTTGGTGGTGTTCTGGCTCTATACTCATTTGGGTAAGGTGGTTATAGGTCGGGACGTTACAAGTTTGTTAGTTTTGCAGGTTGGCAACCGAATTGGTGAGCCAAAAGCTTTCGATAACTGTTCTAGAGAAGACTAATTGCTTGAGCTATAGTCACCCACTGAGGATCTTCTGGAAGAGTCTGAAGAATTTTAGTAGTTTTATCTTATATGTTCATGATGATGTATATGTTTGGAGTACGTGCTGAGTACGTGCTGAGCACATAACTTGCATATTACTAAAAGATGCACATAGCTCTTAAGTGTAACGCCCCGACCTATCACGCCTTTCCCAAAGGAGTATAGATCTGGAACACTAACATCTACACTAACCTCAAATTTTCCAAACACTTAAGCAACTATCTCAACATTGTTAATTCAATAATCGTTCATAAATGACAAATAACTTCCCTCAAGTCCAAATTGTAAAATTAGTGTTTTGCATAAACTAAAATAACATACTAAATTCTCCAAGACTACCGAAACTTATTATCCTAATATCCTAAACTGTAAAATCAAGAAAGACACAGTTTCTTGTCACATGAGTCACCGTCATGGATCCGTCGCGCAACCACCAACCTCTAGATCAACATATTCTCCCGTAAGGTGATCACCTGCACCATAGGACATAGTGAGCCTAAGCCCAGCAAGAAATTTTCATGCATGAATGCAATGGTGTTCCTTTTAAAAAAAATGCAAACCATTGAAAACTTCGATTCCGACATAAACCATTAACTATTTGATAAATCATTTACAGTTAAAGGGCCATCGGTCTTGGTATATGCTACAGGATAACTGGTCGGGATTTTGATGTTCTACTTTAGAACATATTTAACCATTATCATTAATGATTCATTTACCAGCTGTAACCTTTACCAAAACATTACCATAGGTAATTCTTTATCAAATCGTTAGCATAGGTAATCCTTTACCATTAACCTTTACCAAAACATTATCATAGGTAATCATTTACCAAATCATTACCATAGGTAATCATTTACCATTAACCTTTAACAAAACCATTACCATATACCTTCCTTGTAGCAGTTATACCAAGAATGGTTTGAAATTCATTTCAAACCATTTCCAGTAAAAATTAAAACCATGACGCTACACATATCATTACCCAAATGGCTTATGCATTATAAATGATATGAGCGATACGATGAAAATAAACCATATACACAGTAACAGGAAACAACCATCATACTATTCATAGTAAAAATATCTAATTATAATAAGCCCACTCGACTCCAACATCATTCAACAATCACATAAAACATACCACTCAAGCACATACATTAGTCCTGAGGTACAATTGGAAAATTATTTACCTCTATGAGTATTTCACGCAGTGTACCTAATTCGTTAACCTGCTCTTGAGAAATGTAACGTGTCAAGTCATTAAAAAGCACACATACAATTATATTATTACTTATTAGTATTATTATCAATGGTGTATACACATGCTAACACAAGAGTATGCATTTCAATACATCCGAATAAATAAATACCCATTATTTTCACCTAATATTTTATTTATCACCACTATTTATTATTATTGCATAAATATGATTTTCACCTAATATTTTTTGATCAGAGAGTAGGCTTTGAAGGCGCTCATGGTGATCACGGGTGAAGAATAATGAATGTGTCAATAAATTAATGAGTGGTTGCAGCTCGACGATGATGAGGACTTGCTACTGTCGATGAAGGAAGGCTAGAGATTCGGCCACTGATGAGAGCAAGACGATCCGATCCTCTCTAGGGTTCTCTTTCTTCGTTCTTCTCTGATGCAAGTTTTTATTATTTCTACTACGGCTTGACACTGTTTTCTTTACTTTAGGGTTTCCTCCTACTTCATGAACCCTAATCCTTTTTTACACTGATAATTATATAATTATTTGTTATTTAATTCCTGGTATCAATTTAATTACGCAGTTATTGTCCCAATATTTATTATATCTGCTAGTGTACTCAGTGCTATTCCCAACCTGATTTAATCTTCAAAATTTCATTACCAAGTAATTTTAGCTCCGTTTTTTTTTACTTTTCTTGCACGGAAAATTTTTATTTTTCGTGCAGAATTTATAAAAAAAAAATTCCCCCAATCTACTCTGATATTTTTAAATTACATGCTCTAAATATTTCGAACTCTAAACTATTTCTACTGGACATTTGGGTCACATACTCAAAAATTCAGTCATTTATTCAAATCATTATGCGATTCTACAACCTACAACGGTGTATTACATTAAGTATTGATGACGAGCATTTAATATATCTTGAATAACGGTCCTGAGGTCCTCATGCGTATTTGATTTCATTACAGGTTACACATGGTGCTGGATAGTGTTCCGGATTGCATAAATTTAGGACGCATCATGTTTGTTTTTCTGTAAATCCGAGGCTTATGGAAATCAGTTCAGCTCATCTTTTGCCGGTAACGTCCCCATTATATCGGGAAGTTATAGGTGAATTGAGAAAGACAGTCTTATATGAGAACAAAAGGAAAATAGCCTAGATAGAAACCATTGACCAAGTTAAGTAGGGGAGCAATACAAGTGCCATCCTGAGAATTTTACATCTTCATAATACTCAAATAACCAACTAGATGATAAACTGAGAATCTTCACACAGATACTTTTGAGATAAGACTAGACATTCTTAAAAACCCTTTGATTACACTCAAGTCAAATACACCAACATGTAGCTGTTGAACCAGAAAGTCAGCATGTTTTCGGTTCCACCGAAAGCAAGCTTGACTTGCATGGCCAAGGCAGCTGGAAAGGCAAACCGCGTGACACTGTTCACGCGGTTTGATCAGCTATATAAGGAGCCCTAAACCTTCATTGTTAAGTATCCCAATGAGTGTGTGATTTGTACAGAGAGTGAGAGAGGTTTTTGTGAGTTTTCTTGTTTGTAAAACTTGTGTATTATTCTTGTAGTAATAATACGAATTCGGTTTTTCCTCAAACACTCCCAAGAGTGATCGTGATTTCACAACAAGTGGTATCAGAGCTTTGGTTCTTCATTGGGATCGAAAAATCGAAGAACGGAGCTTGGTTCGGAAAATTCGAGTTCCGGCAAAGTTGTCAAAAATCCAATTTGAGGGTACCATCAGCTAGTTCACGTCGAGACGAGCACGGTGGTATTTTCCGGCGACCGAACCGACGTCCAGAACGGCCGCACGCGCTCCACGCGCCAACCAGAGAGCTTCCCACGCTCTCCCACTCGCAGCACGCGCCTCACGCGCGCCAGAGGTTGAAGACGATCCGAGTCAGCATCCACGTCAGCGACACGTGTCAGCCACGTCAGCATACGGGTCCCGCACTGCCACGTCAGCTTGCCACGTCAGCACGCCACGTCATCTTGCAGCGTCAACTGCCACGTCAGCCGCCACGTCAGCAAAGCGGGTCCCACCTGCCACGTCAGCAGCCTGGTAAATTTCATTTAGCCCCCTGAAGTTTTGAAATTTACAGTTTTGCCCCAGAACTTTTAGGAATTTACAAATCAGCCCCTGTGTCGGATTTAGACCAAAGAAGTGTCTATTCCACCATTTCCGACCGTTCCGGACGCAACGGTGACCTCCGGTTTGTGAAATTCAGACCCGATTTTAGTGTATTCCCATTTTAAACTTTAAAACTTAAAATGGAGATGGAGGATTCTCATTCTGGTGCAATGATTAAACTGGCTGCCACTAATTACTCCCTCTGGAGACCTAGGATGATAGATTTTTTACATTGTAAAGATCTGTTTGATGTCATCGAGTTGAAGGGAGTGAAACCAGAGTCTACTAAGGAGTATGACTGGAATAAACTCAACAACAGAACTTTGGGTCAGATTAGGCAGTGGATTGGTCATAGTGTCTTTCACCACGTAGCACAGGACACAGATGCTTAAGAAATGTGGAGGAAATTGGAAGACATGTTCCAGGCCAAAACAGCTCGGAATAAGGCCTTAATAATGAGGCGATTGGTGAATTTGAAGTTACGGAGTGGAACTTCCGTTGCAGAACACACCAACGAGTTCCAGAGCCTGGTGAATCAGTTGTCTGCAGTAGACATGCAACTGGCAGACGAAGTTCAAGCCCTCTTGCTACTCAGTTCTCTTCCTGATAGCTGGGAGACTCTGGTGGTTACTCTCAGCAACTCAGCTCCAGGAGGCAAACTTACCATGCCTATGGTAAAGGATGCCTTGTCAAATGAAGAAGCCAGAAGAAAAGACGTGGGCTCAGATCAAACAGAAGCTCTTGTCTCGGAGCAGCGAGGAAGACAACAGGAGAAACATCAAGGTGGGAGAAGAGGCAGAAGCAAAAGCAGGGGCAGGTCCAAGGACGGGAAAAAGACATACAAGTGCTTCCACTGTGGCATTGAAGGCCACTTGAAGAAGAATTTCCGGAAACTGCAACAGGAGCAGGGACAAGGCAATAACCAGCCGAAGAAGAATGATGCGGAGACACTAGTAGTTACTACAGTGGATGTAGCTATATGCTCCGGCCAGGAAGAAGCATGCCTTCACACCGCAACTCAGGATGTCGAGTGGGTGGTAGATACTGCAGCATCCTACCATGTCACTCCTCACAGGGATTTCTTCACAACATACAAAGCATGAGACTTTGGAGCAGTGAAGATGGGGAATACCAGTTCTTCTCAGATAGCGGGAATTGGTGAAGTACAGTTGCGGACAAATGCAGGGTATACAGTAACCCTGAAAGAGGTCAGACATGTTCCAGAACTTCGGCTCAACTTACTCTCGGGAGTAGCCCTTGACAAACAGGGCTATGCTAGCCACTTCAGCAACGGCACTTGGAGGATGATAAAAGGTGCCATGGTCATCGCCCGAGGACACATCTGTGGAACCTTGTACAAGACTCATGTGAAGATTTGTGCAGAAAGCCTCAATGTAGCTGAACGAGAGGTTTCTCAGAATCTGTTGCACCAGAGACTCGGTCACATGAGTGAAAGGGGGTTGTCTACCTTGACAAAGAAGGATCTAATCACCGTCTCCAAAAATGCTAATTTGGATCCTTGCAACCACTGCCTATTCGGTAAGCAACACATAGTCTCTTTTAATTTCTCATCTACAAAGAAATCAGAGTTACTCAGTCTGGTGTACTCTGATGTATGTGGTCCCTTGGAGGTAAACTCACTAGGCGGTAACAAATATTTTCTGACTTTTATTGATGATGCTTCTCGGAAAGTATGGGTGTATTTTCTGAAATCAAAGGATCAGGTCCTGGATTATTTCAAACTGTTCCATGCCATGGTCGAGCGTGAAACATGGAAGAAACTGAAGTGCCTTCGTACAGACAATGGAGGCGAATACACTTCCAGGGAGTTCGATGCCTACTGCGGAAGTCACGGCATTCGACATGAGAGGACTGTTCCACGCACCCCACAACACAATGGTGTCGCTGAAAGGATGAACCGCACCATTATGGAGAAAGTCAGAAGCATGATCAGTATGGCTAAGCTGCCAAAGCCATTCTGGGGAGAAGCTGTTCGTGCCACCTGCTACCTGATCAACATATCACCATCTGTACCGTTGAACTTCGAGATTCCGGAGAAAGTGTGGTCTGGTAAGAATCCTTCATATTCTCACCTCAGAATATTCGGATGTTTAGCATTTGCACATGTATCCAAGGAGCTCAGGCAGAAGCTCGATGCAAGGACTACCTCATGCATCTTCATAGGCTATGGAGACGAAGAATTTGGATACAGATTATGGGACCCGAAGGAAAGGAAGGTCATCAGAAGCAGAGATGTAGTGTTTCTCGAAGACCAGACAATAGAAGACATTGAAAAGCCCAAAATGCCTTCTAGAACCAGTGCCGACAATGTTGATCAAAATCCAGACACAACCCCAGCACCAACACCAGTGGCTACAGATGATGATGGGGTGCAAGACATACCAGAAGCAGAACCAGAGGAGGAAGGAGGTGTTGAGCAGGGGGAGCTGCAGCCTGCTCCATCAGAGGCTTCAGGGTCATCCACAGATCCAGATGACAACAGACAGCCAGAACCTCCTGTACGAAGATCCGAGAGAGGCCGAATTCCATCAGCCAGATACTCAGGATCAGAATACATTCTGCTTACTGACGAGGGGGAGCCAGAAACCTTCAACAAAGCAATATCTCATAAGGACAAAGACAAATGGCTGCACGCAATGCAGGATGAGATGAAATCTCTGCAGAAGAACAACACTTATGAGATAGTGAAGCTCCCACATGTAATGAAGGCACTGAGGAACAAATGGGTATTCAAGCTTAAGAAAGATGGCAGCGGAAAAGTAGTGAAACACAAAGCTCGGCTAGTGGTCAAAGGATTCCTACAGAAAAAAGGGATTGACTTTGATGAGATTTTTTCACCGGTGGTAAAGATGGCTTCAATTCGAGTTATCCTAGGATTGGTAGCCAGATTGAATTTGGAGCTTGAACAGATGGATGTCAAAACAGCATTTCTTCATGGTGATCTGAATGAAGAAATCTACATGGAGCAGCCAGAAGGATTCAAGGTTTCAGGTAAAGAAAACCTTGTTTGCAAGTTGAAAAAGAGCTTGTACGGGCTCAAACAAGCACCGAGGCAGTGGTACAAGAAGTTCGACTCATTTATGGTGGGTCAAGGCTACAAAAGAACTGCAGCAGATCAGTGTGTATACATTCAGAGGTTTCCATATGGAAATTTCGTTGCTCTTCTACTGTATGTAGATGACATGTTGATTGTTGGACAAGAAGCAGCGAAGATTAGACAGCTGAAGAAGGAACTCTCCAAGGCTTTCGACATGAAAGACTTGGGACCAGCTCAACAGATTTTGGGAATGGAGATTGTTCGTGACAGACAGAACAAAAAGCTGTGGCTTTCACATGAGAGGTATATTGAACGGGTAATCAGAAGGTTCGATATACAGAAAGCCAAACCAGTCAGCGTTCCGCTAGCGCACCATTTCAAACTGAGCAAGAGTTCATGCCCCTCATCCAAGAAAGAGATAGAGGAAATGTCAGCAATACCGTATTCTTCAGCTGTTGGAAGCCTAATGTATGCAATGGTATGTACCAGGCCAGATATTGCACACGCAGTTGGTGTAGTGAGCCGTTTTCTCTCTAATCCTGGAAAACAACACTGGGAAGCAGTCAAATGGATTCTCAGGTACCTGAAGGGTACAACGAAGTTTCGTCTGTGTTACGGGGGAGCTGATCCGATCTTGGAAGGCTATACAGATTCAGATATGGCGGGAGATCTTGATGGTAGGAAATCTACATCAGGATTCATTTACACTTTTGCAGGGGGATCTGTGTCATGGCAGTCAAGATTGCAGAGGTGTATAGCATTATCCACAACAGAAACTGAGTACATTGCCATAGCTGAGGCAGGAAAAGAAATGTTGTGGCTAAAGCGGTTTCTCCAAGAGTTAGGGATCAAACAGACAGAATTCAAGATACATTGCGACAGTCAGAGTGCTCTGGACTTGAGCAAGAACTCAATGTATCATTCCCGGACGAAACATATTGATATTCGCTATCACTGGATACGCGAGGTGATGTATCAACAACTGCTGAGACTAGTAAAGATCCATACAGATGAGAATCCAGCCGACATGTTAACAAAGGTGGTTTCCCGAGACAAGCTAGAGTTGTGCAGAGACACAGCTGGGATAGCTTTCAGATGACGATTGTTTTTCAGATACATAGAACTACGATTGGCTTGATCCCGTCTCAGGGTACGTAGGCAGTCATTCAGATGCAGCCATGGGAGGATCCTTTTGGAGGATCCGGTTTTGGATGATTGATGGTCGGCTCAGATTTAGGAAAATCTTCACCGAGGGGGAGATTTGTTGAACCAGAAAGTCAGCATGCTTTCGGTTCCACCGAAAGCAAGCTTGACTTGCATGGCCAAGGCAGCTGGAAAGGCAAACCGCGTGACACTGTTCACGCGGTTTGATCAGCTATATAAGGAGCCCTAAACCTTCATTGTACCGAAAGCATGCTGACTTGCATGGCCAAGGCAGCTGGAAAGGCAAACCGCGTGACACTGTTCACGCGGTTTGATCAGCTATATAAGGAGCCCTAAACCTTCATTGTTAAGTATCCCAATGAGTGTGTGATTTGTACAGAGAGTGAGAGAGGTTTTTGTGAGTTTTCTTGTTTGTAAAACTTGTGTATTATTCTTGTAGTAATAATACGAATTCGGTTTTTCCTCAAACACTCCCAAGAGTGATCGTGATTTCACAACAGTAGCCATGAGCAAAACCTCAAAGAATTCTTTCTTAATTCTTTTTTCTATTGCAAAAAAATTTCCATGAAAAGAACATGCCTTTAGGATTATCTTGGAACACCCAATCCATATCCCACCAATTCATAAACCAACGTCATATATTCCAAACAAAAAGGCACGGAAATAAAAGATCATTAGATGACTCAATAGAAGAGAGTCGAAATCACATTGTTCAGAAATACGAAGTTGTCAGCTCCAAATAAACTCACTGACGAGAGAGAGGTAGAAATCTGAAACTGCTGCTGACTTGTTCCTGGCGAGTCTGTACAGGGATGAATATAGCTGTTTTAAAGGTTGATGTGAGCACCAAATTTAATCCCAAAAACTAATCCTAGTACCCCTTCCTATCGATAACCTGAAACTGTCCTGCCATGAACTACAACTGAGAAGCTACACTTGAAGATTTGAGATGGCTGACCAAATTGCAAAATTACGTAAGGTGGAAGAGTGAGAGAAGATGAAAGGTAATCCTCCATATTTTTGACATAAAATAACCTTCCAAAGGGAATTATCTTCTCTTGCAAATCTCCACAATCATTCGAGAAGAAGAGCCTTTAAACAAATCTTTTAAAGAAAGAAATTTGAAAAACTTTCAATATAAATAATAACAAAATACGCAAACAAATCCTAAAATACTTCTTTTTCTTCCAATACAGTTGTGAAGGGCATCTTTTGCTCTCACTAGACTCATCTTCTTCTTTTTTCCTTATTTTTCTTCTTTTTCTTTAGGATTGTCAATGTTATACTCCTATATTTAAATCCAAATATATTTCCCACAAGCTAGTATTTAAACTAGCATAATTTTCAAGAATGATATGTGAATATTATTTTTGGCAACCAGGCACTGTTTGTGAGAGGTGTTAGTCCCTCAAAGCATCAACTATATTAATTTGAAAGTTTGTATTTCTTCTAATTAACCATGGCTCCGTTATTTCTATAGGATAATATAGTTGGTTTAATTTTTATAGTGAAAGTACAAGGTTATGGGTTTAAGTCTTAGGGATATGTTTAATTTGGTGTTTGGGTGGAGCTAGGGTGCATTATATAATGAAAAGACTAAGATATTCCTTAAAAAGACATGATTTTGTTTGGTATTGTAATTTGATATGTGGTGAGATGGTAAAATTATCATTTGATCCGAATATAATTTTTAAGTATCTGATTAATGATAAAAAAATTACGATTATGATTTTTCATAAGAATTGAACTTTGCAAAGAAATTTTTTAGTTTTTACTCACCATTAAAATATTAAAAAGAAAATTTACCACAATTATTTTTAACGTATAACAAAATTGCATAATACTATATGTAAATCACCGTTTATTCACCTAATCGTTATTGATATTGCGAATTTGATAGTGGTGTGATGGGTAGGATCTAGATATTCTTAGTGAGTTAACTGTTAAGAAATTTGCACCACAGTTTCTAGAAATGACAAACTCCGAAACTTTATTAATATTAGGATAATATAATTCAATACAATACAGTACAGTGGAGTCCAATACAATGTACCAAATTCACTCTAAAAGTGATATAAAGATATGAAATCACTTCCGAGTGAAAGTACATCTTATTCATTATTCATGTATCATTATTTATTTTTATAGAGTAAGTCTTACATATATTAATTATTAATATTACCGAATAAAGAGGCAGAAAGGCGTGGGGTAAAAAGCACTTTAACTGGTGTAGCTTTAGCAAAGGTTATGGCCATTGCCTCTCCCATGTCAACTGGTTCATCTGATGGGGTTTCAATATCAAACCCTTGTAGCATTGAAGCAAGCAATAGTTGCATAGCTTGAAGGCTTAGTGCAATTCCAGGACACATTCTTCTGCCACTGCCAAATGGTATCAATTCAAAATTCTGTCCCTTAAAATCAATATCCTTGTGTGTTGCAAGGAACCTTTCTGGTTGAAATTTGAAAGGCTCCTTCCAAACACGTGGATCACGTTGAATCTTCCATGCATTAACAAACAATTGTGTTCCTGTAGGGATATTGTAACCATCGATGGTGCATTCTTCTATGGACTCATGAGGTATTAAAAGTGGCAAAGCTGGGTATAAACGCATTGTTTCCTTGATAATGGCATTCAAGTAAACTAAATTCTTCATGTCAGATTCATTCACTAATCTTTCTTTACCGACTTGAATGTCTATTTCTTCTTGTGCCTTCTTTACAACATCTTGATTGGTAAGAAGTAAAGCGATTGCCCATGTCAATGTTACTGATGTAGTGTCTGCAGCTGCTAAGATTAGAGTCTGCAAAAGCAAACCGTAGTAACGTTAAGGCATATTATCATTTTCCCATATGAAAAAATCTAAAAACTTTAAACAAATTCAATTTTATACCTAAAATTCAATAATATTTGTATACTTACATCGGTGATTTTTTTACTATTAGCGTAGAATATATCGACGCCAAAAACGCATTTAGCGTCGACTACTTCGACTAAAATAGTTAACAAATTTGTTTTTTAAAAAAATTATTAATTTACTGCTTTTTGGTCTAAAATAATTAATTTAATATTTTTTTATTTGCAAAAAAATTCATGATTATTAACAGAATTACGAAAATATTATAATAATTATTTTATTATTATATTGAATTTTTTTTTTAAAAATACATATTATATTAAAACTATTTGTTCAAAATATTTATACAAATAGATATAAAATTTATTGCTACTGTGATGAGGGGGCGCTCGAGCCCGATGCACCCTGACTGAGTGAGGCCTCCAACATCTGGCGGAAAGCAAGCATCTGCTGTTCGAACTGCTCCATCTCCTTCTTGTGGTCCACATTGACCTGTAGTAGCTCCTCCTTAGTCTTCTTCAGCTCGTCTCGGGTGGTGACTAGCTGGTCTTCGGTGGTGGCTAGCCGGTCTTGGGTGGTGGCTAGCCGATCTTGGGTGGTGACTAGCTGGTCTCGAAGAGAGGAGGCATTGTCCGAATTAACAGTATTGCGTGCAGATGACGTCGGCTTCTTACGAGTGCCAAGGCCGACGTTGTAAGCTGTCTGATTCTTGAAAACCAATTACGACAACTGCTCATCTGGTATCGGGTCGGACCCTGTCTCCTGAGTTTGATGTTGGAGTTCCATCATTTCGTTCTGTTTAAAAAATAAGTTAATGTTAGAATTTGAAAAAAAAATTAACATATATAATAATAATTATTTTATTTTAAAAACTGAAACTTACATAGCAGCGTTCAGCTTCTTCATTTATCCATTTGTTTTTCTCATTGTAATGTGTCACTCAGAAAAAATCTGGAAATGATTGCACCTCACCTGTGCTATTCTGTTAAAAACAGAAAATAAATTCAGTATTATTCCACATTAGTAAAAACAATGAACTGTTAAATTTTACGTTAGTATATATTTACCTCAGAATGTTCGGCACGATGTTGGATAAATGGCTTCGAACCTCCAAGGTGATTAAAACGTAAGTGACTTCGATTTTTCGCATTTGCGTGACATTTATCCTGCATTTAACAACACTGTAAGTACCGAAAACAAAGACAATTATAAATTTCCGTTTATTTCAAAATTTACCTCGTGTTTCTTGCTAGACCAAAGCTCACATAAGAATGTCCAGTCTTGTTCCTCTATAAAATCAGGCTTATGTTGTGGAGCATCTGAAGGTTCATGTTCGTCGAATATTGGTTTCAGGACTTTTGTCCTATAATCCTTATAACTTTTCCCCATGTGGTAGTCAATATACTGTTGGACATTCACTTTGGTCAGATCGAAGTCGAACCACTCCTACAGGAATAGCAACCGAGTAAAAATAAGTATAAAATAAAACTTTTAAGTCAAGATCGACATTCCAGCACCTTCAAATGGAATTTTTTTTGCCTCATCAAGTAGTTCACTAAATAAATTTGATCATTTCCACTTAACACTGGCATGTCACCACTAACACTATGACCACGTTGTGGACCTTGTAAGTCATGCAAAACATCGGTTATCTCATCGTTTGCAGGTTGATTGTAACTACTGCTCCCTTCACCGGAATCAATAAACCGTGACTGAGAATTATACTGCCCACCGTGATAAATCCACGTACGGTAAGTTGGTGATATTCCCAGCATGTATAAAAGATTATGAACTTCATCTAACCGTTTCCTTTTCCTATTCAAATAATTTGTACATGGAAACCGAACACGACCTTATGCATCAATGTGTTGCTTTGCGACTTCCATGAACTCATACACTCCATTACGATATTCAACACTCAATCTATCCAGCGAGCTCATCCAATTTCTATCCATTTCAGCCAAATACCTAAATATAATAATAGAATTATTAAACATCATATTACACTCATTAACATTACTACTTCGTTAAATATATTTAGTTAATTAATTAATCTACATATATGAATCATAAACCACTAACAAAAAGTATATAATAAACATAATCATAAAAAATGAAAACCATAATTTTTTACAAAGATTAAACTGAAATACTTAAGTGAGATATATAATTATTCTTTGCAAATATAAAGAAAAATAATAAAGAAATATGAAAGAAGATTTACCTTATGGAAAATTAATTACAATTTTATTTAAAATTTGTTGGAGAGTTGTGAGATAGCAGAGGAGAGAGTCTCAGATTGTAGAGGATGAGATTGAAGAGGATGAGAAAAAAAGGAGATGGGGAGAATGGTTGGTGGCATTCTGCATTTAATCCATTTTTAGCGCCGAATACCTAAATTCAACGCTAATTATCCGATTTTTAGCGTTGAATATACTATTTCGATGCTAAATGTCTGATTTTTAGCGTCGATATTAATTTTAGACGCTAAAGATTAAAGGATTATCGGTGGTATCTTCATAAACCTTTAGCGACGCTACTTCGTCGACGCTAAATTTCAAGTTTTCGGCGTCGCATATGTTTTTTGACGCTAAAAGTATAAAATTTAGCGTCGCAATTTATGTCGACGCCAAAGATTATTGGAATAGTTAAAAAAATTTAGCGTCGAATAATTTTCAACGCTATAAGTCGTACTTTTAGTGTCGATATGTGTATTCGATGATAAAAGTTGATTATTTGGCGTCAAATATGATTTTCGTCGCTAAAATCTTGATATTTGGCGTCGAATATTAATTACGACGCTAAAAGTGATTGTTAGCGTCGAAATTAGACACTAAAAGACATAATTTTTGTAGTGAAACCTGCGTATATGAACCAAAAAAAAATTAAATAGGATAAATTTAGTGAAATATATTATAAATTAACATAAAATTAAGTTAAAGGACATTAAAATAACATCCTGCCAGAAACAGGATGTTACTGGTAGGAGACAGAAATAACCCGTCTCACTGAGCCTCAAAATTTACGAAAAACGAACATGACGCGCTCTGAAAATGGACAACTTGGATTACAACCCAACAGCGTAACAACCTGTCAAGACAGCAAATAAACATATAGGACCTCCGATCCAACTCAAAAAAAAAAAACAAATCACATGATTAATACTCAGGGCTCTGTGGCCGATTCGAAGCATACAAACTAAAATTTTATCTACATACAAATGTCAACGTGCATTGTACGACTCAATATATAAACAATAGGTACAAACTTCTATACACAAATACGTTCCCCAGGACTCTAGAGTAAATTACTGCAGCTTGAATGGTTCTGTTGCCTCGAGCATGACTTTCAATAGACTTGTAAGGCTAACCGATCTAATTGCCAACCTGCAAAACTAACAAACTGATATGGTGTGAGTTATAAAACTTAATAAGTAACCACATACATCACGAAAAGCAAGAACAAATTTCAAACAAAGTATATATAAACATATGTATACATACATATATGCAGTTGTTTGTCAGAAAACTTTAAACTTCGTACTGCTATTACACTTTTTAAACATAAGGTCTTTCAGAACCCAGAAACTGAATTCATGAGGCATACCTGGTGCGTATCAGGAACCTTATATGTAACTTCTTCGAATGTTCCAACTCCGAATTTCATACAAATATTTACACACTCAGAACATGACTTATATAAGCTTCCAAATCTTCTTTCTAACAACATACAATAATCATCAAAGGAAATCATAAATTTGAATAGACTATACCGATATACATCTCTTAGATATTTTTATCTATTTTATATTTATCATTTGCATAACTAGGTTGGAGCTCGCGCACTGCTCGAGGTTTTTTTTTATTTTTTTATTTTTATTTTTATTTTTTTTTATGTAAGATTTTGTTTTCATTAATCTACACTTAGTATTTATTTTTATGTAAGTATACTCGGTTAAGATAATGAGTTAAAAATATATTTGAGTTTTAGAAAGATACAAAATAGACATTTATTATTTTATTTGTTTAATCTTATTTTATTAATAATATAAGCTTTTAAGATAGTGAGCTAAAAATATATTTGAGTTTTAGAAAGACACAAATATATATTCAATGTTTTATGTGTTTAATCTTATTAAATGAATTTTTTTCAAAATATTTAATAGCCCATAAAATATTTAATATTTGCAGGGAATTAAATATTCTCCTCAAAATAAGGGGAGAAGCTCAAGACTATAAAGATAATGTGAGAGTTTTGAATGAATAAGATTGAATGTGAAGCTTTAAAATGCTGTGAAATTAGTATATAATGATGATATGTGTAATTTGACTTACTAAGTCAGTTACATTAAAGTTCATGTATTTTAAGATTTGTGGTTAGTTTCCCTTTGTCTTAGGATTGTCAATGTTCTACTCCTATCTTTACATCCAAATATTTTCCAATAAGCTAGTATTTAAACTAGCATTATTTTCAAGAATGATATGTGAATATTATTTTTGGCAACTATGAGCTGTTTCTGAGAGGTGTTAGTCCCACAGGGCACCAAATATATATTAATTTGGAATTTCGTATTTCCTCTAATTAATCATGCATGGCTCCGTTATTTCGATAGGATAATTTAGTTCGCTTAATTTTATAATGAAAATAAGAGGTCACGGATTCAAATTTTAGGAGATTCAATTATATAATGAAGAGATTAAGACATTTCTTAAAAAGAAAAAAAATATGATTCTATTTAGTATTGTAGGCCATAGGCAGACACCTCATCCGTTTATAGCTAAGACCTGCGCTGCTACTAGCTGTAATGGGAAATGTTTAAAAACCAATTGATCAACCCCCTAGCGGT
Source organism: Zanthoxylum bungeanum (assembly GCA_019454045.1). Classification (NCBI taxonomy): domain Eukaryota; kingdom Viridiplantae; phylum Streptophyta; class Magnoliopsida; order Sapindales; family Rutaceae; genus Zanthoxylum; species Zanthoxylum bungeanum. The sequence continues at coordinate 42,091 of SKCR01006540.1, forward strand.
GATAAGCTTTCATTTTTCTTATGTCCACATGAAGGTTTAAAAAATATAATTTTTTTTCCCTTTCTCCATGCAATTTCAAAAACAATTTGATTGTGAATGTTTATTGGTCCCCATTGGGTATATAAACTCCCAAAATATTCAAACATTGTTTTTGATATTGGGAAAAAAAAAAAACAACCCCAATGAAAAGAAAGAGACTTATCACCATGGAGAGCTACTTGAAACATAGTTTTCAAGCAGTATAAGTAGGAGGGGGTATATCATGTGCCGGGTGTATATGCCTTCTCTCTCACAGCAGGCGGGCCCCACAGCTGTGTGGGGCCCGCCTGTTGTGAGAGAGAAGGCATATACATCCGGCACATAATATAATTTTCGGTATAAGTAGAGTTTTTGGAATGAAAATCACTTCTAACCACGACATTATCGACATCTTTTATTGTCATTGACTAAAACAAAACTAAAATTCTGCTATGTTATTTTATTACAAATTAATAACTTAAGAAAAGATAACTTAAGTAATCATTTTTTCATATCAGCTTACCAAAAATTGAAGAAGATTTGCTAAAGCACTCTAACTTTATTTGTTGTGATTCTCTGATTATTGAAGAGTGTTTATGAGGAAAAATCAAATTCTATTAACGACAAGAACATAATTTACAAGTGTTTAAACTTTATATAAAAAAAAAAACTCACTCTCTTTACACTCTCATAACTTTCTTTACATGAAGCTTAATTATTGGGATACCTAAAGCTCACAAATGAGCTCTTAATTTATAGTAAAACTTAGGCTCACAATTTCAACAAGTGAATAATAATCCACCAAAAGTAGTTTTGGAAGCTTGCCCATTTTCAAACTTCACCTAAAAAATCTTGGAAGCTTGCATGAAGGTAATTGGCAACCATTAATGCATCTAGATTCATCAATTCTCCATCTCCAGCTGCATTTAGAATAATTTTCATCTCACAACTATTCCAGTTATGTCTCTGCATAGCTCTACCTTGTCCCGATGTAACTCCCCGCCAGAAGTAGGATGCTACGGGCAGGAGACATGATTAACCCATCTCCATAAGCCTCTAAATTTACAGAAAAATGGAAATGATGTGTCCTAAAATTGGACATCCTGGATCACAATCTAGCATCAAATCGAAACCTAAGAAAGACATCAAACATACAAAAGGACCTCAGATCCACACAAAACATATCAAGATCAAAATCAACACTTAAGGGCTCCGTGCCCACTACATCAATCAACACTTAAGGGCTCTGTGCCCACAACATCAATGCAAATCAAATCTTTAATTTATTAATACAAAATAGTGTGCTCAGCATGACAAACAACATAATAACCAAAGATCCTAAACCTCTAAGACTTTTCCCAGGATACTTGTGAGGGTGACTGCAACTTAGGTGATCCGGCGTCTCGAGCATGACTTTCACAGCTAATATAATTGATCCGTCTGGAGCCAACCTGCAAAACTACAAACTGGTTAGAAGTGCTTTTCATTCCAAAAACTCTATTTATACTGCTTGAAAACTATATTTCAAGTAGCTCTCCATGGTGATAAGTCTCTTTTTTTTTTGTTTTGTTTTGTTTTTGTTTTTGTTTTTATTTTTTTCCAATTTTGAAAACAATGTTTGAATATTTTGGGAGTTTATATAGCCAATGGGGACCAATAAAAATTCACAATCAAATTGTTTTTGAAATTGTATGGAGAAAGGGAAATTTTTTTTAGAATTTTTAAAGCTTCATGTGGACATAAGAAAATGAAAGCTTATCACCGCTAGAGGATTGATCAATTGGTTTTTAAACATTTCCAATTACAGTCAGTAGCAGCGAAGGCCTTGGCTATAAACGGATGAGGTGTCTGCCTATGGCCTACAATACCAAATAGAGCCATGTTTTTTATCTTTTAAATAAATATCTTAATCTCTTCATTATATAATATAATGCACTCGCATTTCATCCAAACACCAAATTAAATATATCTCCTAAAATTGAAACTCGTGACCATAATATGCACTCAAAAATAACTTTACACTACAATATGTTGTTTGACACACTCAAAGACTGATACTGCCTTCTGAACACAACCTGGTGGACTCAACACTCAAGTAAACAGTGGTGCTATCAATGCCACCAACCTATCTCTGAAAAATCTGGGTCTAGGGGCGTTGTACTCACAGTCCCCCTAGCCCAATACCCAAGATCTAGAGGCATCTTTCATCTCTAGTCCTGTATCCCGTGTGCACATGTCTATGCTCGGTATCAATACCGATACCCATCAATACCATGTTCATCAATTCCATATCCGTCAATTCCATATCTGTATCAAGTTACATCTGAGGTGGGTTTTTCCCCATGCCTCCAAAATCATAAAATCACACATTTGAAATAATTTTCATCATCAAAATGTTAATCTGAAACCAAGCTCAAATCATAATTTTCGGCTCATTTGAAATGAATAATTTCACATATAAATCCATCAAAACAAGATTTGCAAAACTGTAATCTAAAAACATAATTAAAATTCTGAAATAAATACTCCCAGATAAAAGAAAAATATCCATTCACAGTGATATGGAAATTTAGATGCGGTATGTGATGTAGGTGACTTCTGAGTGTTCTAACGTCGTTCTAAAGTCAAAACAACGTTAGTTTTCTTTCTTTATAACTCAGAATATATCCATATCAAATTGAAAGAATATGCAATGCATGGATAATTAATCTACTGGAATGTTGGAGAAATCTATGGTATCTAGGAATTTAACGGGCTTAGATTTTGAGTTGTACAAATACGGTAGTGAAAAATTATATTTCACTAATCGCTATAAAATTCACTGCTTGATGTCTAACTTTGAAAATTCACTGTGATTAATTGAGGAGGAATTTAAGCTAAAATATTACTAGAATGGTCCATAATGTATCTAGTTTATGTAGGTTTTGACGGTTCTCAATTCCGATACCAAAAACTCAAGTTATGGACTGAAGTTCAGGGGCTGTGCAACCGGAAAAACTGGGCACATGGGCAGCAGATTGCCCGACTTCAAAAATTCGATCCGGTCTCATCTTAAGTCAAAAAATTCTAAATTTTGGATATGTTACTCCTCTTTGTGTATAGTTTACCCCAGAAATTTACACTTCATCAATCGGACACCACAAACTTGACTTATAAGTAAATATTCACAACATGTCCAGAATGTGACTTCATTAAACTCAACATACCAATTTCATTCCTCTTTTAACTTTATTTAATTTGGTCATCATTATCAGATTTTCCAGCTCAATAAACACATATTATCATACATAAAAATTATTTAATTTCTTAATCTTATTAAGGTCATCATTTTATCGAACACTAGGTGTGTATTGAGGATATGCATAATATTTAATACAAACTCTTTTTATCCTTCCTTTTTGGCACTACTAATACACTTCAACATGTATCAAGCCTTCATCAAACAACCAAAACAGTCCTTATCTTACTTCACAAATCAACAAGCCACATCAACACCAACCTTACCACCTTCACACAAGTATTTTTTTTAACACTTCAACATTAGAAGAAAAGAAACAAATTCAACTCTCAATCAATTTCCAACAAAACACATGTTTTCATCACCCAAGCACAATCCATTAATCCTCAAATCATCAAATTACAAAATTAAACTCCATGGATTCCAATGTAATCCATGTGTATGGTTTTCTTAATTTGGGGGTTTTTCAAATTATTAACTTTCAAGCATAATAGTCATGTAAACAACCTCAAGCACATCCAATCAACACACCACAATCATCAAATCATCAAAACCCATTATATCAAGGATTTGGGTCAAGCTTAACTCACCTTGATTTCATTTATTTCTTCACTAACTAGACTATCTAAGCTTCCTATTCTTTCTTCCAAGCTTGCATGTGAAGATTGAAGCTTGAATCAAGTAGTTTTGGTTGATGAATTGAAAGGAAAATTCTGCACTTCTTCCCCTCTCTCACGTCTTTTCTTCTCAACAAATGAGAAGGGTGAAAGGGTAATGTCCTTTTTATAGGGGCAGATGGTAAAATAAATAAGTGGTGAAAATGTTGAAAACTTTAAGAATTTCTCAAATCAGTCCTTAGACATAGCTCATCCGAATCTGATTTGTATTTTCGTTCTATTTCGGCTTCGAATTTGAAGAAATATCCAACGTGAAAGTTGTAGATTTCAGTTTTAGCTTTCCAACTATATAAAATTCATGAAAATCAGATATCATATGAGAAATTACGGTATGAAATGAAAAATGATATTATGGCTTCAATTTATGGGCAGAGAAAAGGCTTCCACCAATTTCTCTACCAAACACTCCATAAAACACTCCACTAAACACTCCACAAAACATTCATGTTTGGTGGAAGTTTGACAATTGTAAATTGTCATTTTCCATTTTTTTTGTTTTTGATAATGACTTTAATAATTGCACATAACACACTTTAGATATTTCATCAATTTCGGTCTTGAAAGTTTTATAACTCGAAAATCTTATGAACATCAAAATTGTAGTTCTTTGAGTTTTCTTTCATCTGGAACTTGAATCACTTCAATCCGATATTGGATTAAAAAGTTATGGAAAAAATATGAAAGTTGCGCAAAGTTGAAATTTTCGAAATTGTACTTCGTTAGAATGTCATTTCAATTTTCCAACCTCCAAAATCCAAATGTCACGTCCATTTTTTGCCCTTCTTTGTTCTACATTTAATCCTGATTGATTTCATTAAGTCCCGATTTTATTTTATCTACAAAATAAACCAAAAACACATCAAAACGTTCACAAATCTCCAGATACCATACAAAATATTAAGTTAAATGGGCGATAAATATTGATATATTTTTCGCTTATCACCTATACTTTGGGACGATGTCGGCGAGGCGAGATATAAAAAAAAATAGCACTCATGAGAGTTCTTTGGAGAAACCAGAAGTTTGAAGCAGCAACCTGGAAAACAGAGGGAGAAATGAAAACTAAGTACTCAAAGCTGTTTAGATAAAGAAATTTCGAGGATGAAATTTTTATAAAAAAATGAAAACTATTAAAATGAATTAATTAAGAAATTTTGAAGATTAAATCGGTTTGAGCATAACACCGAGTACACTAGCAGATATTATAATTATTTAGCCTATAACTGCATAATTAACTCGAATACTAGAGAATAAACAACAAATGGTATATATTTATTAGTATAATAGTAGAATAGAGTTGCACAGAAATACTAAACCCTGAAACACCTAATCCCCACGCCCCCACCAACTCTTAGAAACCTCTAAAAATTTCATTAACCTCTTCACTTATTTCTTCTTCTGCGCCCATAATAGCCTTTAACTCCATGGACCCACGCATGCCACCGACCACATGATCCATCAACGCTCTCTAGCATGGAGCCACGCTCTTAGTCCAAACCACCAGCACAAGTAACCATTACGCTCAGCTCTCGTGTAGTTGATCAACTTTACATAACCTGGGCTCCTCTTTCTATCCATGTACAGCAACAACTATGCCCCATGATCCATCAACGTGCGCGGCGGCTTCTTTTTTCGTCAATCTCACATCAACTCCATCTATAGTGGCTTCGCTTTCTCTATCACCAGTACACGAAACAACCACTCATACGCTAGCAGTAGTTCCCCTTGCATGCGACCCTGGAGCAATCGTTACTTCAATTTCTCCGTTGTCCTTAATGGTTCCATGACTCTCTTATTCTCTTGGTTTCTCTCAATTTTCTACGGATTGATGCTTGGGTTTCGAGGTTTTATAATAATGATATGTTATTGCCTGTTGAAATTATTGATAGGGGACTGCAAGCGCCTGCTTATGGGTGCCCGAAATTACGGAGGCTGGTGGTGATTGGTGCTAGCGAGTTGGGGTTGTTGAGTATGGCTGAGGAGTGCTTGACTTTGTAAGAATAGGAGATGCATAAGCGTAGTGATGATGTGTTGCGTGGGATTGCGACGTGTGAGATCTTACAAACCTTCAAATTGGTTGGAAACATAGAAGGGTCTTATAGTTCATTGGTTTCAGATATTGGGATGACGATTTCGACTTAAGGGTGTAAGAGATCGGTCAAGCTTGAGCTTAGCGGTTGTGAGAATAGTTTTGATGGGATTCATGAAATTGGGCAGAACTTTACTCGTTCGAAAGATGGACCCTTCCAAGCTATCGAAATGGAACCACGTTAGTTCCATCACTAACCAAGCCTCACCAACAAGAGATACAATGCTGCCAAGATATTCAGTCACCCTGATGTTGTCATTGAAGAGCCAAGAAACATGTTAACGAACTAAGGATGCAGTGTAAAATTCTCGTAGAGGTAAGTAATTTTCCAACTGTACTACGAGACTTATGTATTGAATTGAGTGGTATGTTTGTTGTGATGGTTGAATGATGTTGGAGTTGATTAGACTTAGTATAGTTATATATGTTTATTGTAAAATGAATGTTGATTGTTTCGTGTTATCGTGCATATGGTTTATATTCATCACATCGCTCATATCATGTTTAATGCATAAACTATTTCGGTAATGACATGTATTGTGTCATGGTTTTAAATTTTTACTGGTAATGGTTTGAAATGAATTTTAAGGTGGACTTGGTATAATTACTAAGGGGGGTATATGGTAAGGAAAATGATAATTGGTTACCATAAGTAATGTTTTGGTAATGGATTACCTGTGGTAACGTTTTGGTAAAGGAAAATGGTAATTGGTTACCATAGGTAATGTTTTGGTAATGGATTACTTGTGGTACCGTTTTTGGTAAAGGAAAATGGTAATGAGTTACCATCGGTAATGGTTTGGTAATGGATTACCTGTGGTAATGTTTTGGTAAAGGAAAATGGTAATGAGTTACCATAGGTAATGTTTTGGTAATGAGTTACCTATGGTAACGTTTTGATAAAGGTTAAGGATTGCCTATGTCAATGACTTGCTAATGGATTACCTGTGGTAATGATTTGGTAACGAATTACCTAATGTAATATTTTGGTAAAGTTTACTAGTAAAGGAACCATTAATAGTAATAGTTAAATATGTTCTAAAGTATAACATCAAAATCCTGACCGGTTGTCCTGTTGCATATACCAAGACCGAGGGCCCTTTAACTGTAAATATTTTATCGATTGGTAAAAGTTTATTCTAAAATCAAAGTTTTCAACGAGCTGCATTTTAAAAATGGAACGTCATTTCATTCATGCATGAAAATTTCTTGTTGGGCTTAGACTTGATGTGTCTTGTGGTGCAGATGATTATCTTTTAGAAGAATATGTTGATCTAATAGTTGGTGGTTGCGCGATAGATCCATGATGGTGGCTCATGTGACAAGGAACCATGTCTTTTTATTTTAATTACAGTTTGGGGCATTAGAGTAATAAGTCTCCGGGATAGTTAGGTCTTGGGAGAATCCAGTGTGTTAATTTAGTCTATACATTACATTTATTTTGACATTTGGATTAAGTAAAATTAATTTGACTTCTATGAATGACTATCAATTTGGCATCATTAGTGCTTTTGCTTAAATATCAAAGAAGTGTAAAGTTAAGGTAGAATTTGGTGGTGTTCTGGCTCTATACTCATTTGGGTAAGGTGGTTATAGGTCGGGACGTTACAAGTTTGTTAGTTTTGCAGGTTGGCAACCGAATTGGTGAGCCAAAAGCTTTCGATAACTGTTCTAGAGAAGACTAATTGCTTGAGCTATAGTCACCCACTGAGGATCTTCTGGAAGAGTCTGAAGAATTTTAGTAGTTTTATCTTATATGTTCATGATGATGTATATGTTTGGAGTACGTGCTGAGTACGTGCTGAGCACATAACTTGCATATTACTAAAAGATGCACATAGCTCTTAAGTGTAACGCCCCGACCTATCACGCCTTTCCCAAAGGAGTATAGATCTGGAACACTAACATCTACACTAACCTCAAATTTTCCAAACACTTAAGCAACTATCTCAACATTGTTAATTCAATAATCGTTCATAAATGACAAATAACTTCCCTCAAGTCCAAATTGTAAAATTAGTGTTTTGCATAAACTAAAATAACATACTAAATTCTCCAAGACTACCGAAACTTATTATCCTAATATCCTAAACTGTAAAATCAAGAAAGACACAGTTTCTTGTCACATGAGTCACCGTCATGGATCCGTCGCGCAACCACCAACCTCTAGATCAACATATTCTCCCGTAAGGTGATCACCTGCACCATAGGACATAGTGAGCCTAAGCCCAGCAAGAAATTTTCATGCATGAATGCAATGGTGTTCCTTTTAAAAAAAATGCAAACCATTGAAAACTTCGATTCCGACATAAACCATTAACTATTTGATAAATCATTTACAGTTAAAGGGCCATCGGTCTTGGTATATGCTACAGGATAACTGGTCGGGATTTTGATGTTCTACTTTAGAACATATTTAACCATTATCATTAATGATTCATTTACCAGCTGTAACCTTTACCAAAACATTACCATAGGTAATTCTTTATCAAATCGTTAGCATAGGTAATCCTTTACCATTAACCTTTACCAAAACATTATCATAGGTAATCATTTACCAAATCATTACCATAGGTAATCATTTACCATTAACCTTTAACAAAACCATTACCATATACCTTCCTTGTAGCAGTTATACCAAGAATGGTTTGAAATTCATTTCAAACCATTTCCAGTAAAAATTAAAACCATGACGCTACACATATCATTACCCAAATGGCTTATGCATTATAAATGATATGAGCGATACGATGAAAATAAACCATATACACAGTAACAGGAAACAACCATCATACTATTCATAGTAAAAATATCTAATTATAATAAGCCCACTCGACTCCAACATCATTCAACAATCACATAAAACATACCACTCAAGCACATACATTAGTCCTGAGGTACAATTGGAAAATTATTTACCTCTATGAGTATTTCACGCAGTGTACCTAATTCGTTAACCTGCTCTTGAGAAATGTAACGTGTCAAGTCATTAAAAAGCACACATACAATTATATTATTACTTATTAGTATTATTATCAATGGTGTATACACATGCTAACACAAGAGTATGCATTTCAATACATCCGAATAAATAAATACCCATTATTTTCACCTAATATTTTATTTATCACCACTATTTATTATTATTGCATAAATATGATTTTCACCTAATATTTTTTGATCAGAGAGTAGGCTTTGAAGGCGCTCATGGTGATCACGGGTGAAGAATAATGAATGTGTCAATAAATTAATGAGTGGTTGCAGCTCGACGATGATGAGGACTTGCTACTGTCGATGAAGGAAGGCTAGAGATTCGGCCACTGATGAGAGCAAGACGATCCGATCCTCTCTAGGGTTCTCTTTCTTCGTTCTTCTCTGATGCAAGTTTTTATTATTTCTACTACGGCTTGACACTGTTTTCTTTACTTTAGGGTTTCCTCCTACTTCATGAACCCTAATCCTTTTTTACACTGATAATTATATAATTATTTGTTATTTAATTCCTGGTATCAATTTAATTACGCAGTTATTGTCCCAATATTTATTATATCTGCTAGTGTACTCAGTGCTATTCCCAACCTGATTTAATCTTCAAAATTTCATTACCAAGTAATTTTAGCTCCGTTTTTTTTTACTTTTCTTGCACGGAAAATTTTTATTTTTCGTGCAGAATTTATAAAAAAAAAATTCCCCCAATCTACTCTGATATTTTTAAATTACATGCTCTAAATATTTCGAACTCTAAACTATTTCTACTGGACATTTGGGTCACATACTCAAAAATTCAGTCATTTATTCAAATCATTATGCGATTCTACAACCTACAACGGTGTATTACATTAAGTATTG
>SKCR01006541.1:0-105360 GCA_019454045.1 Zanthoxylum bungeanum
TGTTACGGCATATTAATTTATTTATTTTGGATACCTCCAAGTCCATTCCCATGACCGTGATCACCAGAGGCTTATTTCAACGTTTCTAGATAATGGCAAGATCCCCATAACAGGCTTAGTTCATGTTGTAAATGGACGGTCTTTGTCTTTTACCGATGGAAAGGGACTGAGGTAGCCAAGGTTCGCCTTTGTAGCATAGGAGAGAACGATTTTGTGTACCCCACATTGGTGCATAAAATAAGCCATACCTAGGATAGAAATGGACTTACCACGAGTGTGGGAGATATAAGGTCGGAATGATAATTGTTGTTTTGATAACCATTTGCATCTCATGCATACACACATCATGTTAACCCATGTGACTTAAAAGCCATCATAGAGATCCGTTGGGTTAGAAAAAAAAAGACTTGTCAAGAAGAGTTTAGCAAACATGGATATAGGGGAAAACGAAACCGAGGAACAGAAAAATTTACGGCAAAGATAGAAAGACCATTGTGAAAAAAAAATTACGGTAAGAATAAAAAGACCATTGGGAAGGGCCTTCAGTAAAAAAAAAAGCAAAAAATGAAAAAGAAAAAAATAGAAAAAAAATAGAAAAAAAAAAGAGAAAAGAAAAATTGTTTGATTTTAGTCCTTAATAGTTTGGCATAAGTCCGATGATAAAATGGTTTGCTTTAGGGTGAAATCTTAGAAACGATAAACTTTTGATGTGCTTTTATTTGATACTTTGAGTAATTGATCTATGTTAGACTAGTAAGCACTTGATTATGGTTCTTAGCAGTGAAAACCTGAGTAGTTAGCAAAGTGACTAGTTGAAGAAATTGTAGGTCGGTGAATGACCGTCTGTTTAGATGTCTATCTTGATTTGCTTGTGCTATGATGTGTGGTATGGTTGAAAATAAAAGAAAAGTGTCTAGAAAAAAATGATGATGAACAAAAAATATAAACCATCTACAACCGATAAGCGTGAAGCTACCTATGGGCGAGCATTGTGCCTAATGGTACTATAAGTCTTCAAGGAAGACATACATGGATGGCAACATACCAAACGTATAAAGCTAGGCTTTTAACGGAAAGGTATCGTTATCAACATTGTGTTGCTTACGATTCAACCTTTTACCTGTTGCCACGGTAAATCCATTTGGATAATGCTTGCTAATGTTGCATGTTTCATTTATGAAATATGTCAGCTTAATGGGAAAATCGCTTTCCTGAAAAGGAAACCTTTGTAGGATGTTTACAACATCCTGGCGGTTTTTTCGTACCAAAACAATCAAACAAGGTTTGCAGGTTGTTCGATCCATGTTTGGATTGAGGCAAGCATAGGTCTTAGAATTATCGTTTTGATGTAACCATAATGGCTTATGATTTAATTCAAAACGAAATTATTCTTGTGTATATAAGAAGGTAGTGGGATCGCACTGAAAATGGATGTCCTATAAAATAATGATAATACATCATTTCTTGGAAATGATATTCCCATAAAATAACTATCGGCGAAAGCTTGGCTTTTGAAAACTCTCCGTGGAATCGTACATTGAAAAATGTACGCTACCTGGTGTCTCATACGCTTTGAGCATATGAAGTCACAAACAAGCCAATCCAAGTGATAGTCACTAGATTTATGTTAAGAACATCCATTAGTATCTTAGAGAACTAAGGATACTGTCTTAGTCTGTGGAGATGGATAACTTTAAGTGACTTGGATCACTGTAGCAAGTTTCCTAAATCGATAAAATGACTATAAGTCGCAAACGGTACTACAAAGTTTGAATAACGGTACAGTGAGCTGGAAATCTTCCAAGCAAGATACTGTTACCGATTAAACAACAAATGCGGGTTATTGCTTCAGCTGAAACGGCAATAGAAGCCGTCTTGGTCGATAAACAAATCTAATTAGATTAGATATAATTCTGTTAGTTGCTGAGCTAGGCTCGAGCACAAGCTAAAGAATTAATGGTCTCATCAATGATCCAGATACATACTTCGATAATCATCAGATTCGTTCGGATCATACATCGCGGTGATGTTATGATCGAATAAATCACATCAGACGATAATCATGCAAATCCGCTGACGAAAGCATTTTCTCAGCAATTTGAGCCAACCGTAAATAGTTCGAGTGTCAAGCACTCGAGTGACTGGCTATAGGCCAAGTGGGAGATTGTTGGACAATTATGAACCATAGCGTCACGATTTGTACAGATCATGGTGTTGTTGAAAAAAACTAACTATGTGACAAATGAGATTGCACTCTTATCATTTGTGATTAGATCACCTAAATTTTTAAATGATATGAGGTCCCTATGATTTGTTCCTGGACGGAGAATGATATGAGATAGTATAAGTCCACGAAGGATAAATCATTAAATATCCCTAGTCAGAGTATTATCGAGATTGGACATCGATAAATACGTAAAAGACTAGTATGATACTTGTGCGGGTTGTGAGAGCACAACGACATAGTTCTCATATATTTGGGTATAGGATACTCATGAATGTGTAATAGGAGGTTGTGTTTTACCGATGGTACAGGAAACAGATTCGCTCTGGATAGACCCCCTTGGAATTCCATTGGTTGTATGACTATGTGTCTATGGAAGTCAAAAATCAGGGTAGGTGTATTTCATCTTAACCTGAGACTTGCATCGCTAATACTTGCGACAATCAATATACTTTGGTTGAGGTCGTCCAGGGCTTTAACAGGTTCTGTGTACGCCAATACTGGGTATATTGAGAATCGTAGTGTGTTGGGTGTGATGTCAAGACGGAAGTGTCACTCCAGTCATATGGAGATGATGGTCACGTAGGATATGGTACTGGTTCTCTTATGTACTGCAGTCATCGGGATAATATGACTAGGTCATAGTTATCCGATATAGAGACTAGTTACCAGACATCTGACATGTACTTCGTACGGGACAGACACAATTCCAGCCTCAGGCCTAGCACGTGATCATTCGATACAGGACAGAAATACGCAATACCACGTATCTTACGCCTGATATAGATCGTTTATTTATGTAAGCATGTTTCTGGAGAATTGGGTAGGCATGGCGCTTTGCTAGAAGCCAACCTTGTCTTGTGAATCGGTGTAAACGTAATACTAGGTACTTACGTGTTCGGATAGTCCGACGACCCGATTTACTGCCAACATATCCGGAGATCTCATGGGTCGGTCCCCAAAGATTCACCGATGACGTATGACTCGCACTTTAATTAATCTGGGATTAATTCAATGAGAGAGAAAATTAATCTGGGATTAATTACGAAGATATTTTATCTGGGATAAAATATCAATTAAAGAGAGAGAACGATTAATTTGGAATTAATCGATAAAAAAAATATTTGATATATTATACGAAATTGGATTTAGACGCGGATTAAAATTAGACTTTAATTCGGGCGAACGAATTAATTTAGAATTAATTCATTAGCGACGTGAATAGTGATTTCGCTAGGCGTAATCATTTAATTACGACGCAACGGAAAATTCGTTAATTTGGAATTAGCGAACCCGAGCCTGGGATTATTTGCTAGCGCATTCGCATTTCGAATTCGAGTGCAGCACGCAAGTCAAATCAAACGTCAAATCACATGTCACTTTGAGTGATGTGACATTTGATTGATGTGAGTTGATGTGAGATGAAAGAAAGCATGTAATGCTTTGCTTTTTGAAATTGAAAAAGTAAATGGTTTATTAATTTTGGAAAATATATAAACCTATTACATTTTTTATTTTTACCACACTCTCTCTAGTACACGGTTTCTCAACCTTTTGGAGCCAAAATCGTTCTTCTTCTCTCTCGGTCTAGGACCGCCTCTTCTCTTCTGTTTTTTCTTCTAGTTTGACCGAAAATGGCAGGATAAGGTGTGATGATTTTTGTGGCAAAGAACATCACAAGTGCTAGCACACCATTGGAGATATACCAAGGTGATAGGGAAGTGTTTTCATGAGCAAGGAATCACCTTGTGAAGCTTGGAGCTTGGAGCTTCCATGGAGGACACTCATGGCCGATTCTTGGAGGAAGAAAACCACCTTTTGCGCAGCCCACTGCCAAGCTTGACAGAGGAGGTAATTCGTTCTTCATCTTCAACCGCATCTCAACCGATCCTTGTGAGTTTTTCCGCACCTCATATGATTGTATTTACACTTGTTTCATTCTTGATAAATGATCTTGGGAAGCTTTGAGTAGACCAACATCGGGTTCGCTCGGTCAATCTCTATTTTAACTGTTAGCCTCGACCCAAAACCCATGCAACCCACAAAGGGCCACACGCCCAAGCCCACATCACAAAACCCAAGCCCAATCTAAAATATTCAAATCACATTTAACATATGCCAAAATCCAGTTAAATATCCTTCCAAATTTAAAAATAGCTTGAAATGCCTAAAGGCTACCTTTACCACAATGTTTTGTCGCACCGGGTGTACAAGATCCTATATGGACGTTGGCCAAAGTTCTTGGTCACACCCTTCTTACGTTGATCTTGTTATTCGACTTTTTTGTTGTCTTTTTTCATTTTTCACTTCGCATTCATACTGTGTTAATTCTTGAGAGTTGCCTCTCGCGGTATATCAGATGGAAACCCAGACATAAATTTTGTAGCCGAATCCGAATGGACGGTAGTGCGGTCTGTACTTGGGATACAACTCCACGTATAGCTTGAAAAACACTCGCGCACACGTTTATGTCATTTTAGATACCACTTTGGTAATCTCGTTCGAACGCGTTCTCAAACGCTACACGAACGCATGCATTCTGCCTCATTTTCATTCAAACGTGTTTCCGAACGTTATTCGAATGCATGCATTCTGTTTACCATTCGCACGCGTTTCCGAATGCTACACGAACGTGCATGCAGTGAATCGACTTTTCTTCCTCATATTTCATGCATGTTTGCTTCTTTGGTCATTTCTTTTGCATTACATACTTAATCATCTCACTTTATTATTGACGCTTTTTACCGTTATTATTTATTTATATTTTCGCATTTTCGCATTTCCTTATTTGATATTTTTATGGAATTATAAGCTCGTTTTTATTTTTATTTACTTTTATGGGTGTGAAAACTTGGGTGTTGATTAAATTATCTTGCATGTGTTTCATAAGACTTGGATATATTATTTCATAAATCTTTTCATTACAATTGGCATAAGTAATGGACCGTTCCGAACCCAACGGTTTGAGGTCTTACCTTGCGAGGGGTGAGTGCGACCTTAAATCATTTCCCAGTTCACACTGGTTGGCGACTTCTTTATTCTCCGGTTTAGTCCCACGCGGGCTATTCCGTACTCCCGACCGGGCCGCGAGTCCGGGCAGCGTCACCGTACCCCTGTGGCCATGTCTAGACGGGGACTTATTTATCTTTCACTATTAGTTTTGAGGTTATATACATTTACTTGTATTTAATTTCTTTTTACTTACTGTTTTTGTTTTCTTGTATTTCAGGTTCTCAGAAACTACATGAGACGAACCATAAGCTTTGAACTCCGACCGCTTGATCCAGAAATTGAAAGGATCATCAGACAATTGAGAAGGGAAAGGCGTGAAGGCCAAGAAGCTTTAGTCAACATGGAACCTGGACCTTTGGAGGTTGCACCACCAATTCCCATTCGAGACAGAACCATCCCAGTGGTTGACGGCCTCATTTCCTGTATTGTACTTCCTCCCTTACTAGCAAAAGCGTGTGACTTCAAAACATGCATTCAGATGATTCAGCAGTCATTGCAATTTGGGGGGAATGCAACTGAAGATCCTAATGCCCACATCAGTAACTTCATGGAAGTTTGCAGCACTTTCAATTACAACCGAGGAGCTGAAGAAGCAAGGAGACTACGTGCTTTTCCATATTCTTTGAAAGACAGAGCTAAAGCTTGGCTACATTCATTACCAGCAGGTTCCATCACAAATTGGAACACTTTAGCCACCAAATTTCTTGCAAAGTACTTTCCACCAGCTAGAACTGGAAAGTTGAGGAATTACATCACATCCTTTGTGCAACAAGACTCAGAAAATCTCTACAAAGCTTGGGAAAGGTACAAAGATTTGCTCTGGAAATTTCCTCACCATGAAATTCCAAAATGGCTTCAAGTCCAAACCTTCTATAATGGACTTTCTAGACTGATGAGAACCACAATTGATGCTGCTTTTGGAGGGTTTTGATGGCAAAAGGAGAAGATCAAGCCTAAGACCTAATCGAAGAAATTGCTAACAACAATTCCTTGTGGCCAACAGAAAGGAGCATGATCCAAAGAATTACTGGAATTTATGAAGTTGGTGCCAATACAGCAGTCAACGCCAAGATGGATCAGATATGCAAATTCATGGAGACTCTTACCACTGGATCCACAAGGTCACCATATGAAGGAGCACCAGAACCAAACCAACTTGAAGAAACGGTGAAATTTGTCAACAATTTCAACAGACAGGGGAACAATCCATATTTCAACACCTACAACCTAGGGTGGAGGAATCATCCAAATTTCTCATGGAGCAACAATTCAGGGCAAAAGAATTATCCACCACCTGGATTCCAACAGTAACAGAACAAGGGACAGGAGCAGGTGAATGAACCAGGAATAGCAGAAGTGCTGGCTCAGTTAAAAAATACGATGCTTTGTTTCAGAGCCAATCTGCTTCCATCAAAGTACTGGAGAATCAAATTGGACAACTAGCTAATCCTCAGAGTTACAGACCGCCAGGAAATCTTCCCAGCAACACAAAACAAAATCCAAGGAACCGATGGAATGAGCAATGTCAAGCCATTACTTTGAAAAGTGGTACTGAGATCAACAAAGATGGTGGAATCAAGGCATCCATTGAAGAAGTTCCAAAAGATGCAGTTCCATAGATTGAGGAAAAAGAAACAAAGGAAAAAGATCAAATCACTCCACATCCACCTTTTCCACATCGACATCAGAAAAACAAGCTGGACAAATAATTTGCTCGATTCCTGAAGGTGTTCAAAAAGCTGCATATCAACATTCCATTCACATAAGCCTTAGAAGAAATGCCCAGCTATGTCAAATTCATGAAAAATATTCTTTCACGAAAATGAAGATTGGGAGATTACGAGATAGTAGCATTGACGGAAGACTGCAGTGCCATCATTTAGAGGAAACTTCCCCCGAAGTTGAAAGATCCTGGCAGTTTCACTGTCCCAAGCACCATTGGAGAACATTATATCGGTAAGGCTTTATGTGACTTAGGTGCAAGTGTTAATTTGATGCCTTTTTCTATCTACAGGAAACTGTAAATTTGAGAAGCAATGCCTACCTCAGTCTCTCTGCAACTTGCTGATCGAACGCTCGCATTTCCAAGAGGTGTTGTTGAAGATGTACTGGTCAAAGTCGACAAACTTATTCTCCCAGCATATTTCATTATCCTTGACATGGAAGAAGACAAAGATGTACTATCATCCTTGGAAGACCATTTTTGGCTACAGGTAGATTTGTGATAGATGTGCAAAAATGAGAACTAACCATGAAAGTGCAGGACCAAGATGTTACCTTCAATGTTTTCAAAGCCATGAAATTCCCAAGTGATGAAAATGAGGAAACATGTTTCAGAATTGACATTTTTGATAATATCGTTCAGGATATTGATACAACTCCCATGGACAAACTTGAAGCTTGCATCACCAACATGACTGACAGCGAGCTAGATGCTGAAATTCTAGAATGTATCAACTATCTTGACAAGCCGTTTTGTTTCAAAGCGACACAATAAATGGAAAGCCTAGAACTGCCAAAGAAAAATTTAATCAAGCATTCAATTGAAGAACCACCACAGTTGGAGCTGAAGTTACTTCTAAGCCATCTCAGGTACGCATTTCTTGGAAACTCTTCTGAATTACCTGTGATTATTTCTTATTCGCTAATATTGGAGTAGGAAGAAAAGTTGTTGAGAGTGTTACGAGAACACAAAAAAGCCATTGGCTGGACTATAGCAGACATTCGAGGCATTAGTCTATCATTTTACATGCACAAAATTCTGATGAATGACGAGTACAAACCCACAGTGGAGCATCAACGGAAACTTAATCCAATCATGAAGGAAGTCGTGAAGAAAGAAATCATTAAATGGTTGGATACTGGCATCATGTACCCCTTCTCAGACATCACTTGGGTGAGTCCTATGCAGTGTGTACCGAAGAAATGAGGAATTATTGTAGTCACAAATGAAAAGAATGAGCTGATTCCAACAGGAACAGTGACTGGATGGAGAGTTTGTATGGACTACCGGAAACTAAACAAAGCAACAAGGAAAGACCATTTTTCGCTGCCATTCATTGATCAGATGCTAGACAGACTGGCGGGACATGAGTTCTATTGCTTTCTGGATGGATATTCGGGGTACAATCAGATTGCCATTGCCCTAGAAGATTAGGAGAAAACCACATTTACATGTCTGTATGGTACTATTGCATTCCGCAGGATACCATTTGGATTATATAATGCCCCTGCCACATTTCAGCGTTGCATGATGGCCATCTTCTCAAATATGCTGGAACACAGTATAAAGGTTTTTATGGATGATTTCTCTATGTTTGGAGACTCTTTTGACCACTGCTTGCAAAATTTGGAACATATGTTACAAAGGTGCGAAGATACCAACCTGGTACTCAACTGGGAGAAATGCCACTTCATGGTGCAGAAAGGCATTGTTCTGGGACATCGGATCTCACAAAATGGAATCGAGGTAGACAAAGCAAAAATTGAAATAATTGAAAAATTACCTCCGCTGACATCAGTCAAAGGGATTCAGAGCTTTCTCGGACATGCAAGTTTTTACAGGAGATTTTTGAAAGACTTTTCCAAGATTGCTAAACCTCTGTGCAATCTTCTGGAGAAGGATGTGCGTTTCACTTCACCAAAGAATGCCAGAAATCTTTTGAGATCTTGAAACATAAGCTGATTTCTGCCCCCATCATAGTCGCACCAGATTAGAGCCTTCTATTTGAGGTGATGTGTGATGCTAGTGATTTTTCTATAGGTGAAGTTTTGGGACAACGCAAAGCAAAGATTTTACACACCATTTACTACTCCAACAGAACTTTGAATGAAGATCAACTCAACTACACAACCACTAAAAAAGAGTTGCTCATATTTATGTACGCTTTTGATAAATTATGCTCCTATCTGCTGGGTCCCAAAGTGTTGGTCTACACAAATCATTCAGCAATCAAATACTTGATCACGAAGAAAGATTCCAAACCCAAATTGAACTGTTGGATACTTCTTCTGCAAGAATTTGATGTGGAGATCAGAGACAATAAAGAGACAGAAAATCAGGTGGCAGATCATTTATTGAGACTCGAGAATTGAGAAACATGTGGCAACGAACTGACAATCAAATAAACTTTTCTAGATGAACAGCTGTTTGCCATTAAACAGCATGATGTTCCTTGGTATGTTGACTATGTCAACTACATAGTTTCGGGAAAATGGCCGTTGGAATGGACATTTCAGCAACGAAAGAAGTTTTTTAAGGAAGTCAAACACTATGTTTGGGATGAGCCGTACCTGTTCAAACGATGTGCTGATCAATTGTTGAGACGGTGTGTTCCACAGGACGAGGTCAACAGTATTCTTCAACATTGTCATTCATCACCATATGGTGGACACTTCAGCGGAAACAAAACTGCAGCCCAAGTCCTACAATCAGGTTTGTTCTGGCACACTTTTTTTAAAGATGCTTACTTGTTTTCTCCTCAATGTGACAGATGCCAGAGAACGGGGAATATTTCAAGGAGAAATGAAGGACCTCTATAAAATATTCAAGAAGTGGAGATATTCGATGTGTGGGGTATTGATTTTATGGGACCCTTTATGCCATCGTTCGGAAACCTGTACATATTAGTTGCTGTAGACTATGTCTCAAAATGGGTTGAAGCAATCGCACTGCCATCAAACGATTCAAAAGTGGTGATCAAATTCCTTAAAAATAATATGTTCACTCGCATCGGAACACCTCGGGCTATTATCAGTAATGGTGGCACACAATTCTGCAACAAATATTTCGATGCCCTCTATCCAAATACGGAGTTACTCATAAAGTTACCACTTCCTACCATCCTCAGTCAAATGGAGAAATTGAAGTTTCAAACAGGGAGATGAAAAGAATCTTGGAAAGAACCGTCGGATCAATAAAGAGTGACTGGTCTACAAAACTGGATGACACATTATGGGCCTATCACCCAACTTACAAGATACCCATTGGTATGTAGTTAAATCTTGATCCATAAGTTGCAGAAGAGAAACAACTGCACCAACTCAACGAATTGGAGGAGTTTCATTTATAAGCTTATGAGAATGCCAGATTATACAAAAAAAAGACCAAGAAATGGCATGACCAAAAAATAGTGCGCAGATAATTGGAACCAAGGCAGCAGGTGTTGTTGTACAATTCAAGGTTAAAACTTTTCCCTGGAAAGTTGAAATCAAGGTGGTCGGGTTTTTGGGGGTCGCGTCGCGATGCTAGTCCCATTCGCATCGCGACGCGCCCGTGCAAATCATATGCACGTCTCTTCCTTGATCACATCGTGACAGACGCAAGGTCGCGTCGTGACGCGCTCGTGTAAAACAGATGCACCCCTCTTCCCCGTCTGCATCGCGACGCGAGCCTGGCGGGTAGCGACGCGACGTCGATTCCTGAGGCAGATTTCATTATTGCATGGTTAGTTCCCAAATCCATTTGATTTCCACATAAAAACTTCAAAACATCAATTACCATCACAAAACACTCCCAAACATCTCATCTTCACCCAAAATTTATCATTCACTCATACTTCTTCAATTAAAGAAAACAAGCTATGAAACATTCCACACGCATCAATTCCTTCACACAAAATCACCCAAACTACATCCTCATCAAACCAACAACACACCACAATCATCTAATTATCAAAATTCAAATCATTAAAATTTGGGCAAAGAACCCTTACCTTAGTTCAATCTCTTTTTTCCTTAACAATGCACCAAGAACCTCCTTTATCTTCTTTTAGGGTTTAGCTTGAATGAATTACTTTGTTTGGCTTCAAGATTGTGGCAAGAAAATTTGATAATTTTCTCTCCTCTCTCCCTCAATCTCACGGCAAGCAAGAAAGAAAAATGAAGAATTGTTTTTCACTTTTGATATTTTATCACTTACTTAAGCAATTTTTCAAGAAAAATCTATGTAATGGAATTGTTGGGCTTGGGCTTCTTTCTTTTCTTTTCCAATTATTTGGTGTTGGGCCTAAAAAGAGCAATGGGAATTTGGGCTTGATATTAGATAAATGTTCGTTATTTCTAGTCACTTTCGGAAATGGCTCACTAATCCGGGAAAGAAAATCCCAAGTGTCCCAAGCCGAGCAGAACTATTTGGGGTCGTTACAATGATCTTTTAATATCAGACCTCCGCCTGTTCGTTGGGTATGGACTGATTCTCACAATATCCTCTTATGTATCCAGAGAGGATCTGTCAGTCCCGTGTACGGCATTTACGTATCCAATTTGTGATTCTTTGAAATCTTTAGCCGAGGTATGATTCGGAAACGAGTATCGAATATTTGTTTAAGAATCATAAATATGTCGCGACACGTGAATTGTTCGTAGTGGAGCTTTTACGTTTTATCTATATCTCTGGAACAATTCGGATTACCTATGATAGAGGGATTACATATATGCAATGACTTCGACTTGGATGGTTAAACTTGATTATATGTGGTCATCGTAATTTGTGAGTAGACAAATTACAGACATGTAAATGGTTTCCGTGACAGATAAACTTGAACCTAGAGAGTCCCACAATATAAAGTGTACTCGTTGAGTACTTGGGCAATTAATTATGGATAATTCAGATTATTCATAATTTACACATGCGTATTAAATAATTTGTATTTGTATGCGATACATAATTTTGATTAGATACACATTATTGACCAACTAGATTTTGACACTTGTTTTATTATAGAAGAATATTCTTAGAATTTTTTTCCATATTCTTATTTTTGTCTTTTTGTTAATAATTAAATGAATTAATTTATTTATTTATTTTAATTAAGAATATTACTTGAAATATTCTTCATTTTTTGGCCAATTTTAAATCGTTATTCCATGTGTTCTTGTCACATAATTTTATTAACAAAAAACATCAAAATAAAAATCTTATTTGGATAAGATCAATGAGGTGTCAAAATTATAGAAAAAAATAATTATTATTTTTGTTGAAAAAAATTCCCAATTTTTGAAATTTGGAGAATTATTATATAAATGAAACTTGTTTCCATTTTGCAAGCTTTAGCCACTCTCATATGTTGAGAACCAAAACGAAAAGAGAGATTAAGATTCTAATTAGCAATATGATTAACACTAAAGGAGAAGAAATTAAGAAAATTAGAGCTTGGAATTAAGGTAATAAAAGTTTCCAATTTCTAATTTATTAGTTTTTGTTTCTTGAGCATGAAAATATATATTGGATATGTATTTTACATGTCTTAATAATATATGTATCTTGGATATGTGTTTGAAGTAAAAAAAAAACTTGGTGTTGATTGATTATGTAACCTTAATTTATTTCTTTTAAGCATGCGTTTTAAGATTAATTAGTGAATTAATCTCAAAATTAAAATTGTCATTCTAGAATGATGTTACCATTCTAATATTTCCTACAATTGTTCTTGAGGCTTTATATTGTGGTGATTAATTTTGGTGTAAATTAATTGGATTAATTTGGTGAATAAATTGAATTTTGGCATGAAAATTGGACAAAAATAAAAACTGGATCAGATCTGGTTTTGAGTGTTAAAACATAATATTTTTCATGGAAAAATATGTTATTTGGATGATTTTGGATGTGTATTGGGTGGTGGATTAATTTCAGAAATTATTTCGGGGCGAAAACGCTAGAAAACAGTGAAATTCGCGTTGAAATGGGCTCGCCAAGTCACGGCTGTGAAACCAGCAAACTGGGCACTGTTCGGGCAGCCCAAGGTTGAACGATCACTACCCGAGTGACCGGGTTGCCCCAGCTCGGCGATTGGTCAACTGGTTTGACCGTTTGCCCGTTACGGGTAGTATTTGTCGAAAATTATTTTCTTAAAATAATTCGCCGTGTTTCAAAATATATTATGTTATTAAATATTAATAAATAATATATTTAACCTACTTTGAGTGAATTAAAAATATTTGATACTAATTAATTCGCTCGGAAAAAATTTTAAAATATTTAAAACCATTTTCGCCCTTCCACCGCCCCTTCCGCTGCATTTACTCCAATAGATGGTGCATCAACGACCAAAAAACTCTAAGTATACTGTATTCGCACTTGCAGTTATGGTAAAGAAATTATGCTTCTTGTATTAAGCCTTGTTCCCACAAAGGCAATGATTTATGACAGGGACGCAAATCTTGGTGCTTTAGCTTCATCATCTAGATATATCCCTAAACAAAATATCAGCACTGCTTCCACCGTCGACTAAAATACGGTGTACTTTTGTGCTCCCAATTATAAGGGAAATAGCCAATGGGTCTATATGAGGAAAATCCATATCAACTAAATTCTTCCTCATGAATATGATTGAGGTCTGATCTTCAGTAACAACTATAATAGTGGCTCCCTAAGCCTCTTCCACTCCGAACCTCTTCGCTTGAAAGGCTTTTATGTGCTACGCCTTCCAAGGTTCTCCAGACTCACTATCTGTTTGTCTCCAATAAATTATGCAGGCATGCACTGACTCAATCTTCATTTTCGAAAATTAGATAGCCACTTCATCCACCACGAGTTTTCCCTGATGGCTTTTCATCGCAATCTCCATTGGAGGATATTCATATTTCCTCACACTCGATCCCGCCTCTTAGGTCCTCTCTTGACTCTCGGATGGCCATTAACCTATCTGTGCTGCTACAGTTGGCCTTTCCGAAGTAGCCATTGAATCAGGTTCCTCATAGTAAAATAATTATCGGTTTTAAACCCTATATCTTTATGAAAGGCACATTACAAATTCGTGCCCCTAGATTCTTTAGTGGTTCAGATAGTTTTGTTCTCTAAAAAGATCAAAATCTTTGTTGTCTACCTAGATCTTGACGAGATTTATGTTTAGGGGAATGTGGTCAGAGGGCGGTCAGGTTTTGCTTGGGTTTGCATTTTGGGCTTTTGTGGGATTTAGGTTCTGCTTTGGGGTCTTTTGTGGCTATATGGCTTGTCTCTTTTTGATAAAGATTTTGGGGTGGTTGTTTGACTAGGTTTGGGAGGTTCATCTCTCCCAACAGTGATGGCGTAACTCATCGATCATCAAGCTACGAAAAGTCTTCATCTTCTTCAATCCTGATCCACTTTTTAGTCTTCTGACACGCTAAAAAAAATGGTTCTTTACTCCCACATATAGGAGTGTCGAAATAATAAAATAACCCGGTGAGTCCGGGGTCGATCCACAGAGAATAGATTTAGTAAAATAAAATAAAATTTTAGTAAAAATAAAAAAATGTTTGATTTCTTTGAAGTGATTGAAAATTTTAAATTAAACTGCAACGATAAAATAAAATGTTGGGGCTAAAGGATCCGCTTTTAATATTTCAAATTTAGAAATCTTACTTTTTATAATATATAAATGATCATTATTACCCAATTAATTTATATAAGGAATTAATTATGACAAAATATTTAAAACCAGCCATAAAGTAGTGACAAATTTTGTTTATAATAAGTCTAGTTAGGTACTCAATTATGTCAAATACCTAAAAACCAGCCATATAGGCCGTAACAAAGTTTGTTAATAATTAACCAACATTTAAATTTAGTATTAATCATTAGATTACAATTTATATATTATAATATAAGTGAGATTAATCTATATTAAAAGCTTCACCTTTTACCCCAGCAAAAAGAAATTAGCTACTCATAATTTGAATAAAAACACTCATAATTTTATTATTAAGAAAAAAAAATTACATGAAAGCTTTAGAAAAATTAAACACACAAGAGCTGAAACTTCACAAATTTTCATAGGAAAATCTGGAGCAGGCCGCCTAAACTAAGTTGTTGAGCACCTCTATTTATAGAGGTGCATGGCACATTTTGCTTGGGCAAGAATTCTCTCTCACATTTTTTTCATTCATTTTATCCTTACATGCTTTGTCAAAGCTGATAATTTCTTTGCATGCTTTGAAAAATTCTCCACCTTTCGGTGGAAAGGTGGAGGCAAATATTATTTTTATTTTATTTTTTGTCTTTTCTTGTTTGTTTATGTCTTTTTAATAATTAAAATTACATATAACATACTTTGGATTTTTCATCAATTTCGGCCTTGAAAACTTCAGAACTATAAACTTTTGTCAACAATAAAGTTGAAGATATTTGAGTCTTCTTTCATCTGGAACTATAATCGTCTCAATCTGATATCAGAGTCAAATGTTATAGCCAAAATAAGAAAATTACGCAAAGTTTGAATTTCTGAAATTGTACATTGTTAGAATGCTCTTTAAAGTTTCTGGTCTCTAAGATCCAAATGACACGTCCATTTTTCTAGTTATGGATCCAAAATATTATTTCACCTACATAAAATAAAAACCACAATAAATATATAAAATATAAATTTAATTATTATTTTACAAAAATGCTAAATTAAGGGGATTAATGAAACTACAAGTGTAAAATGATTAATTTTCTTTTAATAAATTTATATTTTTAGTGTTCATCACACCCCTAACTAGCTTATTACTAGTCCCTAGTAATTTAAGCGAAAACTTAAAAGAAAAATTCTTACCCAAGTTAATAATTGTTTTATTTCATTCTAAATAATCAAATAAGTAAATTCTCATGTCCTTTTTTTTATCATTCTTTCAAACACATATAAAATAAAGTATCAATACGTTCATTGTGCCCACAATATTCACATGTCTAGTTGAAAATAGAGTAATATTTTTGTCTAAAAGTTATATTAGAAATCACACCTTTTGGCTATGGTAATTTATTTATATACAAAAATATTTTTTTTAAATAATAATACATCTTCAATCCTTGTAATGAGCTTTGGGCCAGTGACTCCCAAACCAGTTGGCTTTTAGGCATTAGGTGTTAAGACACTCCTACGGAATTAATTGCTCAGATCTTGTATATTAAAAAAAATGTGTCTGATTTCCTTAACCTTTCTCTTTAACCCATATAACGAGCTTTGGGTTAGTAACTCCCAAACCAGTTGGCCTTAGGACACTAAGTGTTAAAAACACCCTTACAGATTTAATTGCTCGAGTTAGAGAGGCTACGAAATCAAACTTATTCAAACACACTTTTTTTTACAAACTCAAGCTCTACCGTTTTACACGAACAATCATTTCTTGCTGAGGCAAGATGTCCGATTTCTAAGTAAATGTTGGGGTTTTGGGTGGTAATTCGGGTAAACGCAGCAGAACGCGAAAAATCAAAAATTTCCAATTTCAATAGTTTTTCTTGGGTAATTATAATAAACTAATTTATTTTAATTACTCAATAATCAAAAACAAAAATTTTTAACCAAAAATCAGATTTTTCAGTAATTACCATTTTACCCCAAAACTTTGTATTTTTGTTATTTTAGTCCTAATTTGTCAAATATAATTCTAATTGATTCCAAATCAATCCCAAAATGATTTGTACATGTCTAATACATTGAAATACAATTTACAACTCAAGAAAACAATTTTTCCTCTTATTTCCGAATGGTCCCTAAACTTTCAAGAATTTGCAATTTGGTCATTTTGTTCAAAACATGTCAAGATCAAATCCAAAAATTCCCAAATTTAATATACATCATATATATACATTAAATCTCATCACAGATATGAAAAGCCCCAAATTTGGTGAAGCTTAAAACCCTAATTTTATAATTTCATAAATTAACAAAATTAACACCTAATTAATCAAATTCAAGACTTTAATTCAATTCTCACAACGCCAAACAAGCCTCACCATCATGAAACAACTCAAGAACAATTCCAGGTCAATCATGAGTGGATAAGTAACTCTAGAATAGCAACTAACCATCAAATGGAAAAATGAAAGCTTAAAAAATAATTTTAAGCATTCTTATTCAATTTACATGCTTCTATCTTTCATTCAAGTTCTCAATCATCAAAACACATCCATAGGAAAGTAGAGAAGAAACTAAGCTACACATGTTGAAACTTATGATCTTAGAAATAATTTTCACAATTCGACATTTAATAAATGGCTGAAAGATCTCAAAAGTATGTATCTTCGTTTAACCGTTAAACGACTTATAAATCATCAGTATTATTTATAAAAGATGCCCTAGTGCCATATGAGTATATCTCATTAGTGAGACACTCTAGGTTCAGGCATATCCGTCACGAAATCCGATTTCGTGTCCATAATCTACCCACCCATAAATTATGACGAACAAAGATAAAATCTCTGAACCAAAGGTCGAGGTCACTGCATACGAATAATCCTTCCATCACAGATATCCGGATTATCCCAGAGATATGGATATCAATGTCAAATCTCAATAGGTATAATCCAATCGACGATTCTATTAGCAATCTCTAAAATAACACTTAAAACTGATTTCTACAGTGTACCACGAGCCCATGGATTTAACATATTGCTAATTCCATAAATGTATACATATGCTCTGTACACAGAACTGACATATCCTATCTTGATACACACAGAATATCCTGAGGATCAATCCACACTCAACGAATATGCGGAGGTCTGATTTAAATAGATCGGTGACATGACTGTCATAAAAGTGTGGAGAATACCTCATATATCCACAGTGGTATCTCAAGTTGAAGGATCATTATGCTCAATCAGCCCGATAAGATTCTTATTGACGTTGGTGTACCATCTGTTAATAATCTTCAGTGAGTCGTTCAGTAATTATCTGATATAAACACCTACGTGTCTATACGAGTCTGCTGAGACTCATGGTTCATTGAGAAACTATTAGAATCCAACATTCCAATATACGACACATACCGGTCTCACCGGGTCTACTTATTAACCAAGTAATTGTAAACCTTGACCAGGAATAGTTAAAGAACTATACTGTTATGATACTGCTTAATGTCAGTTGTGACGCTTTTACAACTGTATCACAACCAATCACTCTATGGTCATTTACGCCTTTACCATATACTAAAAGAATTTATATTATAGAAACTGTTTATTTTATTCATTAATAAAATATATACAAGAGTATTTACAGGGAAATACATAAGAAATTGGTGCTCAAAGCACCAACCCTAACAAAATCTCCCACTTGCTCTAGTGCCAAAATCGATTGTATCTAATACCTATCGACTCAACATGCTTATCAAATAAATTCGGAGGTATGGCTTTCGTGAGCGGGTCTGCTACATTATCTTCACTGGGAACTTTGCACACAACAATGTCACCTCGTGACACAATATCTCGAATAATATGGTACTTTCGTTCCACATGCTTTGATTTTTGATGCGCCCTCAATTCTTTTGCTTGCGCAATGGCAAGATCAAATCCAAAAATTCCCAAATTCAATATACATCAAATATACATCAAATCTCATCACATATATGAAAAGCCCCAAATTTGGTGAAATTTAAAACCCTAATTTTATAATTTAATAAATTAACAAAATTAACACCAAATTAATCAAATTCAAGACTTTAATTCAATTCTCACAACACCAAACAAGCCGATCCATCATGAAACAACTCAAGAATAAATCTAGGTCAATCATGAGTGGCTAATTAAATCTAGAATGGCAGCTAACCATCAAATGACAAAAAGAATGCTTAATAAATAATTGTAAGCATTCTTATTGTAGGCACTGCATTTTTGCATATAAGTCCCGATGATGAGTCTCGCATGGAGACACTACCTCTTTAATTGTGGAAGCCGCGGCAAACGGACGTCGGAAGGGAATAGTCAAGAATTGACACATTGTTGGACTTAACTCGCTGGATTAGCTTCGGGTTCGCTTATTGGACCTCTGTTTTAAAACATACCCTTAGCCCAAAACCCCGCAAGACACACACCAAGCCCACACACTACCTAAGTCACACGCCCAACACCCTCATAAATAACAAAAATCACATTAAACACATGCATAAATCAAGCCAAATCTCCTTCCTAAATTAAAGAAATCCTATGTATCCCTTACCCAATTAAACCAAATCATAACCCTAACTAAAAAAGAATAAATCAAATTAAATCAAATCACTTCCCTAATTAAAAGATTTTTCCTTATCACATACTAATATCTCCCATTAATGCACAAATCTTTCTCATTCTCAAAAAAGGAAATCCCCCATCCCTTTGCCTATGAAAAGAACCCTTCACCAACACATTAAACCTAGCTCATTCCTACGAAAATACAAGGAAAATTAACCTAGTTGATCCTCACAAAAACACCAGACAAATGCCCTAGCACTGCACGCCCACACCTTCACGCCATTAGCCTCAACTTACGCACAGCCCCACTACCTCAGCTCACGTAACAACCCCACCCATTCACGCCATTAGCCTCAACTCACGCACAGCTTACCCACTTCACTGCCTCACAACACGCCACCTGCTCCCCACCCCCACTCACGTCACTAGCTCATAACAACATAACCATTGCCCCTTCACAATCAACGCAAGGCACTCACGCCTGCCCTTCAACTCATCAATAAAAGCCTTACGTTACTGCATTCATACCACAAAAAAACTGCCCAGTAAAACTCCCTGAAATTGTCAAGAAAACTGTCCTAAAACTGCCCAGGAAACTGTTCTTAAAATACCCCAAATCAGTCCTTAAACTGTCCCAAAACTGCACCGAAAAACTACCCAAAACTGCACCTTAAAATACCCCAAAACAGTCCCACTAAACTGAAAAATAGTAAGCCTAATTCGTGACCAGAAACACAGCGAAACAGAGTAAAAATAGCAGCACACACAGCGAAACAGTGAAGAAAAATGTTGAACCAGTGAACCAGAGGAGTTGCGGAGCATCAACCCTTCCGACGGCTGTGTAACGCGCTTTCGAGAGACGACAAAAGAGGTTAGACCTGAGGGCACCATCTTTATTTATCATCTTTCGTTTTTATTTATTTTTAATACATTATCGCATGAGAGTCGTTTGTTGATGCTTGATGTGAATTCCGGATGAACAGAATGCGTTTTTACTTTTGTGGTATATCGGTTGGAAACTCTGACGTAAATTCCGTAGCCGAATTCGAATGGACGGTATTGCGGTTTGCACTCGGGGTACAATGCCACGTACTTCTTAAGAGATACACATATTTCGTTTCATACAACCTTGTATTCGAACATGATTTAGGCTAGTAGTTTATTTATTTTTAAGCATGATTTAGTCTAGTATGTGATTTATTTTTAATTATGATTATGTTGTTTCTTTATGCATGATTTAGTTCTTTGCTTTTGCATTAGGAATTTAGTTTACGTTTGTGTTCAAGTGGTTATTTATTGGTTCTTTGTGCTTAATGATTCAACATGCTCATTGTGTGATATTGTATGCTTGCCGTTATAATGACTTACTTTTAAAGCATGCAAACTTAGACATATGATTTACTTTGATGAATGCGAACTAGATCTAAGTTACTCTTGAGCATATACATGTTGCGTACATTCGGTTAAGATATTGCACAAATCATATCATTATAAGTGGCATAAGTAAGGGACCATTCTGAACCCAATGGTTTGAGGTCTTCCCTTGCGAGGGGTGAGTGCGGCCTTAAATCATTTTTCTGGTTCACACCGGGTGGCGAATCCATGTTATTTCTCTGGTTTAGTTCCCCCCGCGGGCTATTCCGTACTCCCAACTAGGCCGTGAGCCTGGAACAACATCGCCGATTTCTGTGTCCTACAGTCTGGCGAGTCCACTGGGGATAGAGAATCGACCCCGAAATAATGTCTTGTAGTGATTGTGATTTGTTCTTTAGTTAACCGCTTCTATAGTGGGTTAAATGGGTTTAATCAAAGGCATGATTAAAGCTTGGTAATGGTTTGGTTCTTCATTCATTCACTACCTTTCTACAAGGAAAATCAGTGAAGACACCTAGATAATCATGTACTAGTAGCTTACTGTGATGGACTAATTTGGAGGACTCGTTGTTTATTCCTGTCACCAAGGCGATAAGAGCCTAAGAGAGTTGGGTATTTAAGAGAGTTCGCTCCACCCTCCCTCTGGGCAATCTACATGCTTCTATCTTTCATCCAAGTTCACAATCATCAAAACACATCCATAAGAATGTAGAGAAGAAACTAAGCTACACATGTTGAAGCTTATGATCTTAGAAATAATTTTAAAGAATAGGAAAGTAAGAAAAACCTTACCAAATTTCCAAAAAATGCAAGCTTTTCTTCTTTCTTTCACTTTTCCTCTCTTTCTCCCTTTGTATTTGATTTGCTAGGGTTCTTGGATTATGAAACAAAAAATAAAAAAATGGCCTTATAAAATTTCCCAAATGACCGAAACATTGAGAAAAAATAATAGCCATAAGTTTTCTATCTTATTTCAAATAATTGGAAAATGATTTAATTAAATTTGTGGTGTAAAACAATTAATCAAATTAATGTTTATCACAAATTATTCAATTAAATCATGCCATTTAAACCAATCAAAATTGGCCATGAAAACCAATTAAATTAAGCCATTTAGTTTACTTAATAAAGTAAACTAGATATTTAATATTTAATATTTAATTATTTAACATTTAAATAATCAAATAATTAAATACAAATATCTCAAATATATGTATTATATTTACATTGAATAATCAAAATACATATATTAATAATAAATGTCAAATATCACAATTCGACATTTAATAAATGGCCGAAAGATCTCAAAAGCTTGTATCTTCGTTTAATCGTTAAACGACTTATAAATAATCAGCATAATTTATAAAAGTTGCCCTAGTGCCCTATAAGTATATCTCATTAGTGAGACTCTCTAGGTTCAGACATATCTGTCACGAAATCTAATTTCGTGTCCATAATCTACCCACCCATAAATTATGACGAACACAGATAAAATCTATGAACCATTCAGGTCGAGGTCACTGTATACGTATAATCCTTCCGTCACAGGTATCAGGATTATCCCAGAGATGTAGATATAAACGTCAAATCTCTTTACGTATAATTTTGTCGACAATTATATTAGCAATCTCTTAAATAACACTTAAAACTGATTTCTACAGTGTCCCATGGGCCCATGGATTTAACAGATTGCTAATTCCATAAATGGATACCTATGCTCTGTACACAGAACTGACGGATCCTATCTTGATACACACAGGATATCCTGAGGATCAGTCCACACTCAATGAACAGGCGGAGGTATGATCTAAATAGATCGGTGATGTGACTGCCATCAAAGTGTGGAGGATACCTCATATATCCACAGTGGTATCTCAAGTTGAAGGATCACTATGCTCACTCAACCCGAGAAGATTCTTATTGATGTTGGTGTATCGTTCAAGTAGTATAAAAAGTATCGATCCAACGATGACTTAATACCTAATCTATTAATTTTATGATGTCAAATGATTACTAGTATTTAACAGGTTGATTGATTGATTTGAAATAGTGATGATTCTAAATTTAAAAAACAAGTAAATAAAATTGCACAAAAGTAGGTTTAAGAAAATTCAATATTAAAAACTATCTAGGGTTTGTGAATCTTTCTAATATCTTTTAGAAGATGAAGTGGTTAATTCATAGTTGTGTAATAATTCGGTTTACTAACCTGGAACACTAAATTATGCAAAAGCCTATGTCGATGGTCTTACCCAAATACCCAGTTTAACCCAATTGAACCATATGTCTATGTCAACCAAACTATCTGGATTCATTAAGTTTAAGTTCCAATTATGGCTACCCCCGCCGACAGGTATATGTCTATCCTGTAAGGAAATATATTAAAGGGTTATCTATCCTCAAAAATCGTGGGCTATTAAGTCTAAGGCTGAAACCTAAAATTCATTTGTCAAGTTTATTTTAGATTTACCACATCAATCTTATTGGTGATCAGACAACAAGAAGCATTAAGCTTAAGACTTAATAAGTAAACCTTTAAATTACCCAAACTATAAAATAACCCCTTATAAACCGGTGATATTTGAATTCATCACAACCCCAGATAACTAACTTAGTTACGACACATAAGTAGGGCTAGTAAAAACTTAAAAGTAAAAGACATAAAGTAAAAATGCTGAATAGTAATTGCGGTAAAGTTAAAGCTGAAAAGTAAATTACAATAAAATAAATAACTAAGGTAAAATGATCAACTTTTACTATTTACTATTTAGATATCTCCTTTAATATAATATATTAACTTGTGATTATTTTACCAACCGTCCATATAGACAGTAACCTGATTAAGTCAAATTAAGTCCAACCAGCCATAAAGGTGGAACCAAAATAAACCTGCCATATAGGCGGTAGGAAAATTTATTACCAACCGACCAATCTGGCGGTATCCTTGATTAGTAAGGTTTAAACCAAATTAAAATGAATTACCAACCGACCAATATAGCGGTACCATTTTTAAGTCAAATTTTAAATAGTGAATATATTATATTTAAGGGAGATTAATCTAAATTGCAATAGTAAAAGAATTACCTTTCACCATAGCATGGGGAAGTTACCTCCTCATGGTGAATAGTAAAAACTGTAAAAATTAAAGAAAGTAAATTTCTATTATTACAGAACGTAATTAAAATTAAATACAAAACTAAAATTTAAAAGAAACTAGATAGAAAACTCCCTATTTACATCAGAGAAATTAGAGAGGAAGGTACATCTGAAACTGAAATTTCGAGCGCTATTTATAGGCGTCAGTAGGGGGTCGGCGTCGCGACTCGCGGCTCGCATCGGGACGCACATGATTTTTGACGTGGCAGCTTCTGGTTCGTCGTGTGGGATTCTGGATAAGGTGATAAGGTGACACGTGGTAAGGCGGCTGGGAGCTCAATGATTGCGACATGTGGCGGCTCGTGATTGGCTGATGTGAGATTATTATCTACCACGTGTCAATTCAGATAAATGGGTCAATAATTGAGCTGACGTGGCGATGACATGGCACTGACATGGCGACACGTGGTGAAAGTTACTGTCGGCATGATAGAATGATGACACGTGACACGCTGTGATTGGTTGATGATGATGTGGCGATGATGTGGCATGTTGACTCGGTCAACTAGTGATGTGGATGATGACGTGGCAGACACGTGGAGTGACATGTGGTGACTCATGGCGATGGTGACTGTCGGCACCGTAGGATGATGACACGTGGCACGGTGCATGTTAGCAGATCGGCTGTGATGGTGACATATGGCACGGCACACGTTAGCAAAGTCAAACTTTTCTTAGATTCTGACTTGTGGACCCGATGCACGTTAGCAAGTCTTGGTGCATGTTAGGCGTCGCGACGTCAAAGGCTTGCGCGTCGCGACGCCCCAAAATTACCAAAATGCCATTTTTTCCAATTTTCACTGTTTTGGCCCCAAATCACCTCCAGAAAGTCCTGAAACTTTATTTATCTACAAAATAACACAAAACACATCAAAATATTCACAAAACTCAAGAAACTAAACAAAATATTAGGTTAAATGAGTGGGAAATAGTGATATAATTACCACTCATCAAATCCCCTATCATATTCATACACACAAACACTTCATTTCATGTTTATACCTCCAAAACATCTTTCAAATGCATACTAATAACTATAATAATACCAATTATGCAATTCTCATCACTAGTGTAATGTAAGGTGCGAATTGGGGCTTGGATTTCTTTACCCAAAACTGAAAATTGAGAAGATAGAAAGAGAAAAGAAACTTACCAAGCTTGAAATGGAGCTTGAATTGGTCAAGATAGCTTAAAGAAATGAAGGTGAGAAGAAAAATTTGCATGAGAAGGCATCGGTAAATTCTTGTCAATTCCGATACAAAATTGTACGATGTTCCATTCTGAACAGCCCTTAGTATTTGGGCCATAACATTTTCATATGAACTCTTATTTTTATGAATTTTATATCGCCATAAAGCTAAGATGGAGACCTACGATTTGACGGTGGACAGTTTTCCAAATTTGAAACTAAAATAAGTCAATAATTAGGATTTTCTCGGCAACTACAGTAGATTTCAGGAATGATCTAGATTTGGGGTGAAGTGGCTCAATCCTAGCCACCCATTTCACAATAAAATAAGCCATTTTCCCTATAAAAATGGCATTATTCCCTCATCTTCAAAATTCAAAAAATGTGAAGGGTGTATCGATTGTCCCCAAAGTCATTTCATGAGTGTATATGTGTTCGAACATAATTTATATCATATATCATGCGTCCCATTATATAAATGCCGTCAGGATTGCCGCGATATTACAGTTACCCTGTATGTTCATAATATATGTCAAATAAGCATATGAAGATCAAATTTAATCAATATTTTGGAGAATTCACAAATTTAAATGATTCAAAAGGAAAGAAATAAAAATAACTTGTTAAAAATTAAATTGAGATAATTCTGAGGAGCGAAAACTCCTTACACTGTCATCTCCGAAAAACAATTCCACTTGGTTAGTTATCAAATTGTTATTAGTTTGTGTGTAGTTTTTTTTAAACATAAAACAAAATAATTTTTTACACACAAAATAACAACAAAGCAAAAACAACATAATAAAAACTTTTATTTAATTTTTTTTTACATAAAACTAAAAATATGGAAATATTTTTTTTATTAAAAACACAACAATGAAACATAAAATAAAAACTATCTAGCCAACTATCTCTTCCCCCACACAAATTGAGACATTGTCCCCAACGTCTAAATAAGATGAAACAAAGTTTAGAAGAAATCATCTGGTTAATGTGGAATTGACAATTAAATTTACGACTATTTAAAAGAAAAATTTCAGATTAAGATCAAAGTCCACTCTATGCTTCTTGCCACAATCTTTATTAGACCATTTCAACTTGGAAAGAATGAGGTCAATTTTTGGTTCATAAGCTAAGAGTTGATGAATTAATTCACCAGCTTTTCTTACAATTAAGACGATAACTTTTACCTGTTTCAAAATGAAACCAAGTCTTTTGGCATCTACAAGAGATACTATAAGAAAATCGAAAAAATTATCAACATTAAGTAGTCCAATGGGGTTTTGGTGAATGTTCAAGTTCGCCCATGATGCCATTGTGAATATTTCTTCCAGTATGCCCAGCCCATCTAGTAAAGCAATAAAAGCATCAGCATAATTAATAATTTTAGTAAGTCTTTCAAACATACATGAGATAATGAATTCTTCTCCATTTTATTTTCTGATGAGATTTCTGTCGACCAAAGGTTTTGGATTGCCGCGATGTTACAGTTACCCTGTATGGAGAATGCGGTTCCATACAGGGTTGGACAGTTTTCCAATTTTGAAACTAAAATAAGTCAATAATTGGGATTTTCTCAGCAACTACAGTAGAATTCATGAATGATCTAGATTTTGGGTGATGTGGCTCAATCCTAGCCACCCATTTCATAATAAAATAAGCCCTTTTTTTGCCTATAAAAAGGGCATTATTCCCTCATCTTCAAAATTCAAAAAACATGAAGGGTGTATCGATTGTCCCGAAAGTCATTTCATGAGTGTATATGTGTTCGAACATAATTTATATCATATATCATGCGTCCCATTATGTAAATGCCGTCAGAATTATCGGGATGTTACAGTTACCCTGTATAGAGATTGCGGTCCCACAGATTTGAAATTTGGCTTACATTACTTCACTTCGGCGTAGGAGATTACGGTTCCTGCAACAATCTAAAATTGGTAAACTTGATTTGAACATAGGCTGAGGAATTTCTTAATTTAATCAATTGCTATCACTACATGGCGTATCATACCCGTGTCATGATGTAATATAAGTACGCGAGCTGATACGATACCCTTAGGGTGGCCTCTAACATGCTAGGGTGAAACTGGAATGAACTAAAACTGATTTTGGGGAAATTATGATCATGCATCGAGATGCTGCCCCTTTGGCATTGCGACGGTCACACATGCTAATGAACCAGTGATCATCCTCTGTCTCTGTATCATGACACAAGGGTTGGGACTCGCGACTCCCACACAAATCACGACACTAAGTGTTGAGCATCGTGACGTTCCCCAAACAAAGATGAGACAGTGATCTTCATCTACTTTCCGCGTCACGACGCTATTCCTTGGGCGTCACGATGCACACATTCTAGAACCGATTCAGGGAGAAATTTTTCCAGTACGCGTCGCAACGCCAGCCTATTTTCAGGACCCGTCATCAACTTCTTCTTCACTCTCAACTTCTACAACACTACTTAAGCTATAACCACAACTAATACATAAGATATCATGAATAACACCCTCTAATATTTTCTCATATCTTAAATCCAAAGACAAACCATTTACTTTAATATCATCAATTCACCCGCTCTAATCCCCTATCTATCATTCATACACCAAACACTTCAATTCATGCTTATACTTCCAAAACATCTTTCAAAACGCAGACTAATAACTTTAATAATACCAATTATGCAATTCTCATCACTAGGGAAATGTAAGGTGCGAATTGGGGCTTTGATTTCTTTGCCCAAAACTAAAAACTGAGAAGATAGAAAGAGAAAAGAAACTTACCAAGCTTGAAATGGAGCTTGAATGGGTCAAGATAGCTTAAAGAAATGAATGTGAGAAGAAAAATTTACATGAGAAGGCATCAGAAAATTCTTGTCAATTCCGATACGAAATTGTACAATGTTCCATTCTGAACAGCCCTTAGTATTTAAGCCATAACATTTTCATATGAACTCTTATCTTTATGACCTTTATCTTTATGAATTTTATATCGTCATAAAGCTAAGTTGGAGACCTATGATTTGACGTTGGACAGTTTTCCAAATTTGAAATGGAATAAGTCAATATTTGGGATTTTCTCGTCAACTATAGTAGAATTCAGGAATGATCAAGATTTGGGGTGATGTGTGTAGGACACAGAAATCGGCGACGCTGTTCCAGGCTCGCGGCCCGATCGGGAGTACGGAATAGCCCACTGGGGAACTAAACCAGAGAAATAACATGGAGTCGCCACCCGATGTGAACCGGGAAAATGATTTAAGGCGGCACTGACCCCTCGCAAGGGAAGACCTCAAACCGTTGGGTTCGGAATGGTCTCTTACTTATGCCACTTGTAATGATATGATTTGTGCAATAATCTAACCAGGCCTAAGCAACATATATTTCCAAGGATAATCTATTCCTAAGTTCGCATGTATAAAATAAATCATCATAACGGTGAGCATACGATATCACACAATAATCTCATGAACATGTTGAATCATCAAACACGAAAAATAAATAACAACCTAAACGTAAACGTAAATT
The DNA here is from genome assembly GCA_019454045.1 of Zanthoxylum bungeanum. Classification (NCBI taxonomy): domain Eukaryota; kingdom Viridiplantae; phylum Streptophyta; class Magnoliopsida; order Sapindales; family Rutaceae; genus Zanthoxylum; species Zanthoxylum bungeanum. Next base: position 28,386 of record SKCR01006541.1, read on the forward strand.
GAACGACTATTGCGAAAGAAGATAACCAAATCATGCATAGAGGAATAACGTACTAACGGCTAAATCATGCTTAAGAACCAAGTAACATAATAACGACCTGATCATGCTTGATTACCATCTCACGAACACATCAAATAGATAAATGCGGGAATATAAATAATGATAACAGTAAAAGTGTCAATAATGGAATGGTATGATTAATTACATAATACAAGAGAAATCACCCAAGGAGCAATTATGCATGAAATGGAAAGGAATCAGTTCAGTGTATGTGCGTTCGTGTAGCGTCTGAAAACGCGTTCGAACGGTAAATAGAAGGTTTGCATTCATATAGCGTTCGAGAACACGTTCGAACGGGACAAGACCTGATGCATGATAAAACAAACGCATAAACATTCAAGTAATGTTCGTAAATGCGTTCGAACGATAAATAGAGGTTCATGTTCATTTAGCGTTCGAGAACGCGTTCGAACGGGACTAGACCTGATGCATGATAAAACAAAGAAAATACGTGTGCATTCGAGTAGTTTTAGTAAACGCGTTCGAATGGTAAACAGAAGGTTCGAGTTCATATAGCATTGGAGAACGCGTTTGAACGGGACAAGACCTGATGCATGATAAAATAAAGAAAACACATGCGCGTTCAAGTAGCGTTCGTAAATGTGTTCGAACGGTAAACAAAAGGTTCACGTTCGTATAGCATTCGAGAACGCGTTCGAACGGGACAAGATCTGATACATGATAGATGACGCAACACATACATAGATAAGCAAATCCACAATAAGCAAATCCATAATCGAGCATACATGATAGATGACGCAACACATTCAATCAGGTGCACCTCGTCCGGCGTGGTAAAACATCGTGGAAAAGGTAGCCTTTTAGGCATTTCCCTCGAATTGAGGACCTTAATCCACCCTAGTTAGCCCATGCGCAGAAGAATGCAATGCATGCGTAAATAAAGCAATGATATGAAAGGGTAAATGACATAATTAAAGGCACGACAAAACATCGTGGTAAAGGTAGCCTTCAGGCATTTCCCTCGAATAGAGGACCTTTAATCCACCATAGTTAGCCCATGCGCATTATGTTACCATGCATATAAAATAAAGACAACAATAATATAGGACCTCGTATGCTCGATTAAAGATATCTCACATTCAATCAAACATACTCCATCTGGCGCGACAAAACATTGTGGAAAAGGTAGCCTTTTAGGCATTTCCCTCGAATAGAGGACCTTTAATCCACCCTAGTTAGCCCATGCACACTATATCATCATGCATAAATAAGCAACATGTAGAAATTAATAGCATACTAACGACTAAATCATGCTTAAAAGATAAATAACATGCTAGCAACCCAATCATGCTCGAATACAAGATTGGATGAAACAAAGTGTGTGAATCTCTCAAGTGATACATGGTATTGTATCCCGAGTGCAAACCGCAATACCGTCCATTCGGATTCAGCTATGGAATTTACGTCTGGGTTTCCATCTCATATACCACAAGAGAGAACACATATTCCATTCATTCAAGGACCACAACATATATCAACAAACGACTCTAATGCGAAGGAATTCTAATAAACAACAAAAAAGATGAGAATAAATAAGAAGGGTGCCCTCAGGTCTAACTTCTTAGGTCGTCTCTTGAAAGTGAGTTACATTGCCGTCGGAAGGGTTGATGCTCCGTAACTCCTCCGATTCACTGGTCCACTGCTCTTGTTTCACTACTTTGCTGTTTTGAGCTGTCGTTTCCTCCGTTTTGCTGCTGTTCTTACTCCGTTTTGCTGCTGTTTTACTATATTTTCTGGTTACTGTTTTCACTGTATTAAGGGACTTTTTTGGCATTCTTTAATGGGGTATTGGGGCTACTGTTTTGCGGTCACTGCAAAGACTATTTTAGGCTGTGATTTTCGGTGGTTAAGCTAGGTTTGGGTATATGTTTTTGGTGAATGGAGGGCTGCGATTTGTGGACTGTTTCAGTGATGTAAATTGGAGTATTTTCGGTGATGTTATGGTGTAGTTTGGGGGTTTTGATGTGTGAGTATTCGGTTGCTAGAGAGATGAGGAGAAGAGGATTATTTGTTTTCTTGTTCTTGTTGTCTTGGGTGTCAATGCTAAGTTTATTTCTTGTGTTTTTGTGAGAATGAGCTAGGGGTTCTAAGGTTGGATTTGTGTTTCTTTTATAGGCAAAGGCTAGGGTTTCTCTTGTTTGAATATGAATGGGATCAAGTAATTATGGGGGGAATATTTCTAATTAGTGTTTAACAAGGAAAATATCTAGTTAATTGGGGACATGATTTGGCTTAATTAGGAAGATCATATATTTGATTTTATTTATTTTGGTATGTGAATTCTTTAGATTGGGATGTGATTTATTTAATTTAGGAAGGATATTATTTTAATTTGTGACATGTTTTAAATGTTTTAATTATTTTTGGGTGGGTTTTGGTGGGCTAATTGGGCTTGGGCGTGAGGCTAGCAACAAAACCAGAAGTACTGACACTGTTCGAACGCCGATTCGAATGTTGCACGAACACCTGCAATCTGCTTGACGTTTGAACGTGTTCATGAACGCAACACGAAATAAAGCAGTGAACATGTGAATTGAATCCGATGATATACTTATTCTGAATTTCCCCTTCCGACATTCGTTTTCCGCGACTTCCGCAACCTAAAGAGTAGTGCCTCCGTAAGAGACTCATCATCGGGACTTATGTGCAAAAATGAAGTGCCTACGGTCGCCCCCACTTTGATGGGACTTGTGCAGTGTGTGACAATGAAAATCCTATCAAAGTTATGCAATGCATTTTTACTTACCTAGCTCGTCAGCTGCCACCTGACTTGCCTGCTACTTCGAACTGAGTTGATCTGGTGGTCCATTTTCGAACTGTGCTCCATTTTTGGAGTGCCATTTTCAGCATCTTATTGTGTGCCCCATTTTTGGAGCACCATTTACGGCATCAGTTGTGTGTGATCCATTTTGAAGCGCCATTTTCGGCATCTGTTGTGTGTGATCCATTTTGGAGCGCCATTTTCGGCATCTGTTGTGTGTGCTCCATTTTGGAGCGCCATTTTCGGCATCTGTTGTGTGTGCTCCATTTTGGGGAGCCATTTTCGGCATCTGTTGTGGTAGCGGTCCATTTCTGAACTGTGTTGTGCGAGAATGTGGCTCATTTTTGAACCGTTGCTTGATGAGATGGTCTTTGCCGCTACAAACCTGTGAATACAAAACAAAAATTGCATGTATATGATATGTATGCATGTATGCATGGATATGTTTCCTATTCCGATGAGTTAGGCCTTCCTTGGTCCATTTCCGAACCCTGCTCCATTTTCGGAGTGCCATTCCCGGCATTCTGATGATGTGTGGGCCTCAACCCTGGGACGCATCCCGGAACTACAACTGCTGATACAATGGGTCCACGGCCCTAGGACGCATCCCAATAACTGTAACGGACAACGGGGGCCTCACCCTGGGACGTATCCCAATACCACTGATAATGTGGGTCATGACCCTGGGACATATCCCAAAACTTATGCTGATGTGGGTCATGACCCTGGGACTCATCCCCAAAACTGCTGATGATGCGGGTCACGACCTTGGGACTCATCCCCAAAACTGATGCTGGTGTGGGTCACGACCCTGGGACTCATCCCCAAAACTGCTGATGATGTGGGTCACGACCCTGGGACTCATCCCCAAAACGGATCCTGATGTGGGCCTCGCCCCCGGGACTCATCCCCAAAACTGAAACTGATGTGGGCCTCGGCCGTGAGACTCATCCCCAAATCTGAAACTGATGTGGGCCTCGACCCTGGGACTCATCCCCAAATTGATGCTGATGTGGACCTCGAACCTGGGACTCATCCCCAAAACTGATACTGATGTCGGCCTCGCCCCCGTGACTCATCCCCAAAACTGAAACTGATGTGGGCCTCGGCCGTGAGACTCATCCCCAAATCTGAAACTGATGTGGGCCTCGACCCTAGGACTCATCCCCAAAACTGATGCTGATGTGGACCTCGACCCTGGGACTCATCCCCAAAATGATACTGATGTGGGCCTCGCCCCTAAAACTGATATTGATTCATTCCTGAAACTGATGTATTGTACTATTGCTGCTTCTGATTGGCTTGCATTTGACGTTTTCTCTTTTTCTTCGTTGAAACCTGTGAATACAAAACAAAATAAAACAAACACAAAAAGGAATGCAAAATACGTTATGTGTATGCATGTATGCATGAATGAGTTTCGTATCCCGTTGGGTTAGGTCTTCTGTCAATTCCCTTGGTGACTTCTCGGTCTTCTTTTCCTCAGGCAAAGTGCTGCTTCAACCTGTCCACATTGATTGGCTCGGTGAACTCGTTTCCTTCTAAGTCTGACAAATCCATTGCCCCGTTTCCCAATTTATGAATGGCTATCCTGTCTATTCTGCTCGCTTCTTCCGAGGAGGATTCCCCATGTTCTAAACATCGCTGAGTATCATGCTTTTTTCAAATATACTCATGTTGCAGGTTGAAAGGAAGAGACTCACGCAAGTAAGTGAAATGAACGTCTTTATTATCATCAAGAAAAGGTTCGAACAAGTAGACAAAATCAATGTCTTAAAAATGCAAGATCAAATAAACTACGAGGAACAGCTTCATCATTCGCAGCATTGCCTTCTTATTGGCCTATGGTTCTCTACTACTGTCGTTCCCTATCCCAATGAAAGAAACTGGGTGGTTTAGAGTTTGGAGGACAAAGCTTTCGGGCAGGCCGGAGTTGATCATGTAGGTAGGCGGTGGGACGAAGTGATAGTTTGGTAGGGGGTTCCGGTGTGTGTTGGGTTGTTCTTTCTCAGGATCGGGTATTTTATGGGCATCAATGAGGTTTTGGATTTCATGCCTAAGGTGGGTGCAGCTGTCAGTTTCGTGGCCTCTCCTCTGATGGAAGTGACAATACCGGCTTAGGTCAAGATTAGGTGGTATAGGATCTGGAAGTGGTTTAGGCTCTAAGGGTTTTAGGAGTCCTTGCGCCTTCAGCTTCTCAAGCACCTTAGATAAAGGCTTCCCCGGGTTGGAGAAATGCCGGTTCCTGATGGCAGCAACCTCGGCAGTAGCGGGCTTAGTCTCAGAATGTCCCCCAAAAGTCCTTCCATTCTGGCCATAAAACTTTCTATTCTCCGTTTCTTCTTCTTCTATATCCATGACAGTCTCCCTCAACTGTTAAAAATCAGTAATCATGAAGGTCATTCTCCTCAGCTTTCCATAAATCGAGGGCTTAGTACCCTTGATAATCATCTTTATCAGGTCATTCTCTGAGGGCCGAGTCTGTATTTTCAAGAGCTGGCTCCTCCAACGGTCTACATATTCTTTGAAGCTTTCTTATGGCTTCTGCCTTGTGTTTTCTAAGTCCCGGAGTGACAAGTCGATCTCCAGGATGTGATACCATACCACGGGTGCCCCCTCGAGTGACATCTGAAACATTTTCTGAACCTAATGCTTGGATAAACCCACTGAACTCATAACTGAAACATACTGCTGAAGATGGACCCTCGGATCCCCATTCCCGTTGAACCTGGCCATATCTGGCATCTTGAATTGAGCTGGCAACTGTTCTTCAAAGCTCATTGCCTCATAATGTAGCAGGTCTTCTTTTTGCCCCTCATCTTACGGGTAACCGACTCTACCTAATCTCGAAGTTTCTGCAGTTCAGCTTGAGACCCTGCCACTTTCCCCGCAGCATATTCAGCCATATCATCATCAAAACCCGGAATATCATGATTCAATCTAGTCGGAGGGTCATCACACCTCTCATTCTCAGAGTTTCCCCCAGCACGGGGCACAACCATATTGGCCATAGCAGCAGCCAGGGCTTGCAACTGTTCAGTAACCTTGGTGAGATTGGTTTCCAACTGATCCATACGAGATGTTTCATTCTCTTATTCGCTCATGTTTGCTATCAGCCTTTTAACAAGTCTTCCCTTTTCCCTAACCTAAAGGATATCTATGATGGCTCTTAATGTTGGAGTTTACTAAGTCCCAAGGATCATAAATCAAGCATGAACATGTGTGAATACATTCGAGGAAGTCGCAGAATACTTACATCAAGCGGTTGAACGACGCAGATGCAACAAAAATGAAATCTTTCTGCCTTGAACTGGTTCGGCAGTGGGCTATTTTTGTTCACTGGTTTGGCCTCCATTTTCGTCATTCGTCAAGCTCCAAGCTTCGTCGAATAGTTCCCAGCTCATGGGTGGACTTCCCTATCACCTTCGCAAGTCTCTCGGAGTGCTAGCTCTCTTGATTTTTGCCACAAAAACCAACACACTTGCTTCCCTTCACTGCTCATGGTTTTTGCCCAGCCAAAACAGAACATGAAATGCGTGAGAGAGAGGAAGAATGAGAAGAGAGAGAGGAGGGAAAAGTGTTATGCGTATTTGGTGATTACCAAAAGTGTATCTAATACACTTGAAATGAAATTCAAATTCATTTCCAACACATTTAGCTTTAATTGCCAACCACACACATCACTCATCACATCAATCATAAGTTGTCAAGTCTCATCACTCAAAGTGACAAGTGATTTGACGCTTGATGCGACTAGCGATTTGACGCTAGATTTGACGTGCCGCACTCGAATTCGAAAATGCGAATGCGCTCGCAAATAATCTCGGGCTCGGGTTCGCTAATTCCAAATTAATGAATTTTTTGTTGCGTCGTAATTAAATGATTACGCCTAGCGAAATAACTATTCACGTCACTAACGAATTAATTCTAAATTAATTCGTTCGCCCGAATTAAAATCTAATTTTAATTCCGCGTCGAAATCCAATTTCATTTAATATATCGAATATAATAATAATCGATTAATTCCAAATTAATCGTTCTCTCTCTTTAATTTATATTTTATCCCAGATAAAATATCTCTGCATTAATCCCAGATTAATTTTCTCTCTCATCTTATTAATCCCAGATTAATTAAAGTGCGAGTCATACGTCATCGGTGAATCTTTGGGAAGCGACCCATGAGATCCCCGGATATGTTGGCAGTAAATTCGGTCGTCGGACTATCCGACCCATGAGATCCCCTAGTACTACGTTTATACCGATTTACAAGACAAGGTTGGCTTCTAGCAAAGCGCCATGCCTACCCAATTCTCCAAAAATATCCTTACAGGAATATAGGATCTATATCAGGCGTAATATATGTAGTATTGCGTATTTCTGTCCAGTATCAGATGATCACATGCGAGCCCTGGGGCTGGTACAATGTCTGCCCCGTACGAAGCATATATCGAATTACGAGCAACTAGTCTCTTTAATATCGGAAAATCATGACCAAGTCATATTATCCCGACGGTTGCAACCTTATTTAGAGAGCCAGTTATGTATCCCTGCGCGATCATCAACTCCATATGACTGGAGTGACACTTCCTACTTGACATCACACCCAACACACTACGATTCTCGATATACCCAGAATTGGCGTACACTGAAACCGGTTAAAGCCCTGGACGACCTCAACCAAAGTATATTGATTGTCGTATGCATTAGCGGTGCAAGTCTCAGGTTAAGACCAAATACACCTACCATGATTTCAGACTTCCATAGACACATAGCCATACTACCAATGGAATTCCGAGGGGGTCTTATCCAGAGCGAAGCTGTTTCCCGTACCATCGGAGAAACACAACCTTCTATTACACTTGTATGAGTATCTTATACCCAAATATATGAGAACTATGTTGTTCTGCCCTCACAATGCGCACAAGTGTAATACTAGTCTTTTACGCATTCATCGATGTCCAATCTCGATAATGCTCTGACTAGGGATATTTAATGATTTATCCTGCGTGGACTGATACTGTCTCATATCATTCTCCGTCCAAGAACAAATCATCGGGACCTCTCATCATTTATATATCTAGGTGATCTAATCACAAATGATAAGAGTGCAATCTCCTTTGTCACATAGTTAATTTGTACAACAACACCATGATCTGTACAAATAGTGACGCTATGGGTCATAATTGTCCAACAATCTCCCATTTGGCCTATAGCCAGTCACTCGAGTGTCTAACACCGGAACTATGTACGGTTGGCTCAAATTGCTGAGAAAATGTTTTCGTCAGCGGATTTGCTTGATTATCGTCTGATGCGATTTATACGATCATCACATCTCCACAATGTATGATCCGAACGAATCAGATGAATATTGAATTATGTATCTGGATCGTTGATGAGACCATAAATTCTTTAGCATGTGCTGCAGCCTAGCTCAGCTGCTAAAAGAACTATATCTAATCTAATTAGATATTAATCGACCCCAGAAGGCTTCTATTGCTGCCTCAGCTACAGCAATAACCCGCATATGTTGTTTATTTGGTAACATTATCTTGCATGGAAGATTTCCAGCTCACTGTACCGTTATTCAAACTGTATAGTACCGTTTGCGACTTACAGTCATCTTTATCGGTTAGGAAACTTGCAGTAGTGATCCCAGTCACTTCAAGTTCTCCTTCTCCAGAGATTAAGACAGCATCCTTAGTTCTCTAAGACACTAAGTATGTTCTTAACTCTAATCCAGTGACTATCACTTGGATTGGCCTGATTATGAATCCATATGCTCAAAGCGTATGAGACATCAGGTCGCGTACATTTTTCAATGTACGAGTTCTCAGAGAGTTTTCTCGGAAGCCAAGCTTTCACCGATTAGTTTTATGGGAATATCATTTCCAAGAAATGACATTTTATCATTATTTTACAGGACAGCCACTGTCATTGCGCTCCCACTAACCCTCTTATAAACACAAGAATCATTTCGTTTTGAATTAAATCATAAACCATTATGATTACATCAAAACGATAATTCCAAGAACCTATGCTTGCTTCAATCCAAACATGGATCGAATAACCTGCAAACCTTGTTTGCTAGTTATGGTACGAAAAAATCGACAAGATGTTATAAACATCCTCCAAAAGGTTTCCTTTTCAGGAAAGTGATTTTCCCGTAAAGCTATCATATTTCATAAATGAAATACAGAGCTTTAGCAAGCATTATCCAAATGGATTTACCCTGGCAACAGGTAAAAGGTTGAATCGTAATCAACACAATGTTGATAACGATACCTTTCCGCTACAAGCCTAGCTTAGTACGTTGGTATGTTGCCATCCATGTACGTCTTCCTTGAAGACTTATAAAGTACCAATAGGCACAATGTCTTGCGGTACATCAACTAGTGTCCAAACATAGTTGATATACATGGAATCCATTTCGGACTCATGACACTTTGTCATAATAGGGAGTCGATACCTTGTATCACTTCCTCATACGTAGTCAGTTGGTATACTCAATAAGATTGACATCTTTATGAGGTGAGATCAGAAACCCATACCCCAGGTTGTTTTCTGAATCTCTCCGACATACGCGGTTCTTGTGTATTTGAAGATTATTGGTAATAGTTTCATCCTTGATGAACTATATATATGTTCCATTAGGATTCGATGCCCGGAATAGTATTACTCTGATTTTCATCGAGTTTTACTATCTTCCCACATACCACTGCATATCGGCATTCCTCTCAGGAAAACCGCATGATGAGCAACAATCTAATTGTTCTCTTGTGAGTTGTATAAGTACAATACTTTGGTATCCCTAGGATAACCTAAATAAGTTCTTGCACTGTTTAAAGCTTATCCGTTGAAGGAAATGGTAGTTCAAAGCGACTCATGATTAACCTTATCATGTCCAACAAAATTGGGTTACTCAATTCGGACACACCGTCACTTTGACGTGTTCTGGGAGGAGTCCTCATTTGAAAGAATACTTTACTCTTTCAAGTATTTAAGAAACTTACTGCTTAAATATTTTCCATTACGGTCTTACCGTGACGGTTTAATACTTTAGCCGATCTGTTCGTCTATTTCGTGTCGAAACTTTAAAAGTTTCCGATTTGTGTTCTTCAAAAGAAACACATAACCGTAACGCGATGCCACATCCGTAAGGTCACGAAATATTCATATCCACATCTAGCCTAGCTAGACATAGGCCCACTTGCTTCACTATGAACTATGGCTAACAGGTCGGTGGCATTTACACTTTTACCAAGTAAATAGTGTTTTAGGCACTTTGCCCAATAAACTAGATTCGTAGACTTTATTTGATTGGAATCAATCAGTCCAGGTACCCGCTCTTCAAATGTGCAGATATACGATTCTTGTTAATTTGTCCCAGACAACAATGCCACAAATTAGTTTCTTCTGATCAAATCAGTTTGAGCTATTTATTTGTCATGTTATATTATTTGAGATTTATTTATATTCAAAATATAAATTATGTTATTCACATCTAATGTGTTTATCTCAATATCATCTTTATATAATAAAACACTTTAGTGTTCTAGAATATAAAGGTTCATCCGCAAGGGATTAAACACTGATATAGAGATAATATTTCTAGTCAAACTAGTTACATTATAACAGTTTCTAAATTTAAGTACACACCCGAGGGTAGTTCCTAAACTTAGGTATCTACGGTTAAAGCAGCGACTTTCATCCCGTTTCCAATTCGCAGATAAATCTCTATTGAAGTCAGTATCATGTTCATAACAGATTTTGCACATCAATATATTTATGTATCACACTAAGTATTTAAAATCTAATTTTAATACTAGTAGTGAACATATTTATGACAATCATATTTGAAGTCGGAGCCTTTCTCGTTCTTCAATTCCTTTTTGGGATATGTCTTTTATCTTCCCAGAAGATTATAATGATATTGCCTTTGCCCTTTTCAACACTCCAAAAGCCTATGGCCTTCTAGAATATCGAAGTAAGTGTTAGACATTATGTCCCATAGCGTCACTGTTTGTAAATGATATTGTATTATTGTACAAAATTAACTATGTGATAATGAAATTGCCTTTTGCCGTTTTGTAATATTATTTACTTTGATATATAAATGGCGAAAGTCCATATGATTAATACCGGATTGAGATGATATGAGACAGTATCAATCCATAAAGGTTTAATCATTAAATATCCCTAGTCGGAGTATTATCGAGATCGGACATCGATAATGCGGAATAGACTAGTATTGCGCTTGTGCACGTTGTGAGGGCACAACGGCATAGTTCTCATATATTTAAGTATTGGATACTTATGCAAGTGCGATAGGAGGTTGTGTTTTACCGATGGTACGGAAAACAGCTTCGCTCTGGATAGACCCCGCGGAATCCCATTGGTAGTATGACTGCGTGTCTATGGGAGGCCGCATCAGGGTAGGTGTATATGGTCTTAACCTGAGACTTACATCGCTAGTACTTGCGACAATCGGTAAACTTTGGTTTTGGTGGTTGGGGACCTTAACCGGTTCTGTGTACACCTCTTCTGGGTTTATCGAGAATCGTTATCACTTTAGACATATGGAGGTGATGATCACGCAGGACACAGAACTAGTACTCTATAAAAGGTTGCAACCGTCGGGACAATATGACCAGGTCAGGATTGTCCGATTTAAAGAGACTAGTTGCTTGATGTCCGATATATGTTTCGTACGGGGCAGACACATTTCCAGCCCCAGGCCTTACATGTGATCATCCGATACTGGATCGATGTACGCAATACTACGGTATACTACGCTTGATATAGATCTTATATTCCTATAAGAATATTTCTGGAGAATTGGGTAGGCATGGCGCTTTGCTAGAAGCCAACCTTGTCTTGTGAATCAATAAAAACGTAGTACGAGGTACGTACGTGTTCGGATTATCCGACGACCGTATTTACTGCCAACATATCCGGAGATCTCTTGGGTCGCTTCCCGAAGATTCACCAATGACGTATGATTCAAACTCGATTAATCTTGGATTAATTACGGAGAGACTTTATCTTGGATAAAGTACTATATATAGAGAGAGAACGATTAATTAATTTGGAATTAATCGTAAAATTATTATATTCGATATAATAATCGAAATTCGATTTCGACGCGAAATTAAAATTAGATTTTAATTCGGGCAAACGAGTTAATTTAGAATTAATTCGTTAGCGACGTAAATAATAATTCGCTAGGCGCAATTATTTATTTAAATTCGATTTAATTAACGTCGCGACGTAAGTTCGGTATTTCGGAAATATCGAACCCGAACGCGTGAGTGCACGTGGGCCCACTTTCATTTGGAAACGTGTGGGGCCCACATGACACATGTCATATTATGCATTATTTAACTCTAATGCATTGCATGGAGATAGTGTACAATGCACTCAATGGTTTTGCATGGAAATTGAGTGTTTGACACTCTAAGCCATTGCATGATTTGTGTCATAAGTTTATTATTAATTTAATAAATATTATGGCATAAATATAAATTGATTTTTTGTACACAAAAATCATTCAACTCTCCTCTCTTCCACATTGCCGAAACTACATGCCTTTGGCAGTTTTGGGCTTTCCATTTCTTCAATTTTTGTGGCAAGATTTGAAGAAGTTGTGCATTCAAAATCACAACAAGGCTAGCACCTTTAAGGGATCATACATAGGTGATATGGGAAACTAATCCTTGAGCTTGGAAGGATCAAACTCGACTTGGAGTCCCTCTTTTCTTCTTGGCGAGAGCTTCACTGCACAAGGGAGGAGTTTTCGCATCATCTAAGCATCATTTTCAAGTATTGTGAGTATGATTCCGCCATACTTCAATTTAATTCATTTATGTATTTATATATTTTGCTTGTTCTTGTTGATCTTGGGGCTTGGTAATAGAAACCAACAATGGTATCATTGAGCTTAAAGAGCATGCAAATATATTAGGATGTTATTTGGGGAAAATTGTATGAAGCATGATTTGATGAGTTTTGCTTGATTAAATATGCTTAGATGTATGTTATTTAGATTATACATCATCAATTTCATGGAAAATAAATTGGATTAATTTTTCCAACCCAAATGAGGCTTGGCCGAATACATGCAAGCATATGGACTAGATGATTTTTTAATTTTAAGACATTAGATGACTTGAAACAATATGGAATGATGATTTGTAACTCAATTGGATTGAAAACGAAATCGGAACCATTTTAATCACCTTGGCCGAATGCTTGATGGAGGATTAGGGACTTGATTTTTTGATTAAATAATGTTGGACATATATTTAAGATAAAAATATGATTAATGGATTAATTTGATATTTTGGGAATATTGATTTAAAGGATTAATCATGATAATACACTTTAATTAATTAAGTTATAAAATTTGGAATTTTAAATTTGGTAATTGGGCTTAATTTTGAATTGGGCCTAAAACTATTATATTTGGACATAATGGGCTTGGTTGGGCAAGTAGTAGATTTGGACCATTGGATTGGATCCAAAATGGGCCTAAAGCACACCATTTAAGCCCAAATGTAATAAATGGGCTTTTATGTTTAATTGGGCCTTATGGGCTTGATATTGATTTTATGGCATATGAGGGTGATTCCTTATTGGGCTTGGTAATTGGGTTTGACCCATACATTGACCAAAACCCAAGCCTAAAGAAATCAATTGAAAGCCCATCGGACTTTAATTAAACGGACATTAGATGTTAGTTGGGCTTTGAGACCCGATTGTATTAGATTTGGAATCTAAGTTATAAAAGCACAAAAAAAAAGTGTAAATATTAATTTAGAATTAAATAATAGGATTAGTATTGAATACGACTTAAATGGATTTAACGAGTAGTTCGATATAATTCGTGAATTCATACTATAAGTATTTATTCTCAAATTGAGTTGGACTCGCGCAAATGCAAACAATTGTTTGAACATTGTATTGTCACCTAATTAAAGACTAATTAATTGGATTTGATTGGTTGTATAACATGCCTTGAATGAATGAATGTGGATGTGATGTATGAATAGTGTATATCGGATGGATATTAGAAGGGAAGGGTAATTTTAGAAATTATTGTAAATTTAGAATTTATAAATTGGACCTGCGTGTCCAGCCTTTCTCTTATTGTCTCTTTGTATTCTCTTCTCACCTAATTCCCCTCAATGTAAATGAGGTTTCTCTTATTGTATTATGTAATTGGGTAAGAGTAGAATAGTGCTAGCGGGGAGAGGAAAGGGAGTGATTTGTTCTAGGAACAAGTTGTTGTTCATATCCATCCGTATATCGCTATTACTTTACTTTACGCGCTTTATGATGTTTTAGAAGCATGCTTAAGGGTGTATGATGATGAGACCTAACAAAGATAAATTAATTGGTTGCCAATTACGCGAAAAATCCCTCAAACAATATTAAGCGATTTTCCTTCCATTGAATGATTCTTGTTCAAGATCCGAAGTTGGCATTGGTTTGTTTGGCCAAAGTCAAGACCTTTGTCAATCAAGGATGTACTTGAATCATGAGAGTTTTGTTGCATATCGGTGTTGTCCAAATCGTGATTTTTATTGGCCAAAGTCAAGATCACTTTTTGTCCAATGACATTGATTACGAAACTTTCCTCGTCAATGGGTCCCGCTTAACTGGAATCATTAGGTTTGTTTTTGGCCAAAGCCAAGGCCTAGATGATTCGGAGGATAGGGTTAGGAAAATGTAATGGATACATTGACATTATACATATGTTTCGGACTTGGATGTCCACCTAACCGGATCTAGGAATTGGATGAGATCCAATTGATCATAGAGATCTACCTAAGTTAAATAGCATACAGCTTTTATTGGCCAAAGTCAAGGTTGTGTGTTATTTAACGGGATCCTAGCCCACTAGGAAATGCGATTTCCCGAGTTCTCCACAAGAGGGTTAGAGACTTGAAGAAAATAGTGGGAGGCTATTATTGAATTTGCAATTTCGTTCAGATACTTAGCCTTACGCGTCTTTCAAAATTATTTCGTCAATATTTTAATAATTAGTTGGACTAATATATTGTTATTTTGCTTGTAACAGTTTGACTGTACCCATAACATCGTTGACTTTATAGTTGGACTATAGTTGTCAAGATGACTGGCAAGGGTAATGTCCACGACATAATCATGGGCGATAATGTCTTCAAAGGGACAAACTTTGCCGACTGGGAAATGAACCTCAAGATAGTGCTTGGGGCTGAGAGGGTGCTGTATACTATTCAGAGACCTCTCCGCCTAAACCCACTGAGCCACTGGAGCTAGAGTTATGGAAGACTCATAGTGACGATTGTGACCAAGCTCAGTCAGTTATGCTAGCTGCAATGACCCAGCATTTTAGACGCCAGAACAGGGACTTGGATCCCTATAACATGATGGCAAGATTGCGTGATCTCCACCGCACCAACAAGCGGATGGAGGGTACGAGCTAGTAAGGAAACTCTTCCTCTCCCGGATGACAGACGGCGCATCAGTTGAGGCCCACGGGACTCAAATGATCGCTGACATAGATGAGTTAGCCAAGATGGGCATTGTCTTGGAGGCAGAGTTGACGATTGATATGCTATTACAATCGCTACCCGATACTTGGAAACAAATCATCATCAACTATAAGTTGATGGACACTGACGACACTCTTGGAGAGTTGTTGTCCGTGCTGAAGGAGTCCGAAAAGGAACTCCTAAAGGGGAGCAAGCGCGAGGCGCATTATGCATCGACCTCTCATGCGCCAAGGGCTGGGCCCAAGGCAATTGGAGGTGCGAGGAAGAAGAAGTTCAAGAACAAGGGCAATGGCAAGTTGACAGTGGCTTCTAGGAAGCCAAAGGACAAATCTCGCGACATCTGCCTCAACTGCGGCAAGAGGGGTCACTGGAAACGTGACTGCCGAATGGGCAAAGGGCAGAGGGAGGATATCAAGGCTGGCAAGGCTATCGCCTCTGGTATGTTTGTTATTGAGATAAATATGAATACTTCTAGTTTTAAAAATTGGATTTTTGATTCTGGTTGTGGTGCTCATATTTGTACTGATGTGCAGGATCTGCAGGATAGCAGGGTGCTGGCATCGGGGGAGATGGATCTACGGGTCGGAAACGGAACACCAGTTGCTGTTTTGGCCGTAGGGACTTTTGTTTTAGAACTGCCCTCAGGGCATGTACTTAAACTTTTGAACTGTTATTTTGTACCTAGTTTAACTAGGAATATTATATCTGTATCCTTGTTAACCCAGCAGGGTTACACTTTTGTATTTAGAAACACTGGGTGTTATTTATATAAAAATGATGCAGAAATTTGCACAGCTGTTGCAAATAACGGTCTTTATATTTTGAATATAAATGAATCTCCTAAAATGACAAACAAAAGGCTCAAAAGGAGTAATCTAAAAGATGAAGCTTATATGTGGCATTGTCGTCTAGGACACATCAACAAGACTCGCATATCCACACTTTCGAAGATGGGTACTGGGTACTTGGACGAATTTGATCCCAATTCATATGACGTCTGCGAATCTTGTCTTTTAGGCAAAATGCCTAAATCACCTTTTAGCGGTAAGGTGAACGTGCCACAGAACTGTTGGCTCTAGTTCATACTGACGTATGTGGGCCCATGTCTAGCCAGGCTAGAGGTGGATTTCACTACTTCGTAACCTTCACAGATGATGCATCTCGTTACGGTTATGTGTATCTTATGAGACACAAGTCGGAAACTTTTGAGAAATTCAAAGAGTTTCGACACGAAGTGGAGAAACAAACAGGGAAGAGTATTAAGACATTACGGTCAGACGTGGTGGCGAATACTTAAGTTATGAGTTTCAAGATTACTTGAAAGAATATGGTATTCTTTCACAGTGGACTCCTCCTGGAACACCGCAATTAAACGGTGTGTCCGAACGGAGAAACCGCACCTTGTTGGACATGGTAAGGTCAATGATGAGTCGCACTGCTACCAATATCCTTCTGGGGATACGCATTAAACAGTACTATACTTATTTTGAATAAGGTACCGTCGAAGTCTGTTGAACAGACTCCATATGAGATATGGACAGGAAGGAAACCAGGTTTCTCTTTCCTGAAGATTTGGGGATGCTGGGCATATGTTAAACGTTTGGAAGGTACCAAACTTGAACCCAAATCTGATAAATGCCTTTTCGTAGGATATCCTAGGGAAACCAAAGGATATTACTTCTATCACCCACAAGAGAACAAAGTATTTGTTGCTCTACAAGCATTTTTCCTTGAGAAGGATTTTATAAATGCAGTGGTAAGTGGGAAGAAAGTAGAACTCGATGAAGATCGTAGTGATACTATTCATGGCAATGAATCAACGACGGAACAAGAACAGACCGTCCGGGATGAGTCTGTACCATAAACTTCACATACACAAGGACCGCGTAGGTCGGAGAGAGTCAGAACAATACCTGAGAGGTATGGGTTCCTGATCTCACCTCATGTAGATATTAATCTTATTGAGGATAATGAGCCTGCTACGTATGAGGAAGCGATACAAAATATCGATTCCGCTTTATGGCAAGAAGCCATGAAGTCCGAGATGGATTCCATGTACGCAAACCAAGTTTGGACACTGGTTGATGCACCAGAAGGCGTAAAGCCTATTGGATGCAGATGGATCTTCAAGAAGAAGACCGACATGGATGGCAACGTACAAACGTACAAAGCTAGGCTTGTAGCGAAGGGGTATCGTCAACAATATGGTATTGATTATGACGAAACCTTCTCACCGTTGCCATGATTAAATCCATTCGGATAATGCTTGCAATAGCTGCATATTTCGATTACGAGCTTGCCGAGAGATGCGAGATATGGACGATGGACGTTAAAACCGCTTTCCTTAACGGAAAACTTTTGGAGGATGTTTATATGCAACAGCCTAATGGTTTTATCGTACCTAGACTTGCAAACAAGGTTTGTAAGTTAAATCGATCCATTTATGGATTGAAGCAAGCATCACGGTCATGGAATCAGCGTTTTGATGAGATCATAAAAGAATATGATTTCGTGCCAAACGCAGATGACCCTTGTGTATATAAGAGGTTAGTGGGAGAGCACTTACTTTTATTGTCCTTTATGTCGACGACGTATTGCTTATAGGCAATGACATTCCCATGTTAACGTCGGTGAAAGCTTGGCTTTCATTAAAATTCTCCATGAAAGATCTGGGAGAAGCAGCCTTTATTCTTGGAATAAAGATCTACCGGGATAGATCTAGAAAGCTGCTTGGACTCTCCCAGAGTACATACATTGATAAAGTGTTGAAGTGATTCAACATGGAACAATCCAAGAGGGGATTGGTTCCAATGGTACGTGGTACCTCTCTGTCTAAGGACATGTGTCCTAAGACTCAGGAAGAGAGAGACAACATGAGTCGGATACCGTTCGCCTCGGCAGTCGGATCGATCATGTATGCCATGATATGTACACGACCTGATGTCTCATATGCTTTGAGCATGTGCAGTCGCTATCAGGCCGATCCAGGTGAAGGTCACTGGATAGCAGTTAAGAATATCCTTAAGTATCTTAAACGAACAAGGATGCTTTCTTAATTTATGGAGGTGGAGAACTTGCGGTATCTGGGTATACCGATGCAAGTTTCCAAACCGACAATGATGACTACAAGTCGCAATCCGGGTACATTTTTTGTTTGAATAACGGAGCAGTGAGCTGGAAATCTTCCAAGCAAGATACTGTTGCCGATTCAACAACAGAAGCGGAGTACATCGCTGCATCTGAAGCAGCAAAGGAGGCAGTTTGGATCCGAAAGTTCCTAATCGGATTAGGAGTAGTTCCGTTAGCAGCTGAGCCCGTTCCATTGTATTGTGACAATAATGGGGCTATAGCACAGGCTAAGGAACCAAGGTCTCATCAACGGTCCAAGCATGTTCTTCGACGTTACCATCTGATTCGGGAGATTATACATCGTGGCGATGTAAAGGTCGAGAAGGTCACATCAGATGACAACATTGCAGATTCGCTGACGAAGGCTGTTCTTCAGCAAGTTTTTGAACGACACATACATAGTTCGGGTATTAGATGCTTGAGTGACTTGCTATAGGCCAAGTGGGAGATTGTTAGACATTATGTCCCATAGCGTCACTGTTTGTAAATGATATTGTATTATTGTACAAAATTAACTATGTGATAATGAAATTGCCTTTTGCCGTTTTGTAATATTATTTACTTTGATATATAAATGGCGAAAGTCTATATGATTAATACCGGATTGAGATGATATGAGACAGTATCAATCCATAAAGGTTTAATCATTAAATATCCCTAGTCGGAGTATTATCGAGATCGGACATCGATAATGCGGAATAGACTAGTATTGCGCTTGTGCACGTTGTGAGGGCACCACGGCATAGTTCTCATATATTTAAGTATTGGATACTTATGCAAGTGCGATAGGAGGTTGTGTTTTACCGATGGTACGGAAAACAGCTTCGCTCTAGATAGACCCCGCAGAATCCCATTGGTAGTATGTCTGCGTGTCTATGGGAGGCCGCATCAGGGTAGGTGTATATGGTCTTAACCTGAGACTTACATCGCTAGTACTTGCGACAATCGGTAAACTTTGGTTTTGGTGGTTGGGGACCTTAACCGGTTCTGTGTATATGGGAAACTAATCCTTGAGCTTGGAAGGATCAAACTCGACTTGGAGTCCCTCTTTTCTTCTTGGCTGAGAGCTTCACTGCACAAGGGAGGAGTTTTCGCATCATCTAAGCATCCATTTTCAAGTATTGTGAGTATGATTCCGCCATACTTCAATTTATTCATTTATGTATTTATATATTTTGCTTGTTCTTGTTGATCTTGGGGCTTGGTAATAGAAACCAACAGTAAGGTGCGCCTTGCGCTACTTGCTTTTTGCAATCTTTTACTTTGTCTCCTTGAGAATAGTCATTAACTCCCCAAGAGTTATTAATTGCAATTTAGTACTTCTAAAATCTAAGTACAGATTTATGAAGATCCTTCAATTTTAGTATCATACTTTTAGGATCCAATCCTTAGTTCTGATTCAGAAATTAAGGAGTCTAATGCGGTAAGTATAATGGATTAAGCACTTAAGTTATCATCACATAAATCTTCCTTGGATTTATGCTCTACCTTTTGCTTAATTCTGGACCTAGGCCTAATATGTTATTTTATCAAATAAATTTACTTATTAGTTTCTAGGACCATCCTGAAAATTTATTCCCATTTGAAAATTAAACCATTGAAACATTTTCCCTAGGATTATGTTTTAAATGTCAATCTTTCAATTTTATCTTGATTCTAATAGTGTAACTATTTAATCAACGATTTTGGTACTATTATTATAATGATTATTATAGTCCAACTATACAATCAACTATAATTTAAATTAATTAACGTCAATTATATTGATTGCAATAGTCCAACTATAAAATCAACTATAAGATTAAATTAATTAACTCAAATATATTGATTACTATAATCCAATTATATAATCAACTATAATACAGTCCAACTGTTTTATTAAAACAACAATTTAAATATTAGTCCAACTAACATTTAATTTATTTGACGAATGATGTTTGTTTTGAGCGCGTATGGCAAGTAATTAAACCAGTATTGCAAATTCAATTCTTGCCTCCCACTATTTTTCGGCGAGCCTCTAACCCTCTGTCGAGTACTCAGGAAACCGCGTTTCCTAGTGGGCTAGGATCCCGTTAATATCACACAATCTTGACTTTGGGCAACAAATTGTATGATATTAACTAGGTAGATCTCTAAGATCGATTGGATCCAATCCAATTCCTAGATCCGGTAGGGGGACATCCAAGTCCGAAACATATATCTTATATATGCCAATACATCCAATGTATTACCTAACCTTTTTCCTCTGAATCAACTAAGCCTTGGCTTTGGCACAACAAACTTAGTGATCCCAGTTACACGCGACCCGTTGACCATGGAAAGCTTCGTAATCAATGTCGATGGACAAGAAGTGGTCTTGACTTTGGCCAACAAACCACAACTTGGACAAAGCACTGACATGTAACAAAGCTCTCGTGATTCAAACACATCCTCGACGGACAAAGGCCTTGACTTTGGCCAACAAACCAATGTCGTCTTAGATCTTGAGTGAGAATCACTCAATGGAAGGAAAAACGCTTAATTTTTGCAAGGGTTTTTCGAGTGCAAATTGGCAACTAATTTATTATCTTTGTTAAGGTCTCATCATCATACACCCTTAAACATGCATTCTAAACATATAATAAAGCGCATATGTAAAATAATAATGATATGCAATGGATACTTTACACATTGATCCTAGATCAAATATCTCTATTTCTCTCTCCCGCTAGCACAAATATTTCTTCTACCCGTTACACTACACTTCTAAAGAAACCTCATAAACATTGAGGGGAATAGATGAGAAGAGAATACAAAAATAGGGAGGTAATAAGGCTGGACACGCAGGTCCAATTAATAAATTCCAAATTTATTACAACAATTTCTAAAATTGCCTCACCCATCTAATATCCATCTGATATACATTATTCATGCATCGCAACCATGTATTCACACAAGCAAGTTATCAATCAATCTAATCCAATTAATTAATCTGATATTTAGTGATCATCCAATGTTCAAACAACGATTTGATTTTGTTCGAGTCAAACTCGTTTTGCGAATAAGTACTCAAAGTACGAATTCTCGAATTAAATTAAACTACAACATTAAATCCAATTTAATATGTATTTAATACTAATTCACTATTTAATTCCAAATTAAATACTACACTTTATTAATAAACCTTTTACGATTTAAATTCCAAATTTAATCGCAACGGGTCTCAAAGCCCGATTAATATCCAATATTAATTTAATTAAAGTCCAATGGGATTTTAATTAATTTCTTAAGGCGTGGACTTTTGGTCAACTCGGGTCAAACCCAATAACCAAAGTCCAATCCGGGAGTTACCACATAAGCCCATAAATCAATTTAGGCCCATTAGGCCCAATTAAACTTTAAAGGTCCATTAAGTCGCATTTGGGCTTTATGGAGGCGGTTTTGGGCCCAATTGGATCCAATCCATTTGGCCTAAACCTAACTTGGTACAACCAAGCCCAATTAGCCCAATTACAACATAACAAGCCCAAATCCAATTTAAGGCCCAAATAATTAAATCATAAAAGTCCAATTTCATAATATAATTAATCCTAAAGTGTATAGCATTATTAATTACCCAAATCAATATTTCCAAAACACCATATTTGTACAATTAATCATGCTCATTATTATTAAATCATGTCCAACACAATTTAACAAAAATCAAACCCATTACATGCTTTACTACTCTCGGCAATATGGACTAAGTTTATGTCAATTTCGAATTCAATCCAATTAAATCCAAATTAACATTAAATCAACATCCGCAATCGTTTCAAGTCATCCAATGATCAACGAAACAAAATTACCAAGATTTAGGGCATACTCCTATTCGGCCAACACATCAAAATTGGGGAAAATTGTTCCAAACATTTTTTAATCAAATTGATCCAATCAATCATCAATTAAAACACATTCAAGCATACTTAATCATCCAATTTCATAATTGCATGCTCAAATTCATTTTACCCAATTTCAAGCTTTGTAACATTCTCGGCAATTTGGGGATTTTACGTCCGATTCGAATTCAATCCAATTAATTCCACAATCGACATTAAATCATATTCCCGAATGATTTCCCATACATCCAATGATCAAAAATCAAAAATCCCAAGATATTAAATCATTCATCAAATTCGGCCAAGGTAAGAAATTTGGGGAAAAATGTTCCAAACATAATTTCAACAAATTGATCCAATCAATCTTTAATTCAAACACATTTAAGCATACTAATTCATCCAATTTCATTAATCATGCTCAAAATCAAGTTTACCCAAATTTGAAACCCTAACATTTTTCATGCTTCAACTAGCTCTGATACCATTGTTGGAGTTTACTAAGTTCCAAGGATCATAAATCAAGCATGACCATTTGTGAATACATTCAAGAAAGTCGCAGAATACTTACATCGAGCGGTTGAGCCACGCAGATGCAACAAAAACGAAATCTTTCTGCCTTGAACTGGTTCGGCAGTGGGCTGTTTTTGGTCACTGGTTTGGCCTCCATTTTAGTCCTTCGTCAAGCTCCAAGCTTTGTCGAATGGTTCCCGGCTCATGGGTGGACTTCCTTATCACATTCGCATGTCTCTCGGAGTGTTAGCTCTCTTGATTTTTGCCACAAAATTCAACACACTTGCTTCCCTTCACTACTCACGGTTTTTGCCCAGCCAAAACAGAATAGGAAATGCGTGAGAGAGAGGAAGAATGAGAAGAGAGAGAGGAGGGAAAAGTGTTATGCGTATTTGGTGATTACAAAAAGTGTATCTAATACACTTGAAATGAAATTCAAATTCATTTCCAACACATTTAGCTTTAATTGCCAACCACACACATCACTCATCACATCAATCACAAATTGTCAAGTCACATCACTCAAAGTGACAAATGATTTGACGCTTGATGCGACTAGCGATTTGACGCTTGATTTGACGTGCCGCACTCAAATTCGAAATGAAAATGCGCTCGCAAATAATCTCGGGCTCAGGTTCTCTAATTCCAAATTAACGAATTTTTCGTTGCTTCGTAATTAAATGATTACGCCTAGCGAAATCACTATTCATATCGCTAACAAATTAATTCTAAATTAATTCGTTCGCCCGAATTAAAATCTAATTTTAATTCCGCGTCGAAATCCAATTTTGTTTAATATATCGAATATATTAATTAATCGATTAATTCCAAATTAATCGTTCTCTATATTTAATTGATATTTTATCCCAGATAAAATATCTCCGCAATTAATCCCAGATTAATTTTCTCTCTCATCTTATTAATCCCAGATTAATTTAAGTGCGAGTCATACGTCATCGGTGAATCTTTGGGAAGCGACCCATGAGATCCCCAGATATATTGGCAGTAAATTCGGTCGTCGGACTATCCGAACACGTAAGTACCTAGTACTACGTTTATACCGATTTGAAGGACAAGGTTGCCTTCTAGTAAAGCGCCATGCCTACCCAATTCTCCGAAAATATCCTTACAGGAATATGGGATCTATATCAGGCGTAGTATACGTAGTATTGCGTATTTATGTCCAATATCAGATGATCACATGCGAGGCTGTACGAAGCATATATCGGATTACGAGCAACTAGTCTATTTAATATCGAATAATTATGACCAAGTTTATTATCCCGACGGTTGCAACCTTATTTAGAGAGCCAGTTCTGTATCCCTGCGCGATCATCAACTCCATATGACTGGAGTGACATTTCCTTCTTGACAACACACCCAACACACTACGATTCTCGATATACCCAGAATTGGCATACATAGAAACCGGTTAAAGCCCTGGACTACCTCAACCAAAGTATATTCATTGTCATATGCATTAGCGGTGCAAGTCTCAGGTTAAGTCCAAATACACCTACCCTGATTTTGGACTTCCATAGACACATAGTCATACTACCAATGGAATTCTGAGGGGGTCTTATCCAGAGCGAAGCTGTTTCCCGTACCATCGGAGAAACACAACCTCCTATTACACTTGCATGAGTATCATATACCCAAATAGATGAGAACTATGTCGTTGTGCCCTCACAACACGCACAAGTGTAATACTAGTCTTTTACGCATTCATCGATGTCCAATCTCGATAATGCTCTGACTATGGATATTTAATGATTTATCCTACGTGGACTGATACTGTCTCATATCATTCTCCGTCCAGGAACAAATCATATGGACCTCTCATCATTTATATATCTAGGTGATCTAATCACAAATGATAAGAGTGCAATCTCCTTTGTCACATAGTTAATTTTTACAACAACACCATTATTTGTACAAATAGTGACGCTATGGGTCATAATTGTCCAACACTTAAGACACAAGAGAGTTAACATGATGTGTGTATGCATGAGATGTATGAGATACATGTGATGTGTGGAACATATAATTCGGCCCATTGTCATTTTAAAGCATCAATCATATTATTGCAACGCGCAAACTTGTCCCAGTTGAAAGGCCCAACAGGTTTACATCTTTGCAATAACATTGGTAAACAACTTCAAATCTTAAAGAGCCCAAACACAGGATGGCCCATCGGCATTTCAGAAACTTTTGGCCCAATTCTCATATGATACAAACTCGTCCCAGTTTAAATGGCCCAACCAGTTCGTATTTCTGACAAGAGGTCCAACTACATCCAAATGATGATGGTCCCATGCATAAAGAGATAATTCAAGCATAAAGCAATAATTTCTACAGAGCGGCCCATCGACATTTCAGAAGCTTTGGCCCAATTGTCATAGGATACGAGCTCGTCCCAGTTTAAATGGCCCAACAAGCTCGCATTTCTGACAAGAAGTCCAACTGCATCCAAATGAGGATGGTTCACAAGCACAAGGAAATAGTTGCTATAGGTCATACAACTTCGGTCTACGTGTGGGTTTGGGGGAGTGTGGACAAAGTCTCTCGCTGGCGAAGGATTACCATAACTAGATCTCCCCACTCAAGGGTTCGAGCGACCAAGTGAGCGCACCTTTTTTATATGTTACGGTACGTGCCAACGAGTTATGGTACGTGACTGACTGTCAAATGGATTTCCCGCTGTAGATTCCCCAGAGGGAGGGCAGAGTGAACTCTCTTAAAAACCCAAGCCTTTTAGGCTCTTATCGCTTGTTGACAGGAAAAAACAACGAGTCCTCCAAATTAGTCCATCACAGTAGGCTACAAGTACATGATTATCTAGGTGCATTCGCAGCTTTTCCTTATAGAAAGGTAGTGAATGAGGGAAGACACCAAACCATTACCTAGCCTTAAAAGTGCCTTTGATTAAACCCATTTCAATCCACGGTAAAAATGGTTAATTAAAGAAGAAACCACAATATTACAAAGCATTATTTCGGGGCCAATTCTCTATCCCTAGTGGAGTCGCCAGACTGTAGGACACAGAAATCGGTGACGCTGTTCCAAGCTCACGGCCAGGTCGGGAGTACAGAATAGCCCACGGGGGAACTAAACAGGAGAAATAACATGGAGTCGCCACCCGATGTGAACCGGGAAAATGATTTAAGGCCGCACTCACCCATCGTAAGGGAAGACCTCAAACAGTTGGGTTCGGAATGGTCCCTTACTTACGCCACTTGTAATGATATGATTTGTGCAATAATCTAACCAGGCCTATAAAAAATACCACACAAAACACATCAAAATATTCACAAAGCGCAAGAAACTATAAAAATATTAAGTCAAAGGGACGGTACATATTGACATATAAACCGCTTATCACATGTATTCATTGAGAAACAAGAAGTCATCAAT
The DNA here is from genome assembly GCA_019454045.1 of Zanthoxylum bungeanum. NCBI lineage: Eukaryota > Viridiplantae > Streptophyta > Magnoliopsida > Sapindales > Rutaceae > Zanthoxylum > Zanthoxylum bungeanum. The sequence goes on from SKCR01006541.1 coordinate 54,674, forward strand.
AACCAAAATGTGAAAACATTGATTTATCTGAACGATAATTTCTCCAAAATCGCATATGCATTGTCCATTAATGAAAAATGAAAGTTTCATACACAACCACAGTCAAACCCCAAGAGTCACCAAAACCCTCACGAAGGTAGTTCTGGTAGTCAACATATACATGAAGTCAAATCTGTTATTACTTTTCGAAATGGTAAGGTCATCCACATACCTATTCTTGAACCTCACAAAATTGAAAATAAATCAGATTCGAGGGTAAGGAAAGGGTCGATAAACCATTTCACATCGTTGATGATAATAATTTTTCTCATGCACCTCAATTTCCTCAAGCATTAAGAACAAAGAAATTGAACTGTTCCCCAGAGATATATGAAATGTTCAAACAGGTGAAGGTCAATATTTCTTTGTTAGATGCCATCCAACAAATACCATCTTATGCCAAATTTCTAAAAGACTTATGCACTGTTAAAAGGAAACATCAGGTAATTCTTGTAATACTTGGTCACCCATTTTTAGCAACAGCTAATGCTTTAATTAATTGCAAGAATGAATTCATGAATTTATCATTTGATAATATGACACTGGAGCTTAATGTTTTCAACATGTGCAAACAACCATACGATGAGGACAGTGAAAACGAGAGAATGAAACTAACTGAACTAATTTTGAAGGAACATATTCAATGAAGTTTATTTGATCCCATGGAAATTTATACTGCTAATTTTTATTGAATCAAGTACGCAATTAGAATTGGATATTCCTAATGATTTCTTACTTGATTCTACACAGGTACTGTAATATGATGGACAAAAGCAAAATTTTAAGGAACTAGGAACACTGGAAGAAGAAAAATAAGAGAAAACACTAAATTTGGAAATGAAGAATTTGCCAGAAGGATTGAAGTATGCATTTCTTAAAGATGAATAAACTTACCCTGTGGTAAATTCTGGCTCTCTCACAAGCTATCAAGAAGGAAAAATACCTCCAGACTAGAGGAATAAAGGCATAGAAGATACTCTTGTAAAACTCCACAATCATTTTCCTTCTCTCCCCTAAAATGCTCTGAGGAAAATTTACAATGCACTAACAGGAAGAATGAGGCTTCTTATGATCCATGGTGATATTAGTTGGGTAATTGAATCAAGGGTCCGCTTGGCAGGTGAGTCATTTAACTCTATCATTTCTTATATGTCTGGTTTAGGGAAAATCACATATGCTAAGAAACAAAGAGCGAAACAATTAGGTGTTTGTTATAAATATGCACGATGGACTTGCAACACTAATTGTCATTCTTTAGGAATGGTGTCTGACAATCACGAAGATAAAATTCAATTCATTAGAGATGGCTTGATTAAAATTCTTTAGATGATAGATCACTAACTCTTGAGACGCATCCTAGTGGACATGTTTATCGAGTAATTCAAAACTTGCATAAACAATTTCAAAAAGAAAGACAATGATTCACTCTCGGGAATGACTGACTTTAAAAGACCCTGTTTGCCAATTTATAATAAAATTGGATGGGAAGCATAGCCCCGACCCATAGAGGGCGTTCAAACCGTTACTGGATGTAAAACTAGAGAAATATGTGAGCCACAATCACAACTACTAGTACATATTGTTTCAATTTATTGCTTTGATTTCCTTTCCTTTAAATTATTGTTTTGATTTACTTTAATTTGCTGTTTTGATTTGCTTTACATTAATTTTTACCTACAATATCTAAACATTTTTACTTTCACGATTTATTACTTTTCATCTGACAATTATCATTTTACAGGTACTAGTACTTTTATTACTCACCCTTTTTCAAGATCCATAAATACATCTCATCATTTCTCTCTTCAACACATCCAGATAAGAAAAAGAATAAAAATGGAGATAACTTCAAGAAGACGAGTAACTAATATCTGTATATTTTAAGGAACTAGCTTTGGAACTAAACCAGAATTTCTTGAGGCTACAAAAGAATTGGGTAGAGTTATGAGGAGATGGAAAGAAACATGCACTTAGTATATGGCGGTGGCAATCTTGGACTGATGGGATGTGTTTCAAAGGCGGTACAAGAAGGTGGCAGTCATGTTTTGGGGATCATTCCAAAACCTTGGTCGACTGAAATCTCATCAGAAAATCAAACGGAGAAGAATTCATTGTCTCAGGTATGTTTGAAAGACTTACAAAAATGATTAATCATGCTGACGCTTTTATTGTTTTACTAGATGGGCTAGGCATACTGGAAGAAATATTCACAGTGGCATCATGGGCGAACATGAACATTCACCAAAAACCCATTGGACTACTTTATGTTGATAATTTTTTCGATTTGCTTATAGTATCTCTTGTAGATGCCAAAAGACTTGGGTTCATTTTGAAACAGGTAAAAGATATCGTCCTAATTGTAAGAAAAACTGATGAATTAATTGATCAACTCTTAGCTTATGAACCAAAAATCGACCTCATTCTTTCCAGGTTGAACTGGTCTGATAATGATTGTGGCAAGAAGCGTAGAGTGGACTTTGATCTTAATCTGAAATTTTTCTTTTAAATAGTCGTAAATTTAATTGTCAATTCCACACTAACCAGATGATGTCTTCTAAACTCTGTTTCATCGTATTTAGATGTTGGGGCAATGTCTCAATTTGTTTGGGGGAGGAGATAGTTGACTAGATAGTTTTTATTTTATGTTTCATTGTTGTGTTATTTTATAAAAAAAAAATTTCATTTTTTTGTTGTTTTATGTAAAAAATAAAATAAATTTTTTTATTATGTTGTTTTTGCTTTGTTGTTATTTTGTGTGTAAAAAATTGATTTTGTTTTAATTTTGGACAATTATGACCCATATCGTCACTATTTGTACAGATCATGGTGTTGTTGTACAAATTAACTATGTGACAAAAGAGATTGCACTCTTATCATTTGTGATTAGATCACCGAGATATATAAATGATAGGAGGTCCCTGTGATTTGTTCCTGGACTGAGAATGATATGAGACAGTATTAGTCCACGAAGGATAAATCATTAAATATCCCTAGTCAGAGTATTATCGAGATTGGACATCGATAAATACGTAAAAGACTAGTATTACACTTGTGCGCGTTGTGAGGGCACGACGACATAGTTCTCATATATTTGGGTATAGGATACTCACGCAAGTGTAATAGCAGGTTGTGTTTTACCGATGGTACAGGAAACAGCTTCGCTCTGGATAGACCTCTGCGGAATCTCATTGGTAGTATGACTATGTGTCTATGGGAGTCTGCAATCAGGGTAGGTGTATTTGGTCTTAACCTGAGACTTGCACCGCTAATACTTGCGACAATCAATATACTTTGGTTGCGGTCTTCCAGGACTTTAACAGGTTCTATGTATGCCAATGCTGGGTATATTGAGAATCGTAGTGTATTGGGTGTGATGTTAAAACAGAAGTATCACTCCAGTCATATGGAGATGATGGTCACATAGGATACGGAACTTGTTCTCTTAAATGCTCGAGCTATCAGTATATTATGACTAGGTCATGTATATCCGATTATAGAGACTAGTTTCCAGATATTCGATATGTGCTTCGTATGGGGCAGACACAGTTCCAGCCCCAGGCCTAGCACGTGGACATCCGATACTGGATCGAAATACGCAATACTACGGTATACTACGCTTGATATAAATCACATATTCCTGTAAGGATACTTCTGGAGAATTGGGTAGGCATGGCGCTTTGCTAGAAGCCAACCTTGTCTTGTAAATCGGTATAAACGTAGTACTTGGTACTTACGTGTTCGGATAATCCGACGACCGAATTTACTACCAACATATTCGGGGATCTCTTGGGTCGCTTCCCGAAGATTCACCGATGATGTATGACTCGCACTTTAATTAATCTGGGATTAATTTGATGAGAGAGAAAATTAATCTGGGATTAATTACGGAGATATTTTATTTGGGATAAAATATTAATTAAGAGAGAGAACGATTAATTTGGAATTAATCGATAAAATAATATATTCGATATATTATGCGAAATTGGACTTCGACGCGGAATTAAAATTAGATTTTAATTCAGGCGAACGAATTAATTTAGAATTAATTCGTTAGCGACGTGAATAGTGATTTCGCTAGGCGTAATCGTTTAATTGCGTCGTAACAGAAAATTTGTAAATTTGGAATTACCGAACCCGAGCCCGGGATTATTTGCGAGCGCATTCGCATTTCGAATTCGAGTGCGGCATGCAAGACAATCAAGCGTCAAAACATGTCACTTTGAGTGATATGACAATTTGATTGATTGATTGAGTGATTGATGTGGAAGTTGAAAAGTATTAATAGCTTTTTTCTTTTTTACTTTTGCTTTTTGAAAAGTAAAAATTATTTGGTATTTGTTTTGGAAAATATATAAACCAAATACATTTTATTTTTTCTCTCTCTCACACATTACACACGGTTTCTCTCTTTTCCCTCTCTTCTCTCACTCGGTTTTGAGCCGTTTTCTTCTTCTCCATTTCTGGTTCTGCCGAACAAAAAAGAGAAGCAAGTGAGACATTTTTGTGGCAAAATACAAAGTGCTAGCACACACTTGAGTCATCCTAAGGTGATAGGGCATCATTTTCGTGAGCTTGGAATCAACTTTGGAAGCTTGAACCTTGGAGCTTCAATGGAGGTCATCAATGGCCGAATCTTGGAGGAGCAAAATTAGCCACAACCGAGCAGCCCACTGAAAGGAGAATCTACTGTCGTGACCTTTGAGGGAGCTTGAAGGCTTGTGTTCTTCGTAGCATCCAAACTGATCATTGTGAGTATGTTTCCGCCATTCTCCTTTGTGTATTCACATGCGTTTTTCTTGCTTGATTTCATTCTTGGGACCTAATTAGAAACCAAATGAAGAGGAGTGCAATGGTGATTTTTGTGGCAAAAAATTACCAAGTGCTAGCACACATTTGGGGTCTTGCGAAGGTGATAGGGAATCACACTTGTGAGATTGGAATCCCAACACAAAAGCTTGGAGCTTGGAGGTCCAAGATGTCCGAATTTTTGGAACTTCAAAACAGCCTATTGCCGAGCCTTGTAGGAGCTTCAATGGGCATAAAAATTTTTTGTTGTTCGTCGCATCGCTCAACTGATCATTGTAAGTATTCCGCAACTTCTTGATGTATTCGCACTTATGTTTCATCGCTTTAATCTATCCTCCAGACCGTAGAAACCCAACAATGGTATCGAAGCGAGTTAAAGCATGAAACTTGAATTTAGGGTTAAAATTGGGTAAATTGATTTTGAGCATATTTGAAAGAATTTGGATGTTTGAGTATGCTTAAATATTGATAACATGGTGTTATGCATTGTCAATTCGATGAATTTTGAATTGGATAAATTTTCCCCAAAATGGTTTGCTTGGTCGAATCTTGGATGAACCCAAATGTCTTGGTATTTTTGATTTTTGATTCATTGGATGACATGAAATCAATTGGGAATTGTTGATTTGAAAATTAATTGGATTGAATTTTAAATTGAACAAAAATTCCCCTTATTGCCGAGACAATATGAGCATGTAAATGGGTTTGATTTTGATTATAATGTGTTGGACATGTTTTGATCATAATAAGCATAATTAATTAGGCTAATTGATGTTTTGGAAATGTTAATTTGGGTAATTAATTATTGCAATACACTTTGAATAATTAAATTGTGAAATTGGAATTTAATTATGTTGGGCTTAAATTGGATTTGGGCTTGAAAAGTTGTAATTAGGCTTTAATAGGCTTGGTTGTACCAAGATGAGTTTAGGCTAAATTTTTTGGATCCAATTGGGCCCAAAACCGTATCCATAAAGTCCAATTATGACTTAATGGAACTTTAACATTAATTGGACCTAAAGGGCCTAAATTGGTTTCTAGGCATATAAGGGTGATTCCTTAAATGGGCTTTGGTAATTGGGTTTGACCCATGTTGACCAAAAGTCCATGCCTTAGAAATTAATTAAAAGCCCATTGGACTTTAATTAAATTGACATTGGATGTTAATCGGGCTTTGAGATCCGTAACGGTTAGATTTAGAATCTATGTCGTAAAGGTTCGTTAATAAAGTGTAATATTTAATTTGGAATTAAATAGTGAATTAGTATTGAATACATATTAAATTGGATTTAATGTTGTAGTTTAATTTAATTCAAGAATTCGTACTTTGAGTACTTATTCGCAAAATGAGTCGGACTCGAGCAAAATCAAATCGTTGTTTGAACATTGGATGGTCATTAATATTCAGATTAATTAATTGGATTAGATTGATTGATAACATGCTTGTGTGAATACATGGTTTCGATGCATGAATAATGTATATCATATGGATATTAGATGGGTGGGGCAATTTTGGAAATTGTTGTAATAAATTTAGAATCTATTAATTGGACAAGCGTGTCCAGCCTATTTCCTCCTTACTCTATGTATTTCTCTTCTCACCTATTCCCCTCAATGTAAATGAGGTTTCTTTAGAAGTGTTATGTAACGGGTAGAAGCAATACTTGTGCTAGAGGGAGAGAGAAAATGGAGAGATTTGTTCTAGGAACAATGTGTTAAAGTATCCATCCGCATATCATTATTATTTATTTATATGCGCCTTATTATGTGTTTAGAATGCATGTTTAAGGGTGTATGATGATGAGACCTAACAAAGATAATTAATTGGTTCCCAATTTGGACGAGAAAAACCCTCAACATCATATTAAGCATTTTTCCTTCCATTTAGTGATTCTTACTCAAGATCCAAGACTGGCATTGGTTTGTTGGCCAAAGTCAAGGCCTTTGTCAGTCGAGGATGTGTTTGAATCATGAAGGCTTTGTTCCATATTGGTGTCTTGTCTAAGTTGTGATTTGTTGGCCAAAGTCTAGATCACTGCTTGTCCATCGACATTGATTACGAAGCTTTTCATGGTCAATGGGTTTCGCTTAACTGGGATCACTGAGTTTGTTTTTCCAAAGCCAAGGCTTAGTCGATTCAGAGGAAAAAGGTTAGGCAATATATTGGATATATTGGCATATATAAGATATATGTTTCGGACTTGGATGTCCACCTACTGGATCTAGGAATTGGATGGGATCCAATTGATCTTAGAGATCTACCTAGTTAATTATCATACAATTTGTTGGCCAAAGTCAAGATTGTGTGTTATTTAACGGGATCCTAGCCCACTAGGAAACAAGGTTTCCCGAGTACTCCACAGAGGGTTAGAGGCTCGCCGAAAAATAGTGGGAGGCAAGTATTAAATTTGCAATATTCGTTTAGTAACTTGCCATACGCGCTCATTTCAAATTATTCGTCAATAAATTAATATATTAGTTGGACTAATAATTAATGTTGTTTTAATAAACAATTGGATTGTATTCAAACTATTCAATTAATAGTTGATTTTATAATTGGATTATAGTAATCAATATAATTGAATTTAATCTATTAAATTATAGTTGATTATATAGTTAGACTATAGTAATCATTATAATAAATAGTACCTAAAATCGTTGATTAAATAGTTGGACTATTAGAATCAAGTTAAATTGAAAGATTAGTGTTTAAAACATAATCCTGAGAGAAAAATGTTTTAAACGACTTTAATTTTCAAATTGGGAATAAAATTTCAGGATGGTCCTGGAAACTAATAAGTTACTTTATTTGATAAAATAACATATTAGGCCTAAGCCCGGAGTTAAGCAAATAGTAGAGCATGATATTTGGAATATTCATGTGATGATAACTTTAGTGCTTAATCCGTTATGCTTGCCAAATAGACTCTTTAATTTCTTAATCAGAACTAAGGATTAGATCCTTAAAGTATGATAATGAAATTGAAGGATCTTCATAGATCTATTATTAGATCTTTGAAGTACTAAATTGTAATATTAAACTCTTGGAGAGTTAATGGCTATTCTCAATGAGACAAAGCCAAAGTTTGCAATAAGGCAAGTAGTGCATGGCGCTTCTTACTTCGATATTCTAGAAGTCCAAGGCTTGGCCAAAGGCTTCTGGAGTGTGAAATGGCAAAGGCAAAATCATTATAATCTTCTTGGAAGATAAATGACATATCCCAAGATATTTGCCTAAACTGTAGCAAACGGGATCACGGAAGCGTGACTGCCGTATGGACAAGGCATACATGAAGACGGGCAAGGCTCCGACTTCAAATATATTTGTCATAAATATTTTCAATACTAGTATTAAAATTGGATTTTAGATATTAAGTGTGGTACATATATGTGTTGGTTTTATTAAGGTCCCAAGATCAAACAATACATGAAAATCGTGCATGAATACACCAACGAAGATAGCGGAATACTTACATTGGTTGGTTGAGCCGATTTGAAGACAAATGAACCCAAAAAACGCACTGCCATGGAAGCCTACTGCATGCAGTCCACTGCCTCCAAAAACAGAATTTTGAGATGAGAAACGCAGCTCCTAGCTTCGTTGGATGGATCCCGGCTCATGGTCGAACCTCCCTACCACCTTCGCAAGACTTGTAAGTGTGCTAGCACTTGAATTTTCACCATGAAAACCCACTCTTGGCTTCCCTTGTTCACGCCATTTCTGGTTTCAAAAACAGTGAGCATTTCATGCTTTTGGCGTGAGGAGAAGAGGAGAAAATAAGAGAGAAAGAATTGTGTATTTTTTTTTTTTATTACAAAAGTGGTATAACATTTTGTTTATATATTTTTTAAAAAATAATAATGTTTTACCATTTAATTTGCTTTCAAAAAAACAAATTAAATCTATTGTAATATCCTTGAGTGTTCCAAGTCAAAAGTCCATCAAGTCACATCTACTTTAATAAAGTGACATGTTGTGTGTCTTTCACTCAACCCATCAATCAAATCAATCAATCACTCAAAGTGACTTTTGATTTGACGCTTGATGTGACGATTGATTTGACGCTAGATGTGACTTGCGTCGCCGCACTCGAATTCGAAATACGAATGCGCTCGCAATCACACTCGGGCTCGGGTTCGTTAATTCCCAATTAGCGAGTTTTCCGTCGTGTCGTAGTTAAATGATTACGCCTAGCGAATTCACTATTCACGTCGCTAACGAATTAATTCTAAATTAATTCGTTCGCTCGAATTAAAATCTAATTTTAATTCTGCGTCGAAATCTAATTTCATTTAATATATCGAATATATTAATTTAATCGATTAATTCCAAATTAATCGTTATCTCTCTTTTTACGATATTTTATCCTAGATAAAATATCTCTGTAATTAATCCTAGATTAATTTTCTCTCTCTTCTATATAATCCCAGATTATTCAAGAGTGCGAGTTGTGCGTCATCGGTGGATTATCGGGAAGCGACCCATGAGATCTCCGGATACGTTGGCAGTAAATACGGTCGTCGGAGTATCCGAATCACGTACGTACCAAGTACTACGTTCTACCGATTTACGAGACAAGGTCGACTCCTAGCAAAGCACCAAGTCTTCCCAATTCTCCGGACATATCCATTTAAGAATATCAAAGATCTGTATCAAGCGTAGTATACTAATGTATTGTGCATATCGGCCTAGTATCGGATAATCACGTGCTAGGGCTGGGGCTGGATAAATGTCTACCCCGTCCGAAGCACATATCGGATGTCTGGTAACATAGTCTCTATAATCGGATATACATGACCTGGTCACAATATCCCGATTGGTTGCGCAACACTCAAGAGCACTAGTACCGTATCCTGCGTGACATCAACTCCAATATGACTGAAGTGACACTTCCGTCTTGACATCACACCCAATACTCTACGACTCTCTGATAAACCCAGAAGTGGTGTACACAGAACCTGTTTAAAGTCCCCTACCACCAAAACCAAAGTTTATCGATTATCGTAAGTATCAGCGATGCAAGTCTCAGGTTAAGACTATACACACCTACCTTGATTTCGGCCTCCCATAGACACATAGTCATAATACCAATGGGATTCCGAGGGGTCTATCCAGAGCGAAGCTGTTTCCCGTACCATCGGTGAAACACGACCTCCTATCGCACTTGCATAAGTATCCAACACTTATATATATGAGAACTATGCCGTTGTGCCCTCACAACGCACACAAGTGCAATACTAGCCTATTCCGCATTATCGATGTCCAGTCTCGATGATACTACGGCTAGGGATATTTAATGATTAATCCTTAGTGGACTGATATTGTCTCATATCATCTCAATCCAGGAACTAATCATATGGACCTCTCTTCATTTATATATCTATGGTGATCTAATCACAAATGATGAGAGTGCAATTTCCTTATTACATAGTTAATTTGCTGCAACAACACAATGATCTGTGCAAATAGTGATGCTATGGGTCATATTATCCAACAATCTCCCACTTGGCACATAGCGAGTCACTCAAGTGTCCAACACCTGAACTATGTATGGTTCGCTCAAATTGCTGAGGAAAGGTTTTCGTCAGCGGCTTTGTTTGATTATCGTTTGACGCGATTTATACGATCATCACATCGCCACGATGTATGATCCGAACGAATCAGATGATATAGAAGTATATATCTGGATCGTCGATGAGACCTTTAATTCCTTAGCTTGTGCTGACACCTAGCTCAGCTGCTAAAAGAACTATATCTAATCTAATTAGATTTATTTCAATCCAAAAGACTTTTATTGCTGCCTCAGCTGCAGCAATAATCCGCGTTTGTTGTTTATTCGGCAACATTTATCTTGCTTGGAAGATTTCCAGCTCATTGTCCCGTTATTCAAACTTTATAGTACCGTAGTATTTAATCGTTTGGAAACTTGCTGCAGTGATCCCAGTCACTTCAAGTTCTCCTTCTCCATAGTAAAAGATAGCATCTTTAGTTCTCAGAGATACTAACAGATGTTCTTAACTTCAATCCAGTGACTATCACTTGGATTGACCCGATTGTGACTCCATATGCTCGAAGCGTATGAGACACCAATACAAGTACATTTTAAATGTACAATTTCCCAGAGAGTGTTAACAACTCCAAATCTATCCCAGTAGATCTTTATTCTTGAATAAAGGTTGTTACTTCCCAGAATTCTACGGAGAATTTCTATTGAAAGAATATCTATTAAAACCAAGCTTTCACCAATTGTTTTATGGGAATTCACTGTCAGTGCGCTCTCCCACTAACCTCCTTATATACACAAGAATTATTTCGTTTTGAGTTAAATCATAAACCATTACGATTATTTCAAAACGTCAGTTCTAAGAACCTTATGCTTGCTTCAATCCAAACATGGATTGAATAATCCGCAAACCTTGTTTGTCGGTTATACAAAATCGTCAGAATGTTATAAACATTCTCCAAAAGATTTCCTTTTCAGGAAAGCGATTTTGATTTGTAACTGACATATTTCATAAATGAAATATACAGTTATCAACAAGCATCTTCAAAATGGATTTACCATGGCAACAGGTAAAAGGTTGAACCATTATAAAACAGTGTTGATAACGATACCTTTTTCATCAAAAGCCTAGCTTTGTACGTTGGTATGTTGCCATCCATGTATGTCTTCCTTGAAGACGTTTAATGTACCAATAGGCACAATGCCTTGTGGTACAACTAGTATCAAAATAGTTGTTATACATGGAATCCATTTCGGACTCATGGCACTTTGCCATAACAGGGAGCCGATACCTCGTATCACTTCCTCAAAACGTAGTCGGTGGATATACCTTCACAAGATTGACATCTTTATGAGGTTAGATCAGAAACCCATACCCTAGGTTTTGTTTCTGACTCTATCCGATCTACGAAGTTCTTGTGTATTTGAAGATTAATGGTATAGATTCATCATTGATGAACTGTTTGTGTTCCATTAAGGACTTCGTGCCTAGAACAGTATTACTCCGATTTTCATCGAGTATCACTATCCTCCCACTGACCACTGCATATCGGTATTCCTCTCAGGAAAAACCGCATGGTGAGCAACAATCACATTGTTCTCATGTGAGATTTACAAGTACTATACTTAAGGTTTCCCTTAGGAAAACCTATATTGGCACTTATCCAATTTGGGTCTTTTAGTTTGGTATCATCCAAGCGTCATGCCTGGTATACCCAAATTATCAGGAATGAGAAAACCCCGTTTCTTCCCTGTTCATATCCTATATGACATCTGTCAAACAGATTTTCATGGAACCTTATTCTAAATAAGTTTTGCACTGTAAATACATATCCTATTGAAGGAAAAATAGCTCAAAGCGACTCGTGATAAACCTTATCATGTCCAACAAAATTCGGTTTTAGTCGGACACACCGTCTAACTGACGTGTCTGGAGGAGTCCTCATATGAAAGAAACCGTACTCTTTCATATATATATGAAACTTACTGCTTAAGTATTTTCCAATATGGTCTTACCGTGCGGCATAATACTATAGCCGATCTGTTTGTCTACTTCGTGTCGAAACTCTAAAGTTTCTGATTTGTATTCTTCAAAAGAGACACAAAACCATAACGTGATGCTACATCTGTTAAGGTCACGAAATATTCATGTTCACATCTAGCCCAGCTAGATATGGGCCCACTTACTTCACATGAATAGGGCTAACAGATCGGTGGCACTTTTACTATTACAAAGTAAATAGTATTTTAGGTACCTTACCTAATAAACTAGATTCGCAGACCTTATTTGAATAGTCACATCAGTCCTAGTACCCACTCTTAAAAAGTGTGGATATACGAGTCTTCTTTAATTGTGTCCTAGACAACAATGCCACAAATAAGTCTCTATTGATCAAATCAATTTGAGCTATTTATTTGTCATTTTATATGTTTGAGATTTTCTTTATATTCAAAATATAAATTCTGTTATTTACATCTAATGTATTTTATCTCAGTATCATCTTTATATGATAAAACACTTAGTGTTCTATAACATAAAGGTTTTATCCACAATGGATTAAACACTGATATAGAGATAATGTCTCTAGTCAAGCTAGTTACATTATACACAGTTCCTAATTTAAGTACATACCCAAAGGGTAGTTCCTAAACTTAGGTATCCACGGTCGAAACAGCGACTTTCGTCCTGTTTCCGATTTGCAGAAAATCTCGGCTTGAAGTCAGTATCCAGCTCATAGCGGATTCTGAACATTAATACATATATTTTATGTACCACACTAAGTATTTAAAATCTAATTTCAATACCAGCAGTGAACATAACTTTGACAAATATTTTTAAAGTTAGAGCCTCGCCATTTCTTTAATTCCTTCGTTTCTTCCATATCCAAATGGTAGTCACTTTGGGATATGTCAATTATCTTTTCAATATTTCACAAACCTTTGGCCAAGCCTTGGGTTTCGGAATATCGAAACGATGTGCCCTTGTGCAACTCGCCCAATTGCAAACTTTGACTTCTCTCCACTAGAATAGTCAAATCATTTTCTAAGAATTATTAATTGCATTTTAATACTTTTAAATCTAAAGATAGATTTATGATAAGTATATTAATTAAGCACTAAAGTCATCATCATATAAATCTTCCAAAGATTTTATGCTTTACTTATTTGCTTAATTATGGGCCTAGATATAACAAGTTATTTTATCCATTAAAGTAACCTATTATTAATCCAATGAAAATTAAATCATTTAAAACATTTAACAAGAAGGATTATATATTTTAAATATTCAAATTTTCAATTCTTTCTTGATTTCAATTGTCCAACTATTTAATCAATTTTAATAAGGTACTATTTATTATAATGATTACAATAATCCAATATTTAATCAACTATAATTTTAATATTGATTACTATAATCTAATTATAAAATCAACTATCATTTTAATTAAATTATATTGATTACTATAATCCAATTATAAAATCAACTATAATTTGAATGAGTTTGTATATAGTCCAACTATATATATTTTTAAAACAACATAAAATATTAGTCCAACTAATACTTTGATTAATACGATGAGTAAAATATAAATGAGCGTGTTTAGCGAGTAATTGAACGATTGTTTGCAAATTCAATACTTACCTCCCACTATTTTTCGTCGAGCCTCTAACCCTCTGTGGAGTACTCGGGAAACCGTGTTTCCTAGTGGGCTAGGATCCTATTAAATAACATACAACCTTGACTTTGGCCAACAAGCTGTATGCTATTTAACTAGGTAGATCTCACAGATCAATTGGACCCAATCCAATTCCTAGATCCGGTTAGGTGGACATCCAAGTCCTAAACATATTACTTATGCCAATGTATCTAATACATTTTCCTAACATTATCCTCCGAATCATCTAGGCCTTGGCTTTGGCACACAAAACCTAATGATTCCAGTTAAGCGGGACCCATTGACAAGGAAAGTTTCGTAATCAATGTCGTTGGACAAGAAGTGATCTTGACTTTGGCCAACAAATCACAACTTGGACAAGACACCGATGTGGAACAAAACCCTCATGATTCAAATACATCCATAATTGACAAGGTCTTGACTTTGGCCAACAAACCAATGCCAATCGGATCTTGAACAAGAATCATTCAATGGAAGGATAATCGCTTAATATAGAACGAGGATTTTTCGCGTGCAAATTGGCTACCAATTTAATTATCTTTGTTAAGGTCTCATCATCATACACCCTTAAACATGCATTCTAAATACATAATAAAGCGAGTATGAAAATAAATAATAATGATATGCGGATGGATACTTTACACATTGATCCTAGATCAAATCTCTCACTTTCTCACTCAAGCTAGCACTTGTATTACTTCTACCCGTTACACTACACTTCTAAAGAAACCTCATTTACATTGAGGGGAATAGGTGAGAAGAGAATACAAAGAGAATAGAGGTGATAAGGCTGGACACGCAGGTCCAATTTAATAAATCAAATTTATTACAACAATTTCTAAAATTGCCCACCCATCTAATATCCATCCGATATACATTATTCATACAACACAACCACGTATTCACACACATAAGCATGCTATCAATCAATCTAATCAAATTAATTAATCTGATAATTAAGTGATCATCCAATGTTCAAATAACGATTTGATTTTGTTCGAGTCAAACTCGTTTTTGCGAACAAGTACTCAAAGTACGAATTCATGAATTAAATTAAACTACATCATTAAATCAAATTTAACATGTATTTAATACTAATTCATTATTCAATTCCAAATTAAATATTACACTTTTATTTAATAAACCTTTTACGATTTAAATTCCAAATTTAATCGTAACGCGTCTCAAAGACCGATTAACGTCCAACGTTAATTCAATTAAAGTCCAATGGGCTTTTAATTGATTTCTTAAGGCGTGGACTTTTGGTCAACTCGGGTCAAACCGATAACCAAAGTCCAATCCGGGATTTACCCCATAAGCCCATAAATCAATCTTGGCCCATTAGGCCCAATTGAACTTTAAAGGTTCATTAGTCGCATTTGGGCTTTATGGTTAAGGTTTTGGGCCCAATTGGATCCAATCCATTTGGCCTAAACCAAACTTGATAAATCAAGCCCAATAGGCCCAAATATAACATTAAAGTCCAATTTCCAAAATTAGGCCCAATTAATTAAATATCAAAAATCCAATTCATATTCAATTAAACTAAAGTGTATTACATGATTAATCAACTAATCAATATTTCTAAAACACCATATTAGTCCAATTAATCATGCTTAATTCATTATTATATGTCCAACACACAAATTGAAAAATCAAACCCATTTACATGCTACAAAGCTCTCGGCCAAGGAGTAATTTTTTGTCCGATTTGAATTTAATCCAATTAATTTCACAATCGATATCAAATCACCATCCAATTTGATTTCATACACATCCAATGTCATAAAATCAAAAAATACCAAGACATTAAAGGGCATATACATTCGGCCAACACAATGATTTTGGGGTTTTTTTGTACAATTCGAAATCCAATCCAATTCTATTCAAATTAACATCAACATAAATGATTTCAACTCATCAAATGAATCAAAATTCAAAAATTCCAAATTTCCAAACATCCATCACATTCGGCCAAGGTAAGTATTTGGGGATTTTTATCCAATTCAAAATTAAATCCAATTCAATCTCAAATCAACATCATCCTAAATGATTTCAACTCATCAAATGAACCAAAAATAAAAAATTCCAAGAATCCAAAATACATACACATTCGGCCAAGGTGACAACTTTTGGGGATTTTATGTTCAATTCAAAATCCAATCTAATTAGTTTCAAATTAACATTAACCTAAATGATTTCAACTCATCAAATGAATCAAAAACAAAAAATTCCAAGAACTCCAAACACATCACACATTCGGCCAACACATCCAATTTGGGCAAAATTGATCCAATCACATTTTGTTGAAATTGATCATATCAATCTTCAATATAACATATATTAAGCATGCTCAAACATCCAAATTTATAAATCATGCTCAATCCAAAATAACCCAATTTTAAGCCCTACATTTTTCATGCTTGAACCTAAGCTCTTGATGCCATTGTTGGTTTTTATTAAGGTCCCAAGATCAAACAAGACATGAAAATCGTGCATGAATACACCAACGAAGATAGCGGAACTTACATTGGTTGGTTGAGCCGATTTGAAGACAAATGAACCCAAAAAACGCACTGCCATGGAAGCCTACTGCATGCATCCACTGCCTCAAAAACAGAATTTTGAGATGAGAAACGCAGCTCCTAGCTTCGTTGGATGGATCCCGGCTCATGGTCGAACCTCCCTACCACCTTCGCAAGACTTGTAAGTGTGCTAGCACTTGAATTTTCACCATGAAAACCCACTCTTGGCTTCCCTTGTTCACGCCATTTCTGGTTTCAAAAACAAGTGAGCATTTCATGCTTTTGGCGTGAGGAGAAGAGGAGAAAATAAGAGAGAAAGAATTGTGTATTTTTTTTTTATTACAAAAGTGGTATAACATTTTGTTTATATATTTTTTAAAAAATAATAAATGTTTTACCATTTAATTTGCTTTCAAAAAACAAATTAAATCTATTGTAATATCCTTGAGTGTTCCAAAGTCAAAAGTCCATCAAGTCACATCTACTTTAATAAAGTGACATGTTGTGTGTCTTTCACTCAACCCATCAATCAAATCAATCAATCACTCAAAGTGACTTTTGATTTGACGCTTGATGTGACGATTGATTTGACGCTAGATGTGACTTGCGTCGCCGCACTTGAATTCGAAATACGAATGCGCTCGCAATCACACTCGGGCTCGGGTTCGTTAATTCCCAATTAGCGAGTTTTCCGTCGCGTCGTAGTTAAATGATTACGCCTAGCGAATTCACTATTCACGTCGCTAACGAATTAATTCTAATTAATTCGTTCGCCCGAATTAAAATCTAATTTTAATTCTGCGTCGAAATCTAATTTCATTTAATATATCGAATATATTAATTTAATCGATTAATTCCAAATTAATCGTTATCTCTATTTTGACGATATTTTATCCTAGATAAAATATCTCTGTAATTAATCCTAGATTAATTTTCTCTCTCTTCTATATAATCCCAGATTATTCAAGAGTGCGAGTTGTGCGTCATCGGTGGATTATCGGGAAGCGACCCATGAGATCTCCGGATACGTTGGCAGTAAATACGGTCGTCGGAGTATCCGAATCACGTACGTACCAAGTACGTACTACGTATACCGATTTACGAGACAAGGTCGACTCCTAGCAAAGCACCAAGTCTTCCCAATTCTCCGGACATATCCATTTAAGAATATCAAAGATCTGTATCAAGCGTAGTATACTAATGTATTGTGCATATCGGCCTAGTATCAGATAATCACGTGCTAGTGCTGGGGCTGGATAAGTGTCTACCCCGTCCGAAGCACATATCGGATGTCTGGTAACATAGTCTCTATAATCGGATATACATGACCTGGTCACAATATCCCGATTGGTTGCGCAACACTCAAGAGCACTAGTACCGTATCCTGCGTGACATCAACTCCAATATGACTGAAGTGACACTTCCGTCTTGACATCACACCCAATACTCTACGACTCTCTGATAAACCCAGAAGTGGTGTACACAGAACCTGTTTAAAAGTCCCCTACCACCAAAACCAAAGTTTATCGATTATCGTAAGTATTAGCGATGCAAGTCTCAGGTTAAGACTATACACACCTACCTTGATTTCGGCCTCCCTAGACACATAGTCATAATACCAATGGGATTCCCGAGTGTCTATCCAGAGCGAAGATGTTTCCCGTACCATCGGTGAAACACGACCTCCTATCGCACTTGCATAAGTATCCAACACTTATATTATAGACTAATATGCCGTTGTGCCCTCACAACGCACACAAGTGCAATACTAGCCTATTCCGCATTATCGATGTCCAGTCTCGATAATACTACGGGTAGGGATATTTAATGATTAATCCTTCGTGGACTGATACTACTCATCTCATCTCAATCCAGGAACTAATCATATGGACCTCTCTTCATTTATATATCTATGGTGATCTAATCACAAATGATGAGAGTGCAATTTCTTTATTACATAGTTAATTTGCTGCAACAACACAATGATCTGTGCAAATAGTGATGCTATGGGTCATATTATCCAACAATATGTACATTGATGTGCAGAATCTGTTGAGAGCATGATACTGACTTCAGTAGAGATTTATCTGTGAATCGGAAACCAGACGAGAGTCGCTGTTTTGACCGTAGACCTAAGTTTGGGAACTACCCTTCGGGTGTGTCTTAAATTAGAGACTGTTACCATATAACTAGTTTGACTAGAAATATTATCTTTGTATCAGGTTTAACCCGTTGCGGGAATACCTTTATATTCTAGAACACTAAAGTGTTTTATTATATAAAGATGATATTGAGATAAACACATTAGATGTGAATAACATTATTTATATTTTGAATATAAAGAATCTCAAACGTATAACATGACAAACAAATAGCTCAAATTGAGTTAATCAGTTGAGACTTATAAGTGACATTGTTGTCTAGGACACAATTAAACAAGACTCATATATCCACACTTTGAAAAGTGGGTACTAGGACAAATTTTATTCTATTCAAAAATGTCTACGAATCTAGTTTATTAGGCAAAGTGGCTGAAACACTATTACTTGGTAAAAGTGCTAGTGCCACTGATCTGTTAGCCTTTATTCATAGTGAAGTAAGTGGGCCCATGGCTAGAGGTGGATATGAATGTTTCGTGACCTTTTCGGATGTGGCATCGCGTTATGGTTATGTGTTTCTTTTGAACAATTAGAAACTTTTGATGTAATCAAAGAGTTTCGACATGAAATAAATAAACAGATCGGCTAAAGTATTAAACCATCACGGTTAGACCATCATGAAAATACTTAAGCAATAAGTTTCTCAAATTCTTGAAAGAGTATAGTATTCTTTCAATAAGGACTTCTCCCGGAACACGTCATTTTGACGGTGTGTCCGAACAGAGAAACTGAATTTTGTTAGACATGATAAGGTTAATCATGAGTCGCTCTGAGCTACCATTTCCTTCAACGGATGCGCATAAACAGTGCAGAACTTATTTAGAATAAGGTTCCATAAAAATCTATTTGACAGACTTCATATTAGATATGAAAAGGAAAGAAATTGGGTTTTCTCATTCCTGAAGATTTGGGAATGCTGGGTATAAGTTTGGATGATACCAAACTAGAACCCAAATTGGATAAGTGTCTAATTGTAGGTTATCCTAGGATACCAAAGTATAGTAATTATACAACTCACAAGAGAACAATGTAATTATTGCTCGCCATGCGGTTTTCCTAAGAGGAATACCTATATGCAGTGGTAAGTAGGAGGATAGTAAGACTCGATGAAAATCGAAGTAATACTATTCCTGTCACCGAATCCTATTGGAACACAAATAGTTCATCATGGATGAAACTATACCAATAATATTCGAATACACAAGAACCACGTTAGTCGAAGATAGTCAAAAAACAACCTGGGGTATGGGTTTCTGTTCTCACCTCATAAAGAAGTCAATCTTGTTGAGGAATACCAACTGACTACGTATGAGGAAGTGATACAAGGTATCGACTCCCTATTATGGCAAAATGACATGATATCCGAAATGGATTCCATGTAGATCAACCAAGTTTGGAACTAGTTGATGTACCACAAGGCATTGTGCCTATTGGTACTATAAGTCATTAAGGAAGACATACATGGAAGGCAACATACAAACGTACTAAGCTAGGATTGTAGCGAAAAGGTATCGTTATCAACATTGTGTTGATTACAACGAAACTTTTACCAGTTTCCATGGTTAAATCCATTTGGATAATGCTTGCTGATGTTGCATATTTCATTCATGAAATATGGCAGCTAAACGTCAAAATCACTTTCCTTAAACGGAAACCTTATGGAGGATGTTTATAACATGCTGACGGTTTTATCGTACCCAAAACAAGCAAACAAGGTTTGCAGGTTATTCGATCCATAGATGGATTGAAGCAAGCATTGGGTTCTTGGAACTATCGTTTTGATGTAATCATAATGGTATATGATTTAATTTAAAACGAAAAAAGATTCTTGTGTATATAAGGAGGTTAGTGGGAGCGCACTGATAGTGAATGTCCTATATAAATGATGACATATCATTTCTTGGAAATGATATTCCCATAATACAATCGGTGAAAGATTGGCTTTCAAGAAAATTCTCCGTAGAATTCATGGGAGAAACAATCTTTATTCTAGGAATAAAGATCTACTGGGATAGATTTAGAGTTGTTAATACTCTCCGAGAAATCGTACATTGAAAAATCTACACGACCTGGTGTCTCATACGCTTTGAGCGTATGGAGTCACAATCAGACCAATCCAAGTGATAGTCATTGGATTGATGTTAAGAACATCCTTTAATATCTTAGAGGAACTAAGGATACTTTCTTATACTATGGAAAAGGAGAACTTGAAGTGACTAGGTACACTGCTGCAAGTTTCCTAACCGATAATAACGACTGTAAGTCATAACAACGGTACTATAAAGTTTGAATAACGGAACAGTGAGCTGGAAATCTTCCAGCATGATACAGTTACAAATAAAAACACAAAGTGGATATTGCTGCAGCTAAGGCAGAAATAGAAGCCATTTGGGTCGATAATAATCTAATTAGATTAGATATAGTTCTGTTAGCAGCTGAGCTAGGCTTCAGCGCAGGCTAAAGAATTAATGGTCTCATCAATGATCCAGATATATACTTCGACTATTCATCTAATTCGTTCGGATCATACATCGTGGCGATGTGATGATCGTATAAATCGCATCAGATGATAATCATGCAAATCCGCTGACGAAAGTCTTTTCTCAGTAATTTGAGCGAACCGTACATACTTCGGGTGTAAGACACTCGAGTGACTGGCTATAGACCAAGTGGGAGATTGTTGGACAATTATGACCCATAGCGTCACTGTTGGATAATTATGACCCATATCGTCACTATTTGTACAGATCATGGTGTTCTTGTACAAATTAACTATGTGACAAAGGAAATTGCTCTTTTATCATTTGTGATTAGATCACCAAGATGTATAAATGATGAAAGGTCCTTATGATTAGTTCCTGGATTGAGATGATATGAGACAGTATCAATCCACAAAGGTTTAATCATTAAATATTCATAGTCAGAGTATTATCGAGATTGGACATCGATAATGCGGAAAAGACTAGTATTAGGCTTGTGCGTGTTATGAGGGCATAACGGCATAGTTCTCATATATTTGAGTATAGGATACTCATGCAAGTGTAGTAGGAGGTTGTGTTTACCGATGGTCGTCCAGGGCTTTAACAGGTTTTGTGTACGCCTCTACTGGGTATATTGAGAATCGTAGTGTGTTGGGTGTGATGTCGAGATGGAAGTATCACTATAGTCATAGTGGAGATGATGATCACGCAGGATACGAAACTGGTTCTCTTATATACTGCAGTCATCGGGATAATATGACTAGGTCATGATTATCCAATATAGAGACTAGTTACCAGAGATCCGATATGTGCTTCGTACGGGGCAAACACAATTCCAACCCCAGGCCTTGCACGTGACATCCTATGCTGGATCGAAATACGCAATACTACGTATACTACGCCTGATATAGATCATATATTCCTGTAAGGATATTTCTGGAGAATTGGGTAGGTATGGCGCTTTAATAGAAGCCAACCTTGTCTTGTAAATCGGTAAAAACGTAGTACTAGGTACGTACGTGTTCGGATAGTCCGACAACCGAATTTACTGCCAACAAATCCGGGGATCTCATGGGTCGCTTCCCGAAGATTCACCGATGACGTATGACTCGCACTTTATTAATCTGGGATTAATTAGAAGAGAGAGAAAATTAATCTGGGATTAATTACAGAGATATTTTATCTGGGATAAAATATTAATTAAAGAGAGAAAACGATTAATTTGGAATTAATCGATAAAATAATATATTCGATATATTAAACGAAATTGGATTTCGACGTGGAATTACAATTAAATTTTAATTCGGGCAAACGAGTTAATTTAGAATTAAGTCGTTAGCGACATGAATAGTAATTTTGCTAGACATAATTATTTAATTGCGTCGCAATGGAAAATTCGTTAATTTGGAATTAGCGAACCCGAGCCTGAAAGTGTTTGCGAGCGCACTCGCATTTCGAATTTAAGTGCGGCCTGCAAGTCACATTAAGCGTCAAATCATTAGTCACTTTGAGTGATGTGACAACTTATCACTTGATTGATTGAGTGATGTGGAATAGTGGAAGTGGTTGGCAAAGCTTTAATGGCTTGACTTTTTGGAAAAGTAAAAATGGTATATGTTTTATTGTTTTTTGAAAACAAATAACTAATACAATTTTTTGCTACCAACCAACACAACTCTCTTCTCACACACTCTTCTTCTCTCTCGGCAAGAGGACTTTCTTCTCTTCTTTGGTTTTCCAAAACCGTGAGCAAATAGAAGTTCCATAGTGATTTTTGTGGCAAAAATCAAGAGTGCTAGCACACAATGGAGACATACAAAGGTGATAGGGAAACCCGCTTGTGAGCTTGGAATCACCTTTTGCAAAAGCTTGGAACTTGGAGCACCAAAGGAGGTGATGACCGAATTCAACGAGGCCAAAAACAGCCCACTGCCGAGCATCTTGGAGGAGGCATAAAAGTTTTTGTTGTCCATCGCGTCGCAAAAGCCGATGGATGTAAGTATTCCGTAACTTCTTCGTGTATTCGCACTTATGTTTCTTGCTTGATCATCGATCCTCGGGACCGTAGATTTTTCCAACAATGGTATCAGAGCGAGTAAAAGCATGAAACTTGAAATTAGGGTTAAATTTGGGTAAATTGATTTTGAGCATGATTTGGTTAAATTAATTGATTGAGTATGCTTAAATGATGTTTAATTGAAGTTCGATTTGATCAATTTCATCAAATTTGATTTGGAATAATTTTCCCCAAAAATCATGGCTTGGCCGAGAGGTAAAGAACCCTAATGTCTTGGTGATTTTTTGTTTCGTTGATCATTGGATGACTTGAAACGATTGGGAATTTTTGATTTGAAAATTGATTGGATTGAATTTTGAATTGGACAAAAATTCCCCTTATTGCCGAGACTTTAAGCATGTTAATGGCTTTGATTTTTTGATTCAATTGTGTTGGACACTAATTGATGAAAATGAGCATGATTAATTAGACTAATTGGTGTTTTGGAAATATTGATTTGGGTAATTAACTATGTTATACACTTTAGGTTAATTAAATTGTGAAATTGGAATTTTGTAATTTAATTAATTTGGCCTATTTTGGAAATTGGACTTTTAAGGTTGTAATTGGGCTTATTGGGCTTGGTTGTATGAAGATTGGTTTAGGCAAATTGGTTGGATCCAATTGGGCCCAAAACCATATCCATAAAGTCCAATTATGACTTAATGGACCTTTAATTTTAATTGGGCCTAAATTTATTTCTAGGCTTATGGGGTATTCCTTGATGGGCTTTGGTTATTGGTTTGACCCAAGTTGACTAAAAGTCCACGCCTTAAGAATTAATTAAAAGCCATTGGACTTTAATTAAATTAACATTGGATGTTAATCGGGCTTTGAGACCCGTAACGATTAAATTTGGAATTTAAGTCATAAAGGTTTATTATAAAGTGTAATATTTAATTTGGAATTAAATAAATGAATTAGTATTAAATGCAAATTGAATGGATTTTAATTTTGTAGTTAATATAATTCTAGAATTCATACTTTGAGTACTTATTCGTAAAAGGAATTGGACTCGCGCAAAATCAAATCGTTGTTTGAACATTGGATGGTCATTAATAATCAGATTAATTAATTGGATTTGATTGATTGATGACATGCTTGTGTGAATACATGGTTGCGATGCATGAATAATGTATATCAGATGGATATTAGATGGGTGCGGGCAATTTTGGAAATTGTTGTAATAAATTTAGAATTTATTATTTGGACCTGCGTGTCCAGCCTATTACCTCCTTACTGTTTTGTATTTCTCTTCTCACATATTCCCCTCAATGTAAATGAGGTTTCTTTATCAGTGTTATGTAACGGGTAGAAGTAATACTTATGCTAGCGGGAGAGAGGAAAGAGAGAGATTTGTTCTAGGAACAATGTGTTAAGTATCCATCCGCATATCATTATTATTTTATTCATATGCGCCTTATTATGTGTTTAGAATGCATGTTTAAGGGTGTATGATGATGAGACCTTAACAAAGATAATTAAATTGGTTGCCAATTTGCACGCGAAAAACCCTCAACATCATATTTAGCGTTTTTCCTTCCATTGGGTGATTCTTACTCAAGATCCAAGACTAGCATTGGTTTGTTGGCCAAAGTCAAGACCTTTGTCCGTCGAGGATGTGTTTGAATCATGAAGGCTTTGTTCCATATTGGTGTCTTGTCCAAGTTGTGATTTGTTGGCCAAAGTCAAGATCACTTCTTGTCCATCGACATTGATTACGAAGCTTTCCATGGTCAATGGGTTCACTCCACTGGGATCACTAAGTTTGTTGTGCCAAACCAAGGCTTAGTTGATTCAGAGGAAAAATGTTAGGCAATATATTGGATATATTGGCATATATAAGATATATGTTTCGGACTTGGATGTCCACCTACTGGATCTAGGAATTGGATGGGATCCAATTGATCTTAGAGATCTACCTAGTTAATTATCATACAATTTGTTGGCCAAAGTCAAGATTGTGTGTTATTTAACGGGATCCTAGCCCACTAGGAAACAAGGTTTCCGGAGTACTCCACAGAGGGTTAGAGGCTCGCCGAAAAATAGTGGGAGGCAAGTATTAAATTTGCAATATTCGTTTAATAACTTGCCATACGCGCTCATTAAAAATATTTCATCAAATTAATTATTTATTAGTTGGACTAATAATTATTCGTTGTTTTAATTTAACAGTTGGACTGTATTCAAACTATTTCAATTAAATAGTTGATTTTATAATTGGATTATAGTAATCAATATAATTGAATTTAACCTTTTAAATTATAGTTGATTATATAGTTGGACTATAGTAATCATTATGATGAATACTACCTAAAATCGTTGATTAAATAGTTGGACTATTGGAATCAAGATAGTTGAAAGATTAGTGTTTAAAACATAATCCTGGGTGAAAATTTATTTAAACGACTTTAATTTTCAAATTGGGAATAAATTTCAGGATAGTCCTGAAAACTAAGAAGTTACTTTATTTGATAAAATAACATCTTAGGCCTAAGTCCGGAGTTGAGCAAATAAGTAGAACATGATATTTGGAATACTCATGTAATGATAACTTTAGTGCTTAATCCATTAAGCTTGCAAAATAGACTCCTTAATTTCTTAATCAGAACTAAGTATTAGATCCTTAAAGTATGATATTGAAATTGAAGGATCTTTTTGGAAAAGGTTACAATATTCCAAAAGATGTGATATGTACAATAGTACAAGGGGCATCCCCCAGGAGAGCTTACAAAAGCAAACAAAGATCCAAAGATCAAAGGAGCCGAATGCAAGGCCCAAAACAAAGATACAAAGAAGGAAACGGCCCAAAGCCTAAAAGCAGACAAGCGGCCCAAATAACAAGCCGAAAAAAGCCCACACAAGCCAACAGGCAGCCTAAACGCCACCACGCAAGCAGCCCAAAAAAATAAGGATGGATTCCGCATCCTAGAACGCAAAACCAGCCCTCGGACTCCAGCAGCAAGCCCAACACTAGAAACACAAAACAAAAGGCGCCAAAACAGAAGCAAAAGCCTTTGAGTCCCACAACGATCATTGCAACAGAAATGATCAAAACCAGCAAGACCAACTTCAAACTAACTCAACAGCAAACCCGAAATTGAAGGATCTTCATAGATCTATTTTAGATCTTTGAAGTACTAAATTGGAATAGTAAACTCTTGGAGAGTTAATGGCTGTACTCAGGAAGTCAAAGCCAAAGTTTGCAATAAGGCAAAAAGCGCAAGGCCAAAGGCTTCTGGGGTGTGAGAAAAGGGCAAAGGAAAAATCATTATAATCTTCTGGGAAGATAAATGACATATCCCAAAATGTCTGCCTAAAATGTGGCAAACGGGGACACGGAAGCGTGACTGCCGTATGGACAAGGCAGACATGAAAGAATTGAAGAACGGGCAAGGCTCTGACTTCAAATATGTTTGTCATAAAATATGTTCACTGCTAGTATTAAAATTGGATTTTAGATACTGTATGTGGTACATAACTCTGTACTGGTGTGCAGAATCTGCTGGGAGCAGGATACTGACTTCAGTCGAGATCAATCTACGAATCAGAAATGGGACGACAATCGCTATTTTAATCGTAGATACCTAAGTTTATGAACTACCCTTCGGGTGTATACTTAAATTAGGAAACTGTTAAAATGTAACTAGTTTGACTATATACATTATCTCTATATCAGGGTTTAATCCGTTGCGGATATACCTTTATATTCTAGAACACTAAAGTGTTTTATTTTATAAAGATGATATTGAGGTAAACACATTAGATGTGAATAACAATAATTATATTTTGAATATAAATAAATCTCGAACGTATAACATGACAAACAAAATAGCTCAAACTGATTTGATCAGTTAAAACTTAAATATGGAATTTTTGTCTGTGACACAATTAAACAAGACTCATATATCCACACTTTTGAAGAGTAGATACTAGGACAAATTTGATTCCAATCAAATAAAGTCTATGAATCTAGTTTATTGAGCAAAATGCCTAAAACACCTTTACTTGGTAAAAGTGCAAAATGCCACTGATCTGTTAGCCCTAGTTCATAGTGAAGCAAGTGGGCCCATGGCTTGCTAGGCTAGAGGTGGATATGAATATTTCATGACCTTTACGGATGTGGCATCGCGTTATGGTTATATGTTCCTTTTGAAACACAAATCAGAAACTTTTAAAGTTTCGACACGAAATAGACAAACAGATCGGCTAAAGTATTAAACCATCACGGTTAGACAATGATGAAAATACTTAAGCAATAATTTTCTCATATACTTGAAAGAGTATAGTATTCTTTCAATAAGGACTCCTCCAGGAACACGTCAATTTGACGATGTGTCCGAACGGAGAAACCGAATTTTGTTGGACATGATAAGGTTAATAATGAGTCGCTCTGAGCTACCATTTCCTTCAACGGATACACATAAACAGTGCAGAACTTATTTAGAATAAGGTTCCATAAAAATCTGTTAGACAAACTTCATATTAGATATGAACAGGAAAGAAACTGGGTTTTCTCATTCTTGTAGATTTGGGTATGCTAGGCATATGTTTGGATGATACCAAACTAAAACCCAAATCGGATAAGTGCCTAAGTTGTAGGTTATCCTAGGGAAACCAAAGTATAGTACTTATACAACTCACAAGAGAACAATTTAATTGTTACTCGCCATGCGGTTTTCCTAAGAGGAATACCTATATGCAGTGGTAAGTGGGAGGAAAGTAAAACTCGATGAAAATCGGAGTAATACTGTTCCAGGCACCAAGTCCTTAATAGAACACAATTAGTTCATCAAGGATGAAACTATACCAATGATCTTCGAATACACAATAACCACGTAAGTTGGAGAGAGTCAGAAAATAACATGGGGTATGGGTTTCTGATCTCACCTGATAAGGATGTCAATCTTATTGAGGAATACGAACTGACTACGTATGAGGAAGTGATACAAGGTATCGACTCCCTATTATGGCAAAGTGCCATGATATCCGAAATGGATTCCATGTATACCAACTAAGTTTAGACACTAGTTGATGTACCGAAAGGCATTGTGCCTACTGGTACTATTTAGTCTTCAAGGAAGACATACGTGGAAGGCAACATACCAACGTACAAAGCTATGCTTGTAGCGGAAAGGTATCGTTATCAACATTGTGTCGATTACGACGAAACCTTTTACCTGTTGCCATGGTAAATCCATTTGGATAATGTTTGCTGTTGCTGCATGTTTCATTCATGAAATATGACAGCTGAACGTCAAAATCACTTTCCGGAAATGGAAAACTTTCGGAGGATGTTTTCAAACATCCTGACGGTTTTTTCATACCAAAACTAGCAAACAATGTTTGCAGATTATTCGATCCATGTATGGATTATAGCAAGCATTGAGTTCATAGAATTATCGTTTTGATATAATCATAATGGTGTATGATTTAATTCAAAATGAAAATGATTCTTGTGTACATAAGAGGGTCAGTGGGAGCGCACTGACATAAATGTCCTAAATAATGATAATATATCATTTCTTGGAAATGATACTCCCATAATATAATCGGTGAAAGCTTGGCTTTCAAGAAAATTCTTGGGAGAAACAACTTTTATTCTAGGAATAAAGATCTACTGTGATAGATTTAAAGTTGTTGAAACTCTCCGAGAAATCATACATTGAAAAATGTACGTGATCTGGTGTCTCATACGCTTTGAGCATATGGAGTCACGATCAGGCCAATCCAAGTGATAGTCACTGGATTGATGTTCCTTGAGTATCTTAGATGAACTAAGGATATTGTCTTATACTATGGAGAAAGAGAACTTGAAGTGACTGGGTTCTCTGCTGCAAGTTTCCTAACCGATAATAACAACTATAAGTCATAACAACGGTACTATAAAGTTTGAATAATGGAACAGTGAGCTGGAAATCTTCCAAGCAAGATAATGTTACCGAATAAACAACAAAAGTGGATTATTACTGCAGCTGAGGCAGCAATAGAAGCCTTCTGGATTGATAATAATCTAATTAGATTAGATATAGTTCTGTTAGCAGCTGAGTTAGGCAACAGCGCAGGCTAAAGAATTAATGGTCTCATCAATGATCCAAATATATACTTCGATATTCATCTGATTCGTTCGGATCATACATCGTGGCGATGTGATGATCATATAAATCGTATCAAATGATAATCATGCAAATCCGCTGACGAAAGTCTTTCCTTAGCAGAAGTTTGAGCGAACCGTACATAGTTCGGGTGTAGGACACTTGAGTGACTGGATATAGGCCAAGTGGGAGATTGTTGGACAGTTATGACCCATAGCATCACTATTTGTACAGATCATGGTGTTTTGTACAAATTAACTATGTGACAAAGGAAATTGCTCTTTAATCACTTGTGATTAGATCACCAAGATGTGTAAATGATGAAAGGTTCTTATGATTAGTTCCTGGATTGAGATGATATGAGACAGTATCAATCCACGAAGGTTTAATCATTAAATATCCATAGTCAGAGTATTATCGAGATTGGACATCGATAATGCGGAAAAGACTAGTATTACACTTGTGCGTGTTATGAGGGCATAACGACATAATTCTCATATATTGGAGTATAGGATACTCATGCAAGTGTAGTAGGAGGTTGTGTTTTACCGATGGTACGGAAAACAACTTCGCTCTGGATAGACCCCTCGAAATTCCATTGGTAGTATGACTATGCGTCTATGGAAATCCGAATCAGGGTTGGTGTATTTGGTCTTAACCTGAGACTTGCACCGCTAATACTTGCGACAATCAATATACTTTGGTTTTGGTCGTCCAGGGCTTTAAAAGGTTCTGTGTACGCCTCTGCTGGGTATATTGAGAATCATAGTGTGTTGGGTGTGATGTCGAGATGGATGTATCACTCCAGTCATAGTGGAGATGATGATCACGTAGGATACGGAACTGGTTCTCTTATGTACTGCAGTCATCGGGATAATATGACTAGGTCATGATTATCCGATATAGAGACTAGTTACCAGAGATCGGATATATGCTTCGTACGGGGCAGACACAATTCCAGCCCCAGGCCTTGCACCTGACATCCTATGCTGGATCGAAATACGCAATGCTACGTATACTACGCCTGATATAGATCATATATTCCTGTAAGGATATTTATGGAGAATTGGATAGGCATGGCGCTTTGTTAGAAGCCAACCTTGTCTTGTAAATCGGCAAAAACATAGTACTAGGTACGTACGTGTTCGGATAGTCCGACGACCGAATTTACTGCAAACATATCCGGGGATCTCATGGGTCGCTTCTCGAAGATTCACCGATGACGTATGACTCGCACTTTATTAATCTAGGATTAATTAGAAGAGAGAGAAAATTAATCAGGGATTAATTTCGGAGATATTTTATCTGGGATAAAATATTATTTAAAGAGAGAAAAAGATTAATTTGGAATTAATCGATAAAATAATATATTCGATATATTAAACGAAATTGGATTTCGACGCGGAATTAAAAATAGATTTTAATTCGGGGAAACGAGTTAATTTAGAATTAATTCGTTAGCTACGTGAATAGTGATTTTGGTAGGCATAATTATTTAATTGCATCGCAACGGAAAATTCGTTAATTTGGAATTGGCGAACCCGAGCCCGGAAGTGCTTGCGAGCGCACTCGCATTTTGAATTCAAGTGCAGCCCGCAAGTCACATCAAGCGTCAAATCATTAGTCGCTTTGAGTGATGTGACAACTTGTCACTTGATTGATTGAGTGATGTGAATAGTGGAAGTGGTTGGCAAAGCTTTAATGGCTTGACTTTTTGGAAAAGTAAAATGGTATATTTTTATTTGTTTTTTTAAAACAAATAACTAATACAATTTTTTGCTACCAACCAACACAACTCTCTCTCTCACACACTCTTATTCTCTCTCGGCCAAGAGGCCTTTCTTCTCTTCTTTGGTTTTCCAAAACCGTGAGCAATGAGAAGTTCCATAGTGATTTTTGTGGCAAAAATCAAGAGTGCTAGCACACAATAGAGACATACAAAGGTGATAGGGAAACCCACTTGTGAGCTTGGAATCACCATTTGCAAAAGCTTGGAGGTTGGAGCACCAAATGAGGTGATGACCGAATTCAACAAGGCCAAAAACAGCCCACTACAAGCATCTTGGAGGAGGCATAAAAGTTTTTGTTGTCCCTCGCGTCGCAAAAGCCGATCGATGTAAGTATTCTTCAACTTTTTCGTGTATTCGCACTTATGTTTCTTGCTTGATAATCGATCCTTGGGACCATAGATTTTTCCAACAGTCACTATTTGTACAGATCATGGTGTTGTTGTACAAATTAACTATGTGACAAAGGAAATTGCTCTCTTATCATTAGTAATTAGATTACCAAGATGTATAAATGATAGGAGGTCCTTATGATTAGTTCATGGATTAAGATGATATGAAACAGTATCAATCCACGAAGGTTTAATCATTAAATATCCCTAGTTAGAGTATTATCGAGATTGGACATCGATATTACGGAAAAGACTAGTATTACACTTGTGCGCGTTGTGAGGGCAAAACAGAATAGTTCTAATATATTTGGGTATAGGATACTAATGCAAGTGTAGTAGGAGGTTGTGTTTTACCGATGGTATGGAAAACAGCTTCGCTCTGGATAGACCCCTCGGAATTCCAGTGGTAGTATGACTATATGTCTATGGATGTCCGAATCAGGGTAGGTGTATTTGGTCTTAACCTGAGACTTCACTGCTAATACTTGCGACAATCAATATACTTTGGTTTTAGGTCGTCCAGGGCTTTAACAGGTTCTGTGTACGCCTCTGCTGGGTATATTGAGAATCGTCGTGTGTTGGGTGTGATGTCAAGACGAAAGTATCACTCCAGTCATAATGGAGATGATGGTCACGTAGGATACGGGACTAGTTCTCTTATATGTTGCAGCTATCGGGATAAAATGACTAGGTCATTTTTATCCGATTATAGAGACTAGTTACCAGAGATCCGATATGTGCTTCGTACGGGGCAGACACAATTCCAGCCCCAGGCCTAGCATGTGAAATCCGATACTGGATCGAAATACGCAATACTACGTATACTACGCCTGATATAGATCACATATTCCTATAAGGATATTTCTGGAGAATTGGGTAGGCATGGCGCTTTGCTAGAAGCCAACCTTGTCTTGTAAATCGATAAAAACGTAGTACTAGGTACTTACGTGTTCGGATAGTCCGGCGACCGGATTTACTGCCAACATATCCAGGGATCTCATGGGTCGCTTCCCGAAGATTCATCGATGACGTATGACTCGCACTTTATTAATATGAGATTAATTAGAAGAAGAGAAAATTAATATGGGATTAATTATGAAGATATTTTATCTGGGATAACATATTATTTAAAGAAAGAGAACGATTAATTTGGAATTAATCGATAAAATATATTTTCGATAGATTATACGAAATTGGATTTCGACGCGGAATTGAAATTAGATTTTAATTCGGGCGAACGAGTTAATTTAGAATTAATTCGTTAGCGACGTGAGTACTGATTTTGCTAGGCATAATTATTTAATTACGTAGCAACAGAAAATTTGTTAATTTGGAATTAGCAAACACGAGCCCGGGAGTGTTTACGGGCGCATTCGCATTTCGAATTCGAGTACGGCCCACAAGTCACATCAAGCGTCAAATTGCTAGTCACATCAAGCGTCAAATCACTTGTCACTTTGAGTGATGTGATGTGTAGTCACTTGATTGAGTGAATAGTGATGGAAGTTGTTGGTAATGGTTGTTGGCTTTAAAAGCCTTGACTTTTTGGTAAAGGAAAAATTATATATGTTTATTTGTTTTTTGAAAACAAATAACTAATACAATTTTGGTAACAACCAACACAACACTCTATCACTTCTTCTCTTCTCTGCTTCACGCGCAAGGGGCTGATTTCTTCCTCCATTTCACTGGTTTCTGCCGAGAATGAAGAAGAGTGCAAGGGTGATTTTTGTGACAAAAAATTACCAAGTGCTAGCACACATTCGGGGTCTTGCGAAGGTGATAGGGAATCACACTTGTTAGCTTGGAATCACAACACAAAAGCTTGGAGCTTGGAGGACCAAGATGGCCGAATTTTTGGAACTTCAAAACAGCCCACTGCCGAGCCTTGGAGGAGCTTCAAAGGGCATAAAAGTTTTTATTGTTCGTCGCATCGCTCAACCGATCATTGTAAGTATTCCGCAACTTCTTCGAGTATTCACATGTATGTTTCATCGCTTTAATCGATCCTCGGGACCGTAGAAACCCAACACGCGACACACACCAACTTTACTCGTCACGACGACAAGCCAATAATTCAGCTAATAATTCTGCCGGTGCCATATGTCATCATCTCCGGAAGCCGCGTGCCACATGGCAAAAATCTATGGCGCGTCGCGATGCGCAATATTCTACGCGTCGCGACGCGTGAGACCCATGGATGCCTATAAATTCAGGCCAATTTTAGAATTCAATTCATACTTTCTTCTAAGGAATTCCTTAAGAATACTAAGAAGATTGTATCTTGCTTGTTTATTTACAGCTTTCAGTATTTAATTTTATTTACTTTTCGCAATAGTACTTTCTTTTCATTACTTTTAGTCTTTATTTTCTTCATTCAGCATGAGGAGGTAACTCCCCTCTGCTGGGGTGAAATGTTAAGCTTTTATTACTAATATTTAGATTAATCTCCCTTAATTCTAATATATAAATTATTTAAAACCTGACTTAATGAGGATATCGCCTTTATGGTCGGTTGGACTTTATAAAATTGGTTTTAACCTGACTAAACTGGATACCGCCTATATGGTCGGTTGGAATTAATTATAAATTTGACTTAATCGGGATACCGCCTATATGGTTGGTTGGTAATTATCACGCAAAGTTAATATATTATAATAAGGGAGATATCTAAATAGAAGTAATAAAAGTGGATCTTCTAACCCCCAACATTTTCTTTTATTGTATTTTTACCTTTTTAATTTTCAAGCTTTTATTTTATGTGATTTATTTTATTTAAGTTTTTACTAGCCTTAATTATGTGTCGTAACTAAACCCATTGTCTGGGGTTGTGATGAATTCTGATATCACCGATTTATAAGGGGTTATTTTATACTTTAGGTAATATAAAGGTTTATGTTTTAAATCTTAAGCTTAATGCTTCTTGTTAACTGGCCATTAATAAGATTGATGTGGTAAACTTACAATAAACTTGACAAAGGAATTTTAGGTTCCAGCCTTAGACTTAATAGCCCACGATCTTCCTTGAGGATAGATAACCCTTTAATAGACTTCCTTACAGGATAGACATAAACCTGTCGGATGGGGGTAGCCATAATTTGAACTTAATCTTAATGAATTCAGGTAACTTGGTTGACATTTCCATATGATTAATTGGGTTACTCTGAGTATTTGCATCTGACCATCGACAGAGGCTTCTACATAATTTCATGTTCCAGGTTAGTAAACCAATATATTGCATAAACATGAGATAACCACTTCATCTTTAAAAGAGATTGGAATGATTCACGACCCTAGATAGTTTATAATATTGAATTTTCTTTTAATTTACTTTCGCTCTATTTTATTTACTTGTTTAAGTTTAAAGTCACCATCTAATCAAACACCCAATTTATTATACTACTTAGGTATTAAGTCCTCGTGGGATCGATACATTTATACTAATTGAACGATACGTGCGCATGCGTTATACTTGAGTGATTACGCCGGTCAAGTTTTTGGCGTCGTTGACGGGGACTTATTTATCTTTACTATTAGTTTTGGGGTTAGATACTGTTACTTGTATCTAATTTCTTTTTACTTATTGTTTTTGTTTTCTTGTGATTCAGGTTTTCAGTCACTATATGAGACAAACCAGAAGCTTTGAAATCCGACCACTTGACCCAGAGATTGAAAGAACCATCAGACAGTTGAGAAGGGAAAGGCAAGAAGGCCAAGAAGCACTGATCAACAAGGAACCTGAACCTTTGGAGGTTGCACCATCAATTCCCATTCGAGACAGAACTATTCAGGTGGTTGACAGCTTCATTTCCTGTATTGTACTTCCTCTCTTACCAGCAAATGCGTGTGACATCAAAACATGCATTCAGATGATACAGCATTCAGTTCAGTTTGGGGGGAATGCAACTGAAGATCCTAATGCCCATATCAGCAACTTCCTGGAAGTTTGCAGCACTTTCAATTACAACTAAGCAGCTGAAGAAGCAATGAGACTGTGTTTGTTTCCATATTCCTTGAAAGACAGAGCTAAGGCTTGGCTACATTACTACCAGCAGGTTCACCGCAACTTGGAACACTCTAGCCACCAAATTGCTTGAAAAGTACTTTCCACAAGCAAGAACTGCAAAGCTTAGGAATGACATCACATCTTTTGTGCAATATGACTCAGAATCCCTCTGCGAAGCTTGGGAAAAGTACAAAGAGTTGCTCAGAAAAAATGTCATCATCATGAGATTGCAAAGTGGCTACAAGTCCAAACCTTCAATAATGGACTTTCTGGACTGATGAGAACCACAATTGAAGTTGCGGCTGGAGGACCATTAATGGCAAAAGGAGAAGATCAGGCTTGGGACCTAATTGAAGAAATGGCCAACAATAATTCTTTGTGGCCAACAGAAATGAACATGATCCAAAGAATTGCAGGAATTTATGATGTTAGAGCCAACACAGTAGTGAATGCCAAGCTGGATCAGATATGCAAATTCATGGAAACTTTTTTGGACAAAAAAGACAGGGAACAATTCATATTCCAACACATATAACCCGTGGTGGAGGAATCATCCCAATTTTTCATGGAATAATAATTCAGGGTAAAAGAACAATCCACCACCCAGATTCCAACAACAAAATAAAGGCCAAGAGTATGAAAAAGAACCAGATATAAAAAAAAATGGATTGCAGAGATGTTCAAAAAGCAACAAGCAACATACGATGCTATGTTTCAAACCCAATCTGCGTCTATAAAGGCACTGAAAAATCAAATTGGACAACTAGCCAAAGCTCAGAGTTACAGACCGCAAGAAAATCTTCCCAGCAACACAGAACCAAATCCAAGGAACCGAGGGAATGAGCAATGTCAAGCCATTACTTTGAAAAGCGGTACTGAAATCAACAAAGATGTTGGAATCAAGGCATCCATTGTAGAAGTTCCAAAAGAAGCAGTTCCACAGATTGAGGAAAAAGAAGTAAAGGAAAAAGATAAACAAAGATCCACTCCACCTCCACATTTTCCACAGCGTCTCCAGAAAAACAAACTGGACAAGCAGTTTACTCGATTCTTGGAGGTCTTCAAAAAGCTGCCTATCAACATTCCATTTGCAGAAGCGTTGGAAGAAATGCCCAGTTATGTCAAATTCATGAAAGATGAATGTCACGAAAGCGGAGATTGGGAGATTACGAGACAGTAGCATTGATAGAAGAATGCAGCGCCATTATTGAGAGGAAACTTCCCCCAATGTTGAAAGATCTTGGCAGTTTCACTATCCCATGCACCATAGGAGAACATTACATCGGTAAAGCTTTGTGTGATTTAGGTGCTAATGTTAATTTGATGCCTTTTTCGATATACAGGAAACTGCAGATTGGAGAAGCAATGCCCACCTCAGTCTCTTTGCAACTTACTGATAGAACGCTTGCATTTCTGAGAGGTGTAGTTGAAGATGTGCTGGTCAAAGTCGACAAACTCATTCTCCCAGTAGATTTCATTATCCTTGACATGGAAGAAGACAAAGATGTACCTATCATCATTGGGATACCATTCTTGGCTACAGGTCGAACTGTTATTGATGTACAAAGAGGAGAACTAACCATGAAAGTGCAAGACCAAGAAGCTACCTTTAATGTTTTGAAAGCCATCAAATTCCCGAGTGATGAAAATGAAGAGGAATGTTTCAGAATTGATGTTGTAGATAGTATCATCCAGGATACTGTTACACTGCCACTTCCCACGGATATACTTGAAGCTTGCATTATCAACATGAATGACAGCGAGCTAGATGCTAAAATTCTGGAATGTATCAACTATCTTGACAGACCATTTCACTTCAAATCGACACCACAGGTGGAAAGTCTGAAACTACTGAAGAAAGAGCGAATCAAGCCCTCGATTGAAGAACCACTACAACTGGAGTTAAAGCTGCTTCTAAACCTTCTCAGGTATTCATTCTTACGAAACTCTTCTAAATTACCTGTGATTATTTCTTCGCTAACATTGGAGCAGAAAGATAAGTTGCTGAGAGTGTTACGAGAACACAAGAAAGCCATTGGCTGGACTATAGCAGACATTCGAGGCATTAGTCCATCATTTTGCATGCATAAGATTCTATTGAACGATGAGTACAAACCTACAGTGGAGCATCAACGGAGACTAAATCCAATCATGAAAGAGGTCTTGAAGAAAGAAATTATCAAATGGTTGGATGCCGGCATCATTTACCTCATCTCTTACAGCACTTGGGTGAGTCCTATGCAACGTGTGCCAAAGAAGGGAGGAATATTTGTAGTCACAAATGAAAAGAATGAGCTGATCCCAACAAGAACAGTGACTGGATGGAGAGTATGCATGGACTACAGGAAGCTGAACAAAGCAACAGGAAAGATCATTTTCAACTGCCATTCATTGACCAGATGCTAAACAGATTGGCGGGACATGAGTTCTATTATTTTCTGGATGGATATTCGGGGTACAATCAGATTGACATCGCCTCAAAAGATCAGGAGAAAACCATTTTTACATGTTCGTATGGTACTTTTACTTTTTACATGATGCCATTTGGACTATGTAATGCTCATGCCACATTTCAACATTGCATGATGGTCATCTTCTCAGACATGCTGGAATAAAGTATGGGGGTTTTCATGGATGATTTCTCTATGTTTGGAGAATCGTTCGACCACTACTTGTAAAATCTGGAACAGGTGTTACAGAGGTGTGAAGATACCAACCTGGTACTTAACTGGGAGAAATGCCACTTCATGGTGCAGGAAGGCATCATCCTTGGACATCGGATCTCACAAAAGGGATCGAGGTAGACAAAGCAAATATCGAAACAATTGAAAAATTAACTCCACCAACATCTGTCAAAGGGATTTAGAGTTTTCTCGGACATGCATGCTTTTACAGGATATTTATCAAAGACTTCTCAAAGATTGCTAAACCTCTATGCAATCTTCTGGAGAATGCCACAAAGCTTTTGAGATCTTAAAACAGAAGCTGGTCTCTGCCCCAATCATAATAGGACTGGACTGGACCCTCCCATTTGAGGTGATGTGCGATGCTAGTGATTTTGCTGTAGGTGCATATTTGGGACAACGCAAAGAAAAAATTTTCCACACCATTTACTACTCCAGCAGAACTCTGAATGAAGCTCAACTCAACTACACAACCACAGAAAAGGAGTTTATGGCAGTTGTGTTTGATTTTGATAAATTCTGCTCTTATCTGCTGGGTCCCAAATTGGTGGTCTACATAGATCATTCAGCAATCAAAATCTGATTGCAAAGAAAGATGCCAAACCTAGATTGATCCGTTGGGTGCTTCTACTGCAAGAATTTGACGTGGAGATCTTATATATGAAAGGGACAGAAAACAAAGTGGCAAATCATTTATCGAGGCTTGAGAATGGAGAAACAGCTAGCAAAGAACTGAAAATCAAAGAAACTTTTCCAGATGAACAATTGTTTGCCATGAAACAACATGATATCCATTGGTATACTGACTATGTAAACTACATAGTATTGGGAAAATGGTCATTGGAATGGACACATCAACAACGAAAGAAGTTCTTCAAAGAAGTCAAGCACTATGTCTGGGATGAGTCGTACATGTTCAAATGATGTGATAATCAATTACTAAGACGTTGTGTTCCACATGAGGTGGTCAATAGTGTTCTGCAACATTGTCATTCATCACCATACGACAGACACTTCAGCGGAGATAAAACTGCAGTCAAAGTCCTACAATCAGGTTTGTTCTGGCCCACTCTTTTTAAAGATGCTTACTTATTTGCTCTTCAATGTGACAGGTGCCAGAGAACGGGAAATATATCAAGGAGAAATGAAGGACCTCTGCAAAAATTCTAGAAGTTGAGATATTTGATGTATGGGTGATTGAATTTATGGGACCATTTGTTCCATCTTTCGAAAACCTGTACATACTGGTTGCAGTAGACTATGTCTCCAAATGGGTTGAAGCAATTGCAGTACCATCAAACGATTTAAAATTGGTGATAAAATTCCTTAAAAAGAATATTTTCACTCGCTTCAGAACACCTCGGGCAATTATCAGTGATAGAGGCACACATTTCTGCAACAGATATTTCGATGCACTCATATCAAAATACGGAGTTACTCATAAAGTTGCCACTGCCTACCATCCACAGTCAAACGGACAGGTTGAATTTTCAAACATGGAGATCAAAAGAATCTTGGAGAGAACCGTTGGATCAACAAGGAGGGATTGGTCTACAAAACTGGATGACGCATTATGGGCCGACCGGACAGCTTATAAAACACCCATTGGTATGTCCTCATATCAAATGGTGTTTAGGAAAGCGTGCCATCTGCCAGTTGAGCTCGAACATAAGGCGTACTGGGCAATCAAGAAGTTAAATCTTGATCCACAAACAGCATAAGAGAAACGACTCCACCAACTCAATGAATTGGAGGAGTTTCGCCTACATGCTTATTAGAATGCCAGATTATAAAAACAAAATACCAATAAATGGCATGATCAAAAAATAGTGCGCATACAACTGGAACCAATGCAGCAGATGTTATACAATTCAAGGTTGAAACTTTTCCCTGGAAAGTTGAAATCAAGGTGGTCAGGTCCATTTGTGATAAGTAAGGTTTTACCATTTGGAGCTGTTGAGTTACTTGATCCCAACACCAACGAAACATTCAAAGTTAATAGTCAGCGTTTCAAGCATTACCGGGGAGAATCATTTGAGCGAAAAAAAGAAAGTGTCACACTTTCAGATCCAGCCTAAAGTTTGGGCAGTCATGTCTAGTTGAAGACGTTAAACTTAGCGCTAGCTGGGAGGCAACCTATGCAATTTGTGTATATATTCATATTTGGTATGTTTTATTTTTGTGTGTTTAATTTGTGTAGGAAAAGTCACATTTCAGGATGGAAAACGTGCTCGTAAATCTTCACAAGCAATTTCCTTCTCTCCCAGAAAACTCTCTGATGAAAGACTACAAAGCTCACTTGGAACGAATGAGACTTCTGATGATCAAATGTATTCCTAATGACATTCGTTGGATTATTGAAGCACGGGTCCAATTGGCAGGTGAGTCTTCTGACTCTTTTGTTTCGTATCTGGCTGGTTTAGGAAGAAGCATCTATGATAAAAAGAGAAGAGCTAAAAGAATGGGTGTTTACTATAAATGTGCACGCATGACATGTAATACTCATTGTCGTTCTTTAAGAATGGTGTCTGATAACCGTGAAGATAAAATTAAATTCATTAGGGATGGCTTGAGTAAAGAGTTTTTGGATGACATATCTAAGACTCTTGAGATGCATTCTAGTGGATATGTGCATCATGCAATTCACATGTTATATACACAATTTCGAAAAGAAAGATAATAATTAAGTCTCGGGAATCTGACTTTAAAAGACCATGTTTGCCAATTTATAAGAAAATTTGATGGGAAGCTTGTCCTTGACGCATAGACGTTATTCAAGCCGTTACTTCCTGTAAATATTATTTTCTTTTTGTCTTTAATTAATAATTGTGATTTTTTTTGTTATTTTCTTTTATTTTCTCCGACAGGATCCAGAATTTTTGACTTTCCCGATATATTTTACTGTTTAACTAATAATTGTCATCTGGCAAGTACAAGTGCTATTATTACTCACTCTTTTTCAGGTTTTATAAATTCAACTTATCTTTGCACTCTGAAGGAATCCAGATTTGAAAAAGAAACATAAAAAATAGAAGCCACTTCAAGAAGACGAGTTGTAAACATCTGTGTGTTTTGCGGTACTAGTGTTATCTAGGGCAAACTTGAACATACACCAACCAATTAGACTTTTTAACGCTGATGGATTTTATGGTTTTCTTTATGTGTTTCTTGATGATGCCCGGAGAAATGGATTCGTGTCAAAACCTTTAATAGAAATCCTCTTCACTGCCAGAACTTCCCATGATTTAATTGACCAAATCTTAACCTTTGAACCACAAATTGACCCTATCATTTCCAAGATAAATTGGTCCGATAATGATCGTGGTAAAAAGCGTCGTATAAATCTGGATCTTAACCTTTAATTTTCATTTTAGATGTAAAATTTCAGCTAACCAGGTACTATCTTCTAAACTCTTCTTCTACTTTTTAAGACATTGGGGACAATGTCTCATTTAGGTTGGGGAGGGGAATAGTTGACTAGTATCTTGTTTTTATTATGTTGTTTTTATTTTATTTTTAGTCAAAAAATTTCAAAAAAAATTAAAAAATTTTACAAAAATTTAAAAAAATATTTTGTGTTTATGTGTTTATAACTTGACTAATCTGGTGAAATTAGTGTGAGATAGTTGTGTAAGGAATTTCCACTCCTGAGACGTATCTCAACCTATTTCGTAAAAAGTTAAATGTTTGTTTATTTCCTTTTGAATTATTTAATTTGTGAATTCTCCATAAAACTTACTAAAATGGATCTTTATATGCTCAGTTGACAGTTATTATCAATATACATGGTAACATACGGACATGAGTTGTAATTGAAAAGTTTGTAATATTCAGTGCTATAGTTTAATTGGAGGAAACATCTAAAAATGCGATGGAATAAAAAAAATTAGAAAAATATATCATTGCTAAAAAGGTGTGAATTCTGATATAACTTTAGGACAAAAATATTGCCCTCTTTTTAACTACACTTGTGAATAATGTGGGCACAATGATTTGATTAATACCTTGTTAGCTGTGTGTACGGAGAATTGTAAAATTAATCGAAGAATTTACTTATTCGGTAATTTAGAAAGAAAGCAAGCAACTATTAACTTGGATAATAAGTTTCACTTGTTTAGTCACTAACTTGTTTATTCTCTTTTCTCTTGTCTTTTTGCTTTTGTGTGCATTAGATTGACGTTTGTGGGTATCGTTGCTGTAAGCCCTCATGAGACAACAACTTGTCCACTAGGGACACCTAGGGGTTTAAAGGCTTGTTGCATACACTAAATGCAACTGTGATCATAAAACAGAAGCTGGTCTCTGCCCCGATCATAGTAACACTGGACTAGACCCTCCTATTTGAGGTGATGTGCGATGCTAGTGATTTTTCTGTAGGTACAATTTTGGCACAACGCAAAGCAAAAACTTTCTACACCATTTACTACTCCAGCAGAACTCTGAATGAAGCTCTACTCAACTACACAACCACTAAAAAGGAGTTTATAGCAGTTGTGTTCGCTTTTGATAAATTTCGCTCATATCTGCTGGGTCCCAAAATGGTGGTCTACACAGATCATTCAGAAATCAAATATCTGATCGTGAAGAAAGATTCTAAACATAGATTGATCTGTTAGGTGCTTCTACTGCAAGAATTTGACGTGGAGATCTGAGACAGGAAATGGACAGAAAACCAAGTGGCGGATCATTTATCGAGGCTTTAGAATGGAGAAACAACTGGCAAAGAACTGAAAATCAAAGAAACTTTTCCAGATGAACAGTTGTTTGCCATGAAACAACATGATGTCCCTTGGTATATTGACTATGTAAACTACATAGTATCAGGAAAATGGCAATTGGAATGGACACATCAACAACGAAAGAAGTTCTTCAAAGAAGTCAAGCATTATGTCTGGGATGAGCCGTACATGTTCAAACGTTATGCTGATCAATTACTGAGATGTTGTGTTCCACATGAGGAGGTCAATAGTGTTCTACAATATTGTCATTCATCACCATACGGCGGACACTTCATCGAAGATAAAACTACAGCCAAAGTCCTACAATCACGTTTTTTCTGGCCCACTCTTTTTAAAGATGCTTACTTATTTACTCTTCAATGTGACATGTGCTAGAGAATGGGAAATATATCAAGGAGAAATGAAGGGGTATGGGTGATTGATTTTATGGGACCTTTTGTTCCATCTTTCGGAAACCTGTACATACTGGTTGCAGTAGACTACGTCTCCAAATGTGTTGAAGCAATTGTACTGCCATCAAACGATTCAAAAGTGGTGATAAAATTTCTTAAAAAGAATATTTTCACTCGCTTCGGAACACCTCGAGCAATTATCAGTGATGGAGGCACACATTTCTGCAACATATATTTTGATGCACTCCTATCAAAATACGGAGTTACTCATAAAGTTGCCACTGCCTACCATCCACAGTCAAATGGACAGGTTGAAGTTTCAAACAGGGAGATCAAAAGAGTCTTGGAGAGAACCGTTGTATCAACAAGGAGGGATTGGTCTACAAAACATGATGATGCATTATGGGACTACCGGGCAGCTTACAAAACACCCATTGTTATGTCCTCATATCGAATGGTGTTTGAGAAAGTGTGCCATCTGCCAGTTAAGCTTGAACACAAGGCGTACTGGGCACTGAGGAAGTTAAATCTTGATCCACAAGCAGCAGAAGAGAAACGACTCCACCAACTCAACAAATTGGAGGAGTTTCGCCTACAGGCTTATTAGAATGCCAGATTATACAAAGAAAAGACCAAGAAATGGCAAGATCAAAAAATAGTACGCAGACAACTGGAACCAAGGAAGCAGGTGTTTTTATACAATTCAAGGTTGAAAATTATCACTGGAAAGTTGAAATTAAGGTGGTCAAGTCCATTTGTCACTCAAGTTTTTCCATATGGAGCTGTTGAGTTACTTGATCCAAACACCAATGAAACATTCAAAGTTTATAGTCAGCGTGTCAAACACTACTGGGGAGAATCATTTGAGCGACAAAAGAAAGTGTCACACTTTCATAT
Source organism: Zanthoxylum bungeanum (assembly GCA_019454045.1). Taxonomy (NCBI): domain Eukaryota; kingdom Viridiplantae; phylum Streptophyta; class Magnoliopsida; order Sapindales; family Rutaceae; genus Zanthoxylum; species Zanthoxylum bungeanum. The sequence goes on from SKCR01006541.1 coordinate 98,912, forward strand.
CCAGCCTAACGTTCAGGCAGTCATGTCTAGCTGACTACGTTAAACTTAGCGCTAGTTGGGAGGCAACCCATGCAATTTGTGTATATATTCAGATTTAGTGTGTTTTATTTTTGTGTGTTTATTTTTTGTAGGAAAAGTCACATTTCACGATGGAAGACGTTCTCGCAAATCTTCACAAGCAATTTCCTTCTCTCCCTCAAAACTCTCTGATGAAAGTCTACAAAGGCCGCTTGGAACGAATGAGACTTCTGATGATCAAAGGTATTCCTAATGACATTCGTTGGATTATTGAAGTACGGGTCTGATTGGCAGGTGAGTCCTCTGACTCTTTTGTTTTGTATCTGCCTGGTTTAGGAAGAAGCCTCAATGCTAAAAATAGAAGAACTAAAAGAATGGGTGTTTGCTATAAATGTGCACGCATGACATGTAATACTCATTTTCGTTCTTTAGGAATGGTGTCTGATAACAGTGAAGATAAAATTAAATTCATTACGGATGGCTTGAGTAAGGAGTCTTTGGATGACATATCTAATACTATTGAGACGCATTCCAGTGGATATGTGCATCATGCAATTCACATGTTATATACACAATTTCGAAAAGAAAGATAACAATTAAGTCTCGGGAATCTGACTTTAAAATACCATGTTTGCCAATTTATAATAAAATTGGATGGGAAACTTGTCTCTGACGCATAGACGTCATTCAAGCCGTTACTTCCTGTAAATATTATTTTCTTTTTGTCTTTAACTAATAATTGTGATTTTTTTTGTTATTTTCTTTTATTTTCTCCGACAGGATCCAGACTTTTTGACTTTCACGATATATTTTGTTGTTTAACTAATAATTGTCATATGGCAAGTACTAGTGCTAATATTACTCACCCTTTTTCATAATTTATAAATTCAACTCATCATTGCACTCTTGAAGGCATCCAGATTTGAAAAAGAAACATAAAAAATGGAAGCTACTTCAAGAAGACGAGTTGTAAACATCTGTGTGTTTTGCGGTACTAGTGCTGGTTCTAAACCAGAATTTGTTGCGACAACCCAGGAATTGGGTAGAGTTATAGTTGAAAGGAATATGCACTTAGTATATGGCGGTGGCAATCTTGGACTAATGGGTATCGTTTCAATGGCTGCATAGGAAGGAGGCAGTCAAGTCTTGGGGATCATCCCAAAACTCTTGGCAGAAGCGAATCTTATAAAACCATCAAACGAAGAGGAACTGATCGTGCCAGGTATGTCTGAACGACTGGTTGAAATGATTAACCGTGCTGATGCTTTTATTGCTTTGTCAGGTGGCTTGGGTACGATGGAGGAAATTTTTACAGTGCTATCTTGGGCGAACTTGAACATATACCTGAAACCAATTGGACTTTTTAACACAGATAGATTTTATGATTTTCTTTGTGTGTTTCTTGATGATGCCCGGAGAAATAGATTCGTTCAAAACTTCTAAAAAATATATCCTTTTCACTGCCAGAACTGCCCATGATTTAATTGACCAAATCTTAGCCTTTGAACCACAAATTGACCCTATCTTTTCCAAGATAATCTGGTCCGATAAATCTGGATCTTAACCTTTAATTTTCATTTTAGATGTAGAATTTCAGCTAACCAGGTACTATCTTCTAAACTCTTCTTCTACTTTTTAAGTCATTGGGGACAATGTCTCATTTAGGTTTGGGGGAGGGGAATAGTTGACAAGTATCTTGTTTTTAGCATGTTTTTTTTATTTGATTTTTAGTCAAAAATATTCAAAAAAAATATTCAAAAAAATTATAAAATTAATAAAAAATTAAAAAAATTTTGATTTCTTGGTTTTTACCTTGACTAATCTGGTGAAATTGGTGTGAGATAGCTGTGTAAGGAATTTCCACTCCTGAGATGTATCTCAACCTCTTTCGTAACAAGTTAAATGTTTGTTTATTTCCTTTTGAATTATTTAATTTGTGAATTCTCCATAAAACTAACAAAAATGGATCTTCATATGCTCAGTTGACAGTTATTATCAATATACATGGTAACATACGAACATGAGTTGTAATTGAAAAGTTTGTAATATTCAGTGCTCTTGTTTAATTGGAGGAAGCATCTAAAAAAGCGATGGAATAAAAAAAATCAGAAAAATATTACATTGCCAAAAAGGGTGTGAATTCTGATATAACTTTAGGACAAAAATATTACCCTCTTTTCAACTACACTTGTGAATAATGTGGGCACAATGATTTGAATAATACCTTGTTAGCTGTGTGTATGGAGAATGGTAAAAATAATCGGAGAATTAACTTATTCGGTAATTTAGAAAGAAAGAAAGCAACTATTAACTTGGATAAGAAGTTTCACTTATTTAGTCATTAACTTGTTTATTCTCTTTTCTCTTGTCTTTTTGCTTTTGTGTGCATTAGATTGACGTTTGTGGGTATCGTTGTTGTAAGCCCTCACGAGACTAGAACTCGTCCACTAGGGACACCTAGGGTTTTAAAGGCTTGTTGCATACGCTAAATGCAACTATGATCCCTACGAAAGTGGCTTAGTTTAATTTTATTTAATTTTTAAGATGTTTATGTTATTTTATTTTATTGTTTTTCTCGAGGACTAGCAAAATGTTAGGTTTGGGGTGTGATAAGTGATAAATATGTCAATATTTACTGTCCATTTGACTTAATATTTGTATAGTTCCTTGAGTTTTGTGAATATTTTGATGTGTTTTGTGGTATTTTGTAGATAAATAAAATAACGGGACTCTCTGGAATCAATTCGGGGCCAAAACAGTGAAAAACGGACAAAAAGGGCAAAAATGTAAATATCTTACTAAAATGCGCCGTGCTAAATGCGGCGTTTGCTAACGTGCACCGGAGACTGCTAACGTGCGTCGGACACATGTCACGATCATATACTGTCGACAATCATCATCGACATGCGTCAATGCTGACGTCAGCGTCGCGATGCCAAGCCAATAATTCAGCTAATAATTCTGCCGATGCCACATGTCCTCATCTCCGGAAGCCGCGCGCCACATGGTACAAATCTACGGAGTGTCGCGACGCATGAGACCCATGGATGCCCATAAATTCAGGCCGATTTCAGAATTCAATTCATACTTTTTCATAGGAATTCCTTAAGAATACTAAGAAGATTGTATCTTGCTTGTTTATTTACAGCTTTCAGCATTTAATTTTATTTACTTTTCACAATAGTACTTTCTTTTCTTTACTTGTTAGTCTTTATTTTCTTCATTCAGTATGAGGAGGTAACTCCCCTCTGCTGGGGTGAAAGGTTAAGCTTTAATTACTAATATTTAGATTAATCTCCCTTAATTATAATATATACACTATTTAAAACCTGACTTAATGAGGATACCACCTTTATGGTAAGTTGGACTTAATAAAATTGGTTTTAACCTGACTAAACTGGATACCGCCTGTATGGTCGGTTGGAATTAATTATAAATTTGACTTAATCAGGATACCGCCTATATGGTCGGTTGGTAATTATCACGCAAAGTTAATATATTATGATAAGCGAGATATCTAAATAGAAGTAATAAAAGTGGATCATCTAACCCCATTATTTTCTTTTATTGTATTTTTACCTTTTTAATTTTCAAGCTTTTATTTTATATCATTTATTTTATTTAAGTTTTTACTAGCCTTAATTATGTGTCGTAACTAAACCCGTTGTCTGGGTTGTGATGAATTCCAATATCACCGATTTATAAGAGGTTATTTTATAGTTTGGGTAATATAAAGGTTTATTTATTAAGTCTTGAGCTTAATGCTTCTTGTTAACTGACAATTAATAAGATTGATGTGGTAAACTTAAAATAAACTTGACAAAGGAATTTTAGGTTTCAGTCTTAGACTTAAAAGCCCACGATCTTCCTTGAGGATAGATAACCCTTTAATAGATTTCCTTACATGATAGACCTATACCTGTCGGGTGGGGGTAGCCACAATTGGAACTTAATCTTAATGAATTCAGGTAACTTGGTTGACACAGACATATGATTAATTGGGTTACACTGAGTATTTGCATCTGACCATCGACATAGGCTTCTACATAATTTCATGTTCCGGGTTAGTAAACCAATATATTGCACAAACATGAGGTAACCACTTCATCTTTAAAAGATATTGGAAGGATTCACGACCCTAGATAGTTTCTTAATATTGAATTTTCCTTTAATTTACTTTCGCTCTATTTTATTTACTTGTTTTAAGTTTAAAAAATTACTTAAAATAATATGGTATTCTTTCACAATGGACTCCTCCCGGAACACCTTATTTGAACGGTGTGTCCGAACGGAGAAACCGAACTTTGTTGGACATGGTAAGGTCAATGATGAGTCGCACAGAGCTACCAATTTCCTTCTGGGGATACGCATTAAACAGTGCAATACTTATTTTGAATAAGGTTCCATCAAAGTCTGTTGGACAGACTCCATATGAAATATGGACAGGAAAGAAACCAGGTTTCTCATTCCTGAAGATTTGGGGATGCTGGGCATATATTAAACATTTGGATGGTACCAAACTAGAATCCAAATCGGATAAGTGCTTATTTGTAGGTTATCCTAGGGAAACCAAATGATATTACTTCTAAAACCCACAAGAGAACAAAATATTTGTTGCTCTTCATGCAGTTTTCCTCAAAAAGGAATTCATAGATCCAGTGATAAGTAGGAGGAAAGTAGAACTCGATGAAAATTAGAGTAATACTATTCATGGCACCGACCCCCTCACGGAACATAAACAGTCCATCAGGGATGTGACTATTCCATAATCTTCTAATACACAAGAACCGCGTAGGTCGGAGAGAGTCAGAAAACAACCTGAGAGGTATGGGTTTCTGATCTCACCTCATGTAGACATTAATCTTATTGAGGAAGATGAACCAGCTATGTATGAGGAAGCGATACAAGGTATCGACTCCGCTTTATGGCAAGAGGCTATGAAGTCCGAAATGGATTCCATGTATACCAACCAAGTTTGGACACTGGTTGATGCACCAGAAGGCATTAAGCCTATTGGTTGTAAATGGGTCATCAAGAGGAAGACGGACATGGAAGGTAACATACAAACGTACAAAGCTAGGCTTGTAGCGAAAGGGTATCATCAACGACATGGTGTCGATTACGACGAAACTTTTTCACCTATTGCCATGATGAAATCCATTCGGATAATGCTTGCTATTACTGCATATTATGATTATGAAATATGACAGATGGACGTCAAAACCACTTTCCTTAACGGAAACCCTTTGGAGGATGTTTATATGCAACAGCCTGATGGTTTTGTTGTGCCAAAACATGAAAACAAGGTTTGCAAGTTAAACCGATCCATTTATGGATTGAAGCAAACATCGCGTTCTTGGAACCAACGTTTTGATGAGATCATAAAAGAATATGGTTTCATTCAAAACGAAGATGATTCTTGTGTATATAAGAAGGTTAGTGGGAGTGCACTGACATTTATTATCCTATATGTTGATGATGTATTGCTTTTTGGCAATGACATTCCCATGCTACAATCGGTTAAAACTTGGCTTTCAATAAAATTTCCATAAAAGACCTGGGAGAGGCAGCCTTTATTCTGGGAATAAGGATCTACCGGGATAGATCTAGAAAGCTACTCGGACTCTCCCAGTGCTCGTACATTGACAAAATGTTGAAAAGATTCAACATGGATCAGTCCAAGAGGGGGCTGCTTTCAGTGTCACATTGCGTCTCTCTATCTAATGATATATATCCTAAAACTCAAGATGAGAGAGATGCAATCATTTAGATCTCGTATGCTTTTGTAGTCAAATCGATCATGTACGCCATGATATGTACGCGACCTGATGTCTCGTATGCTTTGAGCATGTGCAGTCACTATCAGGCTGATCCAGGTGATGGTCACTGTATTGCTGTAAAGAACATACTTAAGTATCTTAGACGAATTAAGGATGCTTTCTTAGTCTATGGGGATGGAGAACTTGAGGTGACTGGGTTCACCGATAGAAGTTTCCAAACCAATAAAAATGACTGTAAGTCACAATCGGGGTACATATTTTATTTGAACAACTGAGCAGTCATCTGGAAATCTTCCAAGTAAGATACTGTTGTCGATTCAACAATAGAAGCGGAATATATTGCTGCAGCTGAGGCAGCAAAAGAAGAAGTTTGGATCGTAAAATCCTAATTGGTTTGGAGTAGTTCCGTTAGCAGTTGAGCTCGTACCTTTGTATGGTGACAATAACGAGGCTATCGCACAGGCTAAGGAACCGCGGTCTCATCAACGGTCCAAGTATATACTTCGACGGTTTCATCTGATTCGTGAGATCATACATCATGGCGATGTGAAGGTCGAGAAGATGGCATCAGATGACAACATTGCAAATCCACTGACGAAAGCTATTTCTCAGCAAAATTTTGAGCGACATGTATATAGTTTAGGTGTTAGA
>SKCR01006542.1:0-55557 GCA_019454045.1 Zanthoxylum bungeanum
TTTGTAAAAGTTAAAAATTTTTAACTTTTCCTCACTATCAAAATATTAAAAAAGCTCACCTCAATTATTTTTTTAACATAATCAAAATTTCATAAAATAATTTATAAACTACCAATTAGGAGTGGGCATCGGATCCGATCGGATCAGGATACCGAATCTGTTCCGATCCGATTCGATCCGTTTTTTTTTTCTAAATTAGGTATAAAACGACGTTGTTTTGGAAGTTCGAAAACGTCGTTTTCATTTTGGCGTGAAACCTAAATTAGTAAATTAGGTCTCAAATCTCAATAGTCAATATTCTACAAACCAGTCTTCATCTCCATCCAGTACCATCGCCGAAGCTTCAAACCAGTTCACTGTCTCTTCGTCTTCGACCTCTTCTTCGAGTTAGGAAGCTATTGAAGGTTCGAGTCTTCATCTCCATCTGTAAACTTTGCAGTTTGCACTTTGCATGTCTTCTTCTTAGACTATTATGTCTTCTCTTCATATACATATATTATTTGTTAGTCTCTCTGAGTCTTGTCTTTGTATTGTTAATGTACCTTAGTTGAGAACCCACCACATCGCTTCTGCAATAAAAGTTGACTGTTAATTGTGAACTTATTTGCATGTTGCAGAACCCAAAAGCAGGTTTTGAAGCTGCCTTTTTTTGCATGTGTCTTGTTGCATATGCGTGTGTCTTGTTTGTTTATTTGGATGAGACTCATGGCGTTTTGCTGTGATCTTGAAGTAGATGTTAATGGGGAAGAGACTTTCATGTTGGACAAGGTAAAAATCTTGTAATTGTTTTGCTTTGCATCTTCTAGGTTTCTATCTAATGTGTGTTTTAAATTTTTAATATAACCAAAATTTTGAATAACTGTGATCTTGTGTGGGTTTTGATTCATCTAAGAGCCTTTGCTCAACTTCTTTAAAAGCCAAGAGTTCATCAAATAGTCATTTGACTTGCAATATCAGATATTGAAAGTATGAAACCGTTGAGCAATGAGGTGTAAGGGCATTGTGAGTAAGTCAGTGTATAGAGTCAATACACCACTATAATTACTGAGGCTACATGCATAATTTTTATGTTCAGAACTTCAGATCTTGAGAACTTGATTTGTGGCAAATTGAGACTGATTTTTGATGCATTTTTGTTCCACCATTTTCAGCTTCTAAACTGTCCTTGTTGACTTTGATGATATTAAGGAGAATACTTGTGAATGTGATCTCGCATGCCCTTTTCATTCTTAGATTATAAGACTTTTATAGGAGGACCAAGTTGCTATTAAGATGGCAGTCATGGTCTTTAGATGGATAAATAGTCTTGGTATTATTTTTTTTAATCTCTCTAGAATTTTGATGCCAATGCAATACAGTTTAATACCATTGAGTGCTCTTTTCTGCCGTCACTTGTAGAAGTTAATGCTTGACCTGATAATTTGAGCATGAGCATCAATGGCTCTTTTGAAGTTAATGCACGTGGTTTGTTTTGAACTTTTGATGACCTACAATGAGATCAATTTAATTTCATTATTGTAATATTGTGGATTTTCAAGCCTTTCAATTGAATGTTGGTGTTAGATAATAGATAATCATATTCTGATGGAGCAAGTGATACTGGCACTGCTTTTGCTTTCTTGTATAGTTTGTAATCTAAATTAAGAGAGTTTGGTGAGATTCCTTATTTCCTTAGTAGCTACAGCCCTTTGTACAATGGTAGCCTTGGTACGAAGGCGGGCTTTATAAATTTCCAAGTTTAGATATGCTTTAGTTTTGATATGTGTTGATTGTTGATTCTGATATTTCAAATTCGGATAATATATTTGATTCTGATATTTCAAATTCGGATTCCTTATCAAATTCAGATCCTTTATCAAATTCGGTTCTATTATCAAATTCGGATCCCTTATCAAATTCAGATCCCTTATCAAATTCAGATCCCTTATCAAATTCGGATCCCCTATCAAATTCGGATCCCTTATCAAATTCGGATCCCCTATCAAATTCGGATCCCTTATCAAATTCGGATCTCTTATCAAATTCGGATATCTTATCAAATCAAATTTGTCCGATCCGATAACTAATCGAATCGGTTCGAACAAATCCAATCTGATCTGATAGTTATCGGATCGGACCGGATCGAGTTTGATAACCATTTCGAACCTTATCAGATTTAATTTATTCATTTTAATCGAATCAGATCGGATTCGGATTCGGTCCGATCCGATCCGAATCCGACAGAGCCCATGCCTACTACCATTGATTCATCATTTTTTTTTTTAATTGCAACACCAAACACTCTTAATGTTTTTAGTTACTGTTGTATTTGGAGTGCCGACGTATTTAATATTTGAAATTTTTAATCAAAACAAAAAAAAAAAATCATTTCGAATCCCCGATTTAAATTTGGATTTTTTGGCTATTAGTATTTATATTAGGGTCTGTTTGATATTGTGGTTTAACTTGTGGTAAGATGACAAAATTGTATTTGGTCAAAACATAATGTTTAAGTGTTTGGTTAATGATAAGAAATTGCGATTACTAATCGTAATTTTTTTCAAAAATTAAAAATTTTAGCTTTTCCTCACTATCAAAATATTAAAAAAAAACTCACCTCAATAATTTTTTTAACATAATCAAAATTTCATAAAATCATATGAACAACCAATGATACATCATATTTTTTTAATTACTGCACCAAACACTCTTAATGTTTTTAGTTACCGCTGTTTTTGGCGTGCCACCTGCAGTTCTTCAAGCTAATCTCAATTGGACTTTAAGACAGGGTCTCGCTCACGTGGCAGGTTATGATTGGCCTATATTCGAATAACCGGTCAATGGCATTTGGGTAACTTGAAGAACAAGAGTCAAGATAATAATATCCCAAGAAAATAAACACACGGAAATAACTAAATCATGGTAATTAGACCCGACCACGATTTCGGTTCGGAATCAAAATCAAACTGAATTAGAAGAAATCAGATGGTTTCGTACGGTTTAGTTAGGGTTTCCACCTTAGTCGAATTATTGGAATTGTACAGTTCATACTGTAATTTAATTTTTTATTTTATTTTTAATTTAAATTTTTAATTTAATTTAATAAAAATATTTATTATATTTATTTAATAATAATACCAAATTATAAATTTTTTTAAATTTAATTTCTATTTTTTAAAATTATTTAAAAAAAAAAATAAAACCCAACCGAATCAAAGACGATGGTCAGGTCTCATTGGTAAGTAGGTGGAGTGGTGCGTACAGCGATTAAGAAAATAAAAGCTACCAGTTTCTTCTTCAACAGAAGGAGTGGGAAGAGAGAAATGGCTTGGCTAACAAGATTCCTAGCAGCTGTGGCTTTCTTAGCCATAGGCGTGATATTCTCACCGGAGACATTTGGATCAAAATCGGACGGCCTGGATTCCTCCAAGCTAACTCCCTTCCTGAAGCTGGCTCATCTCCTTTGTTTCTCCACTGCTTGGGGTTCAGCTCTTTGGGTCACCTTCATCGGCGGCATCATCATGTTCAAGTCAGTCTTTGTTTCCTTAATTCCATTTTTTTTAAAAATTTCCGTGCAAAAAAATACCGCAATTATAGAAATTAACTTTTATTGTGATCTTTTGCAATATCAATTAGCGAGATAATTAGTTATTTTAAAAATAATTCATTATGTATTTTGGGGAAATTATGATGAAGAAGCTTGTAAGTTTTTATTAATCTTTTTTCTTTACTGAAATTAGGAACCTACCGAGGCATACTTTTGGGAATCTGCAAAGCAAGATGTTTCCAGCATATTTTTCACTAGTAGCAGTGTGTTGTTCAATATCTGTAGCATCATTTGCATATCTACATCCATGGAAGTCATCATCAGCTGCCGAAAAATACCAGCTTGGCTTTCTACTATCTGCTTTGGCTTTCAGTCTCACCAATTTGTTTGTCTTTACTCCCATGACCATTGAGGCAAGTGTCCTGTGATTCTTAATTTATTCTTGGACATCTACGTAGTGTGCATTTAGAGGTTTATTATGATGCTCTTACTTATCCCTCTTCTGTTAACAGATTTTAGCTTCAATTAATTTGTTGTTTAGCATTTTTTACTTTAGCTTTTCGTATTCAATTTAGCTATTGGTTCTGCGAGGCATAGCGTCCACTTAGTTATCAGTTTTGGGTTCTAGTTACTGAAGTTTTGGGGTTTGTTTTTTTATGTTGTTGACATATATACATATATATCCATACACCCCACACACACACACACACACACACACATATATATATATATATATGGGGTGGTAATATGTGATTTTTATTGCTTTTGGGTTGCAGATGATGAAGCAAAGGCACAAAGTGGAGAGAGAAGATAATATTGGAAATGAAATTGGGGGGTCGAAGAACAGGGAAGCTGCAAACTCTAATCCAAAGCTTGCAGCCATGAATAAGAAGTTTGGAATGATTCATGGATTGTCTTCCCTTGCTAATATCATGTCGTTTGGCAGCCTTGCCATGCACTCATGGTATTTAGCTGGTAAGATCAATCTTTAATTTCATCTTCATCTCCCTTCGTTGGGAAAGTTTTCCCTATGGTTTTAGATTGAATTAATCACACATGCCATAATGACTCGTGTACTGTTTCACAGAGATGGGCAAGTTATATATAATTCACCATATGTCAACATATAGAATAAGGTTTGAGAGTATTACATGAGTAACTGTGGTGTCGTTCAAAGTTTCTTTTCAAATAATATCAAGGTTTTCACAGGATTTAAAGTTTCTCATTTTTTTATCTTGTTGTGCATATGAGAAAATAAGAGTCAAATATCCTAAGATGGAATTGCAACGCATCTGTTTTTAGCATAATGTACTTTGAACAATGGCAGAATCTTCCCTGTTCAAACACTATGTTAGCTTGATTTGCTAAAGTTACTTCCTTTGGCTTTTACCAAATCATCAAAGGACAACCGGATGTTCAATGGGTTCGATATGCTTGCAGGGATATCCTGTGAAATTATGATAGAATAAGAGTACCATTAGTTTGTTGGAATCTTGGAATTGGCCATATAATTCATAGATGTAGTGAAGTGTAACTCCTTTTAACGCTCTTTCAAAGTGGCTATCATTGGTACCCCTGTCCAAATCTGCCTAATCCTCGCTACATTTTCGCCTATTTCCAATTTATATAGGTCACCATTTTATGTCTTCAAATAGGAAATCCAAGTCTTGACATTGTTGTAATCTTTCTTTCAGATTGATAAACTTGAAACTCAAGTCCACCTCACACCACTTTTACCTTTATGCTTCTCTTACCCTGATTATTTTTCATGCTTAAAACTGTTAATTATTCAGCACTTTATTTTTCTTAAGTCTTAGATGGAGGGAAAAACTGTGGGAGCATCTTTCTATTCCGCCAAGTAGAATTCATATTTCTTTTTGTTAAAATAAAATGTCACTTTTCGCAAGCCACCTACTGCACACACGTTCCCAATTAACATACTTAGTAAGCCATGTGTGTGTACAGGTTTTGCGTATAAGATGGGCTGTATGGCAAAGCATGCGTATGAGAGAGAAGAAAAAATCGTCCATCAAGAAAAAAAATATCATCTGGAATTTAAAATTTCCACTAATATATCTAAATCAAAAATAGACCTTATCAGTTTTAGTTTTAAGTTTACACGCCTTCAGTTTTCATCCATTCCGAAGCTTTGACTTAAATGTGTACAACGAAGGTCTCAGGGCCAGATGGACTGCATCTAGTGTTTTTCCAAATACATTGAGGCGTGCCTTTAGATCCTTAATAGTGGAGGGAATATCGCTCCCTTAAACTACACGTATATTGCCTTCATCCCTAAGGTTCCTAAGCCTAAGCAAGTACCGAGTTTAGGTCGATTAGTTTGTGTAATGTCATTTACCGAATTATAGCAAAGGTAATAGCCAATAGACTTAAAGGTATCTTGCACTAGGTCATTTCACCATCTCAAAGTGCTTTTATTCCTAAGAGACTCATTACTGATAAGATCATTATAGTATGAATGTTTACCTAAAATTAGGCAAATAAAAGAAAAAAGAATGGTTCGGTAGTCCTAAAACTAGACATTAGTAAAGTCTATGATAGAGTTTAGTGAAATTTTATGGAAAATACTATGCTTAAATTAGGTTTTGCTACTAATTTAACCTCAAAGGGGGGTTTAGGCATGGTTATTCTTAATGCCCTTGTTTATTTTGTGCGTAGAAGTTTTTTCGTAGCTCCTTAAGATAGTAGAGCAATATAAACTTCTTTATAACTGACGATAGTTTGATATTCTCTAAAGTAATTATGGAGGATGGTAGAATCTTGATGGCCATTTTTTAGAAGTATGCAGTGGCTTCAGGGCAGATTTTCAATTTTGACAAGAACTCAATGTTCTTTAGTAGCAATACAAGACTAGAGCAAGTGGAGGCTATCAAATACATTTTTAGGCTCAATGTGGTTTCAAGGCACCAGAAGTATCTAGGGTTGCCCTTAATAGTTGGGAGGAAGAACTCCAGTTTTTTCATTGAAATTAAGTTTAAAGTCATTAGTAAAATTTCAAATTGGCAAAACAAGTTCTTTTCATGTGCAGTGGATGAGGTTTTGATTAAAACAGTGGCTCAGACAGTGCTTGCTTTTACGAGGAGTGTCTTTAAGCTTCCATAATGCATTTGTGATGATATCCAGAAGTCGATTGCTAGATTTTGGTGGGGCTCAGAAAAGGAAAAGAAGAGTATTCACTGGGCTAAAACTAGAAGGGTTTGGGCTTCAGGGAGCTATCCAATTTCAACTAGGCTTTGGTGGCAAAACTGGGTTGGTGTGTAGGCTTGGGCACTGTCGGATTCGGATCGGATCGAATCCGAATCCGATCCGATTCGATTAAAACGAATAAATTAAATCCAATAAGGTTCGAAATGGTTATCAAACTCGATCCGATAACTATCGGATCAGATCAGATTTGTTCAAACCGATTCAATTAATTATCGGATCAGACAAATTTGATTTGATAAGATATCCGAATTTGATAAGAGATCTGAATTTGATAAGGGATTCGAATTTGATAATAGAACCGAATTTAATAAAGGATCCGAATTTCATAAGGAATCCGATTTTAAAATATCAAAATCAAATATACTATCCGAATTTGAAATATCAGAATCAACAATCAACACATATCAAAACTAAAGCATATCTAAACTTGAAAATTTATAAAGCCCGCCTTCGTACCAAGGCTACCATAGTACAAAAGGCTGCAGCTACTAAGGAAATAAGGAATCTCACCAAACTCTCTTAATTTAGATTACAAACTATAACAAGAAAGTAAAAGCAGTGCCAGTATCACTTGCTCCATCAGAATATGATTATCTATTATCTAACACCAACATTCAATTGAAAGGCTTGAAAATCCACAGTATTACAATAATGAAATTAAATTGATCTCATTGTAGGTCATCAAAAGTTCAAAACAAACCACGTGCATTAACTTCAAAAGAGCCATTGATGCTCCTGCTCAAATTATCAGGTCAAGCATTAACTTCAACAAGTGACAGCAGAAAAGAGCACTCAATGGTATTAAACTGCATTGCATTGACATCAAAAATTCCAGAGAGATTAAAAAATAATAATACCAAGACTCTTTATCCATCTAAAGACCATGACTGCTACTTTAATAGCAACTTGGTCCTCCTATAAAAGTCTTATAATCTAAGAAAGAAAAGGGCATGCGAGATCACATTCACAAGTATTCTCCTTAATATCATCCAAGTCAACAAGGACAGTTTAGAAGCTGAAAATGGTGGAAAAAAAATGCATCAAAAATCAGTCTCAATTTGCCACAAATCAAGTTCTCAAGATCTGAAGTTCTGAACATAAAAATTATGCAAGTAGCCTCAGCAATTATAGTGGTGTATTGACTCTATACACTGACATACTCACAATGCCCTTGCACCTCATTGCTCCACGGTTTCATACTTTCAATATCTGATAATGCAAGTCAAATGACTATTTGATGAACTCTCGGCTTTTAAAGTAGTTGAGCAAAGGCTCTTAGATGAATCAAAACCCACACAAGATCACAGTAATTCAAAATTCTGGTTATATTAAAAATTTAAAACACACATTAGATAGAAACCTAGAAGATGCAAAGCAAAACAATTACAAGATTTTTACCTTGTCCAACATGAAAGTCTCTTCCCCATTAACATTTACTTCAAGATCACAGCAAACCGCCATGAGTATCATCCAAATAAACAAACAAGACACACGCATGTTGGACAATTATGACCCATAGCGTCACTATTTGTACAGATCATGGTGTTGTTGTACAAATTAACTATGTGACAAAGGAGATTGCACTCTTATCATTTGTGATTAGATCACCTAGATATATAAATGATAGGAGGTCCTTATGATTTGTTCATGGATTGAGAATGATATGAGACAGTATCAATCCATGAATGATAAATCATTAAATATCCCTAGTGAGAGTATTATCGAGATTGGACATCGATAAATACGTAAAAGACTAGTATTACACTTGTGCGCGTTGTGAGGGCACAAACGGCATAGTTCTCATATATTTGGGTATAGGATACTCAACAAGTGTAATAGGAGGTTGTGTTTTACCGATGGTATGGGAAACAGCTTCGCTCTGGATAGACCCCCTCAGAATTCCATTGGTAGTATTACTATGTGTCTATGGAAGTCCGAAATCAGGGAAGGTGTATTTGGTCTTAACCTGAGACTTGCACCGCTAATACTTGCGACAATCAATATACTTTGGTTTTGGTCATCCAGGGCTTTAACCGGTTCTGTGTACGCCTCTTCTAGGTATATTGAGAATTGTAGTGTGTTGGGTGTGATGTCAAGACGGAAGTGTCACTCAAGTCATATGGAGATGATGATCGCGTAGGGATACAGAACTGGTTCTCTAAAGGGTCGCAACCATCGGGATAATATGACTTGGTCATGATTATCCGATAATAAAGAGACTAGTTGCTCGTAATCCGATATATGCTTCGTACGGGGCAGACACTGTACCAGCCCCAGGCCTTGCATGTGATCATCCGATACTGGATCGAAATACGCAATACTACGTATATTATGCCTGATACAGATCTTATATTCCTGTAAGGGTATTTCTGGAGAATTGGGTAGGCCTGACGCTTTGCTAGAAGCCAACCTTGTCTTGTAAATCGGTATAAACGTAGTACTAGGTACTTACGTGTTCGGATAGTCCGACGACCGAATTTACTGCCAACATATCCGGGGATCTCATGGGTCGCTTCCCGAAGATTCACCGATGACGTATGACTCGCACTTTAATTAATCTGGGATTAATTAGATGAGAGAGAAAAATTAATCTGGGATTAATTGCAGAGATATTTTGTATGAGATAAAATATCATTTAAAGAGAGATAACGATTAATTTGGAATTAATCGATAAAATTAATATATTCAATATATTAAACGAAATTGGATTTCGACGCGGAATAAAATTAGATTTTAATTGGGGCGAACGAATTAATTTAGAATAATTCGTTAGCGACTTGAATAGTGATTTCGCTAGGCATAATCATTTAATTACGTCGCAACGGAAAATTCGTTAATTTGGAATTAGCGAACTCGAGCCCGAGATTGTTTGCGAGCGCATTCGCATTTCGAATTCAAGTGCGGCATGCTAGTCAAATCAAGCGTCAAATCGCTAGTCGCATCAAGTGTCAAATCATTAGTCACTTTGAGTGATGTGACAACTTGTCACTTGATTGATTGAGTGATGTGTCTTGATGTGAGTTGATGGAAAGCATTTATTGCTTGACTTTTGGAAAGCCAAATTCATTGTAAATGAATTTGAAATTCACATTTGTGTATAAGATACACAAATTAGAGACAACTCACACAACTCTCATCTCTTTCCTCTCTTCATCTACACGCCCATTTTGGGTTGTTCTTGTTCTGTTTTTCTGGGAAAACCGTGAGCAATGGGAAGCAAAATGTGATAATTTTGCGGTAAAATCATCAAGAGCTAGCACTCCGAGAGACATGCGAAGGTGATATGGAAGTCCACCCATGAGCTTGGAATCAAAACACAAAGCTTGGAGCTTGATGAAGATTATTGAAGCCGAAAATGGAGGAAGGACAGCAGCTCACTGCCGTGAGTAGTAAAGAGGAGGCAGAAAATTTTTGTTCATTGCCGCATCGCTCAACCGATCGATGTGAGTATTTCGCAACTCCCTCGTTGTATTCGCACATGTGTTTTATGCTTTGTATTCAATCCTCGAGGCCGTAGAAACTCCAACATTGGTATCAGAGCGGAGTAAAAGCATGAAATTTGATTAGGGCTTAAAATTTGGGTAAAATGTTTTTGAGCATGATTTGATTAAATTGGATGTTTGAATATGCTTAAATGTGTTTTAATTAAAGTTTGATTTGATCAATTTCAAGAAATTGTGTTTGGAACAAATTTCCTCAATATTCATGGCTTGGCCGAGAGATCAAGAGCCCTAATTCTTGGTAATTTTTTGTTTCGTTGATCATTGGATGACTTGAAAGGATTGAGGATGTTGATTTAATGTCGATTGTGGAATTAATCGGATTGAAACCGAATCGGACACAAAATCCCCTTACAATTGCCGAAAGCCTTAGCATGTATATGAGTTTGATTTTTGATGAAATGTGTTGGACATGTTTTGTTGTAAAAGAGCATGATTAATTAGACAAATTTGTGTTTTGGAAATATTGATTTGGGTAATTAATTGTGTTATACACTTTATGTAATTAAATTGTGAAATTGGGTTTTTGTAATTTAATTAAATTGGGCTAATTTTGGAAATTGGGCTTAAATGTTGTAAATGGGCTAATTGGGCTTGGTTGTACCAAGTTGGGTTTAGGCAAAATTGGTTGGATCCAATTGGGCCCAAAACCGCTTCCATAAAGCCCAAATGCGACTAATGGACCTTTAAGTATTTAATTGGGCCTAATGGGCCTAAATTGATTTCTAGGCTTATGGGGTAATTCCCGGATTGGGCTTTGGTTATTGGGTTTGACCCGAGTTGACCAAAAGTTCACGCCTTAAAGAAATTAATTAAAAGCCCATTGGACTTTAATTAAATTGACGTTGGACGTTAATCGGGCTTTAAGACCCATAGCGATTAAATTGGAATTTAAGTCGTAAAGGTTCGTCAAATAAAGTGTAGTATTTAATTGGAATTAAATAAATGAATTAGTATTAAATGCAAATTGAATTGGATTTAATTTTGTAGTTTAATTTAATTCAAGAATTTGTACTTCGAGTACTTATTCGCAAAACGAGTTTGACTCGCACAAAATCAAATCGTTGTTTGAACATTGGATGATCACTAATTATCAGATTAATTAATTCGATTAGATTGATTGATAACATGCTTGTGTGAATATATGGTTGCGATGCATGAATAGTGAATATCAGATGGATATTAGATGGGTGGGGCAATTTTAGAAATTGTTGTAATAAATTTGGAATTTATTAATTGGACCTGTGTGTCCAGCCTTATTACCTCCTTACTCTCTGTATTCTCTTCTCACCTATTCCCCTCAATGTAAATGAGGTTTCTTTAGAAGTGTAGTGTAACGGGTAGAAGTAAATACATGTGCTAGCGGGAGAGAGAAAGAGAGAGATTTGATCTAGGATCAATGTGTAAAGTATCCATCCGCATATCATTATTATTTATTATACGCGCTTTATTATGTGTTTAGAATGCATGTTTAAGGGTGTATGATGATGAGACCTTAACAAAGATAATAAATTGGTTGCCAATTTGCACGCGAAAAACCATCGCAAAATATTAAAGCTTTTTTCCTTCCATTGAGTGATTCTTACTCAAGATCCAAGACTGGCATTGGCTTATTGGCCAAAGTCAAGGCCTTTGTCCATCGAGGATGTGTTTGAATCACGAGAGCTTTGTTCCATATTGGTGTCTTGTCCAAGTTGTGGTTTGTTGGCCAAAGTCAATACCACTTATTGTCCATCGACATTGATTACGAAGCTTTCCATGGTCAATGGGTCACGCTTAACTAGGATCACTAAGTTTGTTGTGCCAAAGCCAAGGCTTAGTTGATTCAGAGGAAAAAAGGTTAGGTAATTGTGGGACACAGAAACTGGACGACGCATGCTGTTCTAGGCTCGCGGCCTAGTCGGGAGTACGGAGTAGCCACGGGGGACTAAACCGGAGAATAATGGAGTCGCCACCCGGTGTGAACCGGGAAAATGAGATTTAAGGCCGCACTCACCCCTCGCAAGGGAAGATCTCAAACCGTTGGGTTCGGAATGGTCCCTTACTTATGTCACTTGTAATGAAAGAATTTATGTAATAATTTAATCAAGCTTAAGTAACACTTATTTCCAAGAGTATCATGTTTCTAAATCCATATGCACAAAAATAAAACTTACACCTAAATTTGCATATATTTCACATCTAAGATTGCATGCTTGAAAGTACAGCAAAGTAGCAACGAACATACAACTTCATTGGCATATTGTATTCATGGAAACACAAGCACACACTAACCACACAAGCACACATAAAGGCGAATCAAATAATGGCGAACATGTGATTTCATAGGCATATCATAAACAAATAGCCATTACATGTCCATGCACAAATAAAAGAGTCAACTAGGTACATAATGCAAAAAGACACTTAAGGATGCAATTAGGCATTAAAGTAAGCATGCTATGACGTGGTGCAAAAGAAGATAACTAATATGGACACAAACACACATGTGAGCACTTTTCCAAGTGGTACGTGGAATTGTATCCCAAGTACAGACCGTATTACCATCCATTCGGAATCGGCTACGAAATTTATGTCCGGGTTTCCATCCGATATACTACAAGAAATAATACTCAAATGCTATCATAACATGGATATATGAATTATACTACGTTAAGCCAAGACTAAGGTAAATGATGCAATCAATAGATGAAAGACACGGCAAATATCGTGGTAAAGGTAGCCTTTTAGGCTTTTCTTCCCCCAAATGGAGAACCTTTTAATCCAACACAATAAGCCCATGCGCCTTTCATTACAATGCGTACAAAGACAATGATAACTATATGAAACTTCGTATACCCGATTGAACACATCTTACATTAAAACGAATATACATCAACCGGCGCGGCAAAGCATCGTGGTAAAGGATTTTAACCCCTCCAAATAGGGGACCTTTAATCCAACTTACTAAGCCCATGCACTTGATCGCATTATGCATACAAAGAATAAAGACAATAATATCAAACTTAGTATGCCCGATTGGACATATCTTACATCCAACCGAACACACATCAACCGGCGCGGCAAAGCATCATGGTAAAGGATTTTAACCCCTCCAAATAGGGGACCTTTAATCCGACTTACTAAGCCCATGCGCTCGATTGCGTCATGCATAAACAAGTAACATGTGGAAATCAAATGATGAAAAATAAATAAATCAAAGCAACATAAAACAAAAGAAAATGTCGTTTACTCAAGCGGTACGTGGAGTTGTATCCCGAGTACAGATCATACTACCGTGCATTCGGAATCGGCTATGAAATTTATGTCCGCGTTTCCATCTGATATACCGCGAGAGTTGACACATCTTTCATTTTATTCCAAAGCCACAACATACAATATTTCGTAATCCATGCATATTTATCTACTCAAGGGCCACAATATGCATTTTAACATAACAATCATGCTAACAATACTCAATAAATAATGAAAATAAAACAGAAAACGAATGTGGAAAATACCCTCAGGTGTAAACTTTTATTTCGACTTTCGGACTCGAGTTTCACGGCCGTCGGAAGGGCTATCACTCCGCAACTTTTCTGGTTCACTGGTTTGCGTTTTACCTCGCTGTTCCGCTGCTCAAGCTACTGTTTTTGACTCCGTTTTGCTGCTGTTTTGCTGCCGTTCTTTGGTCACTGTGTTTGGTAATTTAGGCTACTGTTTTGGGTGTTTTTTAAGAGCTAGGGGTTGCGGTTTTTGGTGATTCTTTGAGGGCTTTTTATGCTGTTTTTAGTGCAGTTTCAGGGTATTTTCTGGGCTATTTTAAGGGTCAAATTGGCGTGAATCACTGGCAGTGAAGGAGGGTTATTCTCGGCAGTGAAGAGGCTGTGCAGTGGGCAGTTTGGGAGTGGACTACTGGCAGGTTTAGGGCTGTGTTTTGGCGTGAGTTTGAGGGGGATTTTGGGGCTGTTTGTGAGGCAGTTCAGTGTCTGTTTTGGCGTGAGTTTGGGGCTGTGTGGAAGGCTTTGGAGACGTGTTGGTGGGGGCTACTAAAGGCGTGAAGGCAGATGGTTTGCTTAGGGGCTGTTAGTGTGATGGTGTGTTGAAGCTATGAGTTGGTCATTGTTGTGTGGCTTTGTTGAGGGTTAATACGTGAATGGCTATGGGTGGCTTATGTGCGCAGTTGGCGCTAAGGCAAATGGGGCAAGCTGTGGCGATTAACGTGAGTTGAGTGGCCAGTGGACTATATTATTTTTGTGTTTGTAGTTTGGCCGTGAATGGGAGTGCTAGGGGAGTGTCTTGGAAAAGTGTTTCTTTTATAGACAAAGGCTAGGCTTGACAAGGAAAGAGATTTGGCTAATTAAAAAGGGATATGATTTGGTTTCAAGTAAGGTAAATACAAGATTGAGGGGGGACAAATTTTGGTGAATTAGGAAGGTTGAATATTTGATTGGCTTGGTTTAGGAATACAATTTGTTAGATTAGGAAGTCAATATTTTAATTGGTTATGATTGATTTTAATTAGGCATGTAATTTCTTTAATTTAGTATATGATTTTGTTTAGTTAGGAATTTAATATATTTGACTTATCTAAATTAGGCATGACTTTATTTTATATTTTATTTAATTTGGTAAATGACTTAATTAATGTTTTATTGAATTTAATTAATATTTTATTTAGTTAATATTTAATTTAATTAATATTTGATTTAATTTTGGTTTATTTTAAGGTGATATGGGCGTGTGGGCCTGGTGGTGGTGTGGGCTTGGTTTAGCTTGGTGTGTGGTGGCTTGGTTAGTGGGTTTGGGGCAAGGTTAAATGGTTCTGGGTTTTTTGGGCCAAAGGTACTCTAAACGAAGGTCCAACAAGTGAGCTTGACGCTAAACAAGTGAATAAGGATCTAACGAAATACCGATTCCCTTCCGACGACCGTTTCTCGCAATATCCTTAACTAAAAAGGTAGTGCCTCCAACTGAGACTCATCATCGGGTTTCACATGCAAAAATGCAATGCCTACAGTCGCCCCCACTTTGATGGACTTGTGCAGTGTGTGACTTTGAACAATCCTATCAAAGTTATGCAATGCATTTTCACTTACCTGGCTTGCCAGCTGTTGCTAAACTTACTTGTTATCCTGAGATGCTTTGACCTTTGGGCTTTATTCCCGAACTGCGTTGAGAGAGAGCTTTCTTCTCCTGGGCTGTATTCCCGAACTGTTTCGTAAGTGGGCTTTATTCCTCTAGGCTTTTTCCCGAACTGTGTAGAGATATGGCTTTATTCCCCTGGGCCTTATTCCCGAACTGCTTTGAAAGTGGGCTTTATTCCCTTGGGCCTTGTTCCCGAACTATGTTAGGATAGACTTTATTCCCCTGGGCTGTATTCCCGAACTGTGTTAAGATATGACTTTATTCCCCTGGGCCTTGTTCCCGAACTGCTTTGAAAGTGGGCTTATTCCTATAGGCTTTTTTCACAAACTGTGTTGAGAGATGGCTTTATTCCCCTGGGTCTGTATTCCCGAACTGAGAGAGAGCTTTATTCTCCTGGGCTATATTCCCGAACTGTGCTGAGAGGAGCTTTATTCCTATGGGCTGTATTCCCGAACTGTACCGAGAGATATCTTTTCTCCTGGCTGTATTCCCGAACCGTATTGAGATAGCTTTGTTCCTGGACTGAACTGAATGTGGGCTTTGGTTCCCTGAGCTTTATTCCCGATCTGTGTTGACTGTGGGCTTTATTCCCGAGCTGTGTAGAGATTGGGCTTTATTCCCTGACTGAACTGAATGTGGGCTTTGTTCCCGAGCTGTGTTGACTGTGGGCTTTATTCCTGAGCTGTGTAAAGATTAGGCTTTATTCCCTGATCTGAGCTGAATGTGGGCTTTGTTCCCGAACTGTGTTGACTGTGGGCTTTATTCCTGAGTTGTGTAGAGATTGGGCTTTATTCCCGAATTGTGTAGAAAGTGGGCTTTGTTTCTTGACTGAATTGATTGTGGGATTTATTCCCGAACTGATTTGATTGTGGGCTTTATTCACGAACTGAATTGGTTGTGGGCTTTATTCCCGGACTGATTTGATTGTGGGTTTTATTCCCTGATCTGAGCTGACTGTGGGCTTTGTTCCCGAACTGTACTGAATGTGGGCTTTATCCCCGATCTGAGCTGGCTGTGGGCTTTGTTCCCGAATTGTACTGAATGTGGGCTTTATTCTCTGATCTGAGCAGACTTTGGGCTTTATTCCCTAATCTGATCTGACTGTGGGCTTTATTCCCGAATTGTACTGAATGTGGGCTTTATTCCCTGATCTGAGCTGGTTGTGGGCTTTGTTCCCGAATTGTACTGAATTTGGGTGTGGGACACAGGAACTAGACGACGCATGCTATCCCGGGCTCGTGGCCCGGTTTGGAGTACGGAGTAGCCATGGGGGACTAAACTGGAGAATAATGGAGTCGCCACCCGGTGTGAACCGGGAAAATGAGATTTAAGGCCACACTCACCCCTCACAAGGGAAGACCTCAAACCGTTGGGTTCAGAATGGTCTCTTACTTATGTCATTTGTAATGAAAGGATTTGTGTAATAATTTAATCAGGCCTAAGTAACACTTATTTCCAAGAGTATCATGCTTCTAAATCCATATGCATGAAATTAATCATCACAACATGCAACATCACATGGCAATCTCACGAACATTTCTCAATCATATTATAGGGAAAACTAAGAACAACCTAATCATGCTTGAGTACTATCTCATGAATATATTAACCAAATAACATGCTAACAGCCTAATCATGCTAGAATATCATCCCAAGAACACATCGAATGGATAAATGCAGGAATACAAATAATATGATTGGCTACATAATGCAAGGGAGATCACCAAAAAGGCAGTTGTGCATGAAATATGATAAGACAGACTTAGTTCAGTGTGTGCGCATTCGTGTAGCGTTCATAAACGCGTTCGAACGGTAAATAGAAGGTTCGCGTTCGTGTAGCGTTTGATAACGCGTTCGAACGGATCCAGACCTGATGAAACAAAATGCATGCGCTTCGAGTAGCGTTTGTAAAACGCGTTCGAACAGGAATAGAAGGTTCGCGTTCGTATATCGTTCAATAACGCGTTCGAACGGGAACAGACTTGATGCATAAAATGTGACGCAATACATACATAAAAAGCAAATAGCGAAATACGAAGCACGGCGAAGTATCGTGGCGAAGGATTTTAACCTCTTCAATTAGAGGACCTTTCATCGCACTTAGTAAGCCCATGCGCTTATCTCAATGCATATAAAAATAAAGACAATAACCTTAGACTTCATGTACCCGATTGAACACATCTTACATTCAACCGAATATACGTTAATCGGCGCGGCAAAGCATCATGGTAAAGGATTTTAACCTCTTCAATTAGAGGACCTTTCATCGTACTTACTAAGCCCATGCGCTCGATCACATCATGCATACAAAAATAAAGACAATCATATCAAACTTAGTATATCCGATTGAACATATCCTATATCCAACCGAACACACATCAACCGGCGCGGCAAAGCATTGTGGTAAATGATTTTAACCCCTCCAAATAGGGGACCTTTAATCCGACTTCCTAAGCCCATGCACTCGATTGAATCATGCATACAAAAGTAACATGCAGAATTCAAATAACGAAAAATAAATAAACCGAAGCAACATAAAACAAAAGAGTGTGCCGTTTACTCAATTGGTACATGGAGTTGTATCCCGAGTACAGATCATACTACCGTCCATTCGGAATCGGCTATGAAATTTTTGTCCGGGTTTCCATCCTATATACCACAAGAGGCGACACATTTTCCATTTCATTCAAGCCACAACATGCATCCATAAACGACTCTCATGCGAATAGAATTCAATAAACAATCAAAAGATGAATATAAACTAATGAGAAAAGTGCCATCAGGTCTAACCTTTAAATCACCTCTCGGATGTACGGTACACGATCGTCGGAAGGGTGGATGCTCCGCAAGTCTTCCGGTTCACTGGTTCACTGCTCTCGTTCGTTGTCTTACTGTTTTGAGTCGTCATTCTCCATATTTTGCTGCTGTTTGACCTCCGTTTTGCTGATATTTCCTCTGTATTTTCTACTCACTGTTCAGGTCACTGTTTTGGCTTGCATGGCTGCTATTTTTGGGGTTTTTGGTGTAGTTTTGTGTGGTTATTCAAGGATTATAAGTGCAGTTTTTAAGTTACTGCAGTTCGGTTTTGGTTGTAATTTTCGGTGGTGGAGGGCTGCTGTTTGTGTGTTTTAGGGCTGCTGTATGCGTGTTTTAGGGCTGCTGTATGGGCTATTTTTCGGTGATACGAGGTTGCTAAATGGAGGTATGATTTTCGGTGATTAGGGGAAGGAGATGAAGAGAATTTTTGTGTTATTTCTTTTAGTATGCGTGAACTTCTAGGGTTTCTTGCTGTGATTTTCGTGTGAGTTGTGTGTATGAGCTAGGGGAGTGCATGTCTTGGTTAGGGGTTGTTTATATAGAGAAAGGTTAGGGCTACTCCTTGTCTCACAAGGAAGGGATTTTGGCATTTAAAAGGAGGATTTGATTTGGTATTCAACAAGGGAAGGATTAGATTGAGGGGGGACAAATCTTGGCTAGATTAGGAATACAAAATATTTAATTTGTTATGATTGATTTTAATTAGGCATGATATTTTTTTTTAATTTAGTATATGATTTGTTTAGTTAGGAAGTTAATATATTTGATTTGTCTTAATTAGGTATGATTATATTATGTTTTATTTAATTGGTAAATGGTTTAAATATTTTATTTAATTCAAATACATTATTAATATTTACCTTAATATTTAATTTAATTTCCCATGTGTTTTAAATGTGTTTTATGGGCTTTGGTGGGCTAATTGGGCTGGGGTGTGAGGCTAGCAGCAAAACCAGAAATACCGACGCCGTTCGAACGCCCCTTCGAACGCTACACGAACGCCCGCAATCTTCTTGAAGTTCGAACGAAGTAACGGACGCAGCACGAACGAAAATGGTGAACTTGCGAAATGAATCCGATGACGTATTTATTCTGAATTTCCCCTTCCGACCTCCGTTTCCCGCAATATCCTTAACTAAAAAGGTAGTGCCTCCAACTGAGACTCATCATCAGGTTTCACATGCGAAAATGCAATGCCTACAGTCTCCCCCACTTTGATGGGACTTGTGTAGTGTATGACTTTGAACAATCCTATCAAAGTTATGCAATGCATTTTTACTTACCTGGCTAGTCTGCTGCCTCGAGCTAAGTTGGTGCTGCAGTGGACCTCGATCCTGGGACGCATCCCAATAACTAGAACCGACAACGGGGGCACCTCGACCCAACACTGCTGACAATAGGGACCTCGCCCTCGAACTGATGATGTAGTGGGCACCTCGACCCTGGGCACCTCGACCCGAAACTACAACCGACAACGGGGGCACCTCGACCCTGGGCATCTCGACACAACACCGCTGACCAAAGGAACCTCGCCCTCGAACTGATGATGTAGTGGGCACCTCGACCCGTAACTACAACCGACAACGGGGCACCTCGACCCTGGGCACCTCGACCCGACACCGCTGTCCATAGGGACTTCGCCCTCGAACTGATGATGTAGTGGGCACCTCGACCCTGGGCACCTCGACCCGGAACTACAACTGTCAACAGAGGTACCTTGACCTCAAGCTGATATGGGTCTCGCCCCCAAGCAGATATGGGCCTCGCCCATTGGGACTCATCCCCAAAAACTGAAATTGCGCGGACGCTGCTCGGCTCATATATGTCGCTTTCTCCTTTCTTCGAACCTGCGAACACAAAACAAAACAAACACGAAGAGAATGAAATGTTACGTGTATGCATGAATGATTTTCTTATCCCGTTGGGTTAGGTCTTCTGCCAATTCCCGTGGGACTGCTCGGTCTTCTCTCCCTCAGGCAAAGTACTGCTTCAACCTGTCTACGTTGATCGGCTCGGAGAACTCGTTCCCCTCCAAGTCTGATAGCTTCACTGCTCCATTTCCCATTACTTTCTGCACTATGTAAGGTCCTTCCCAGTTAGGTTGAACTTTCTCTTGGATCTGTCGTCGACGGCCTTGATTGCTTAAGTACCAAATCACCATTTCTGATTTTGGTGGGGTGTACTTTCTTGTTGAATGCTCGGGCTAGTCTCTTCTGATACAACTGCATGTGATACAAAGACTTCGTTCTCTTCTCATCCAATAGTGCTAACTGATCAAACCCTTGTGAGGCCCACTCCTGTTTCGGTAATTATCCCTCTGCTAATACCCTCATAGACTGTATTTCCACTTCTACCGGCAAACTGCTTCCATTCGATAGACCAAAGAGTAAGGTGTGGCCCATGTTGCTTTTCTTACTAATGTTCTGTACCCCCACAAAGCATACGGTAATTTCTCGGCCCAATCTCTGCAATTTTCTGTCATCTTGGCTAAAATCGTCTTTATAGTCTTGTTGGCTGCCTCAACTGCCCCATTTTCCTGCGGCCTGTACGGTGATGACTTATGGTGGCCTATCTCGTACCTCTGTAACATTGCCTTCGTCTCTCCTTGAAACTAACCCCGTTGTCTGTCACTACATGATGCGGTATACCATACCGACAAATGAGGTTCCGGCTATAAACTTTGCCATCTGTTTTGCTGTAACATTGCGGAATGATTCGGCTTCCACCCACTTCGAGAAGTAATCTACTGCCACTACTATGAAGCGATGCCCATTTGATGCATTCGGTCAATTTCCCCAATCATATCAATCCCCCATGCTGAGAAAGGCCACGGCTCTGACAACCCGTGCAACTCTGTGTGCGGTAAGTGATTCAAATTACCATGTGATTGACAGTCATGACAGTGCTTTACCATCTTTGCGCAGTCTGTTTCCATGGTTGACCAATAAAAACCTTGTCTCACTATCTTTCGGGACAGATTCAACCCGTTCATGTGCGGACCACATACCCCGTCGTGTATTTCTTCCATGCATGCTGGGCTTCTTCCTTTCTCAAACACATCAACTGAATACCGTTTGCTTGCATCTTCTACATTCCCCTTTGAAAATCACATACTGGGAAGCCAACTTCTGAATGTCTATTCTGTCTTTTCTGCCTGCCCCTTCCGGGAGTTCACCATGTTGCAGATACCTCTGAATGTCATAATACCAAGGTTTACCGTCGTCGACCTCAACTTCCAGAATTCTTTCTATCTCATAAACAGGTCGGCTTGCTGTTGTCAGTATCAACGGTCTCATCATTAACTTTTCTGGATTTTCCCAAGTTGCTGCAAGTGTAGCCAATGCATCTGCCATTTGATTCTCTTCTCTCGGTAAGTGCTGAAACTTAACTCGGGGATAACCTGTGCCAACTTTTTGAGGTAAAAAAGGTAAGGTTTCAACCGTTCTTCTTTCAATTCCCATTCTCCTCGCATCTGCTGGACTACCAACATAGAATCTCCGTAGATTTCCACACTCCCGGCCTTCAAGGCTACCAATGCTGTCAAATCGAAAGCACATGCTTCATACTCGGCCATGTTATTAGTCACTCTGAATGTCAACCTCTTGGCCAAAGGTAAAGTCTCTCCCTCGGGGGTCACTATCACGATCCCAATTTCGGCTCCCTTGTAATTCACTGCTCCATCAAAATACATCTTCCATCTCTGGACTGTTATTGCTTGGATCTCTTCATCTGGAAATTCAAACTTATACTGATCCCCCTCAACAGGTTGCAATGCCATAAACTCTGCTACTGCTCGCCCTTTGATCACTTTGGAGGTGAGATACTCAATGTCAAACTCTGTCAGCAATACCAATCATCTGCCCAATTTTCCCACTAGTGAAGGCACCGAATGAAGATATTTCAGAGGATTTTCCTTGGCCACTATCTCGATCTTGTATGACTGGAAATAATGCCGTAATTTTTTGGAAGCCCATACCACTGCGAGACAGATCTTCTCAACTTCCTGATATCGAGCCTCATACGGGAGCATTTTCTTACTCAGATAGTAAATTGCATGTTCTACCCCTGTCTCATCTGCCTGTACCATCATTGCCCCCAGTGCTTCTGATTCTATAGCCAAATACAATATCAAAGGTCTATCTGGTCTCAGAGGTTTCAATATAGGAGGCTTTACCAAGTATTCTCTGATTTTTTCGAAAGCTGTCTGACACTGTTCATTCCATCTCACTGGCTGATCTTTTCTCAACAGTTTGAAGATAGGCTCACATACTGACGTCAACTTGGCGATGAACCGACTGATGTACTGAATCTTCCCCAAGAATGCTCTGACTTCTTTTTCTATCTTCGGTGCATGCATTTCTGTGATTGCCTTGATCTTCTCAGAGTCTACCTCTATTCCGCCCATTCCCACTGTATGACCAAGCAATTTCCCTGATGTCACCCCAAACACACAATTCTTGGGATTAAGCCACAAGTTGTATCTGTCAACTCTCTGAAGGAACCTTTCCAGTGCTTCAATATGTCCAACTCTTGTATCTGATTTCACCATCATGTCATCCACATACACCTCAATCTCTTTGTGCATCAAGTCGTGGAAAAGTGTAGTGGCCATCCGCTGATAAGTAGCCCCTGCATTCTTAAGCCCAAATGGCATAACCTTGTAACAATAAGTACCCCACTCAGTAACAAATGCAGTCTTATGTTTGTCTTCCTCAGCCATGAGGACCTGATTGTAACCTGAAACTATCTGCAAATGAATACATGGCAGATAAAGCCGCACTATCAACCAAACATCTATATGCGGCAGAGGAAAATCATTTTTCGGACAAGCCTTGTTGAGATCTCTGTAGTCTACACACATTCTGACCTCCCGTCGTTCTTTGGCACGGCACTATATTAGCCAACCACTCAGGATACTTTACTACTTCCAGGAACCCCACATCTATCTGCTTCTTAACTTCCTCTCTGACTTTCTCAGCCCATTCTGGTCTCATCCCGTCGAGTTTCTGTTTTACTGGCCTCATATTCGGATAAGTTGGTATTGTGTGCTGGGCAATGTTTCTGTCTACCCCAGGCATGTCCTCATAGGACCAAGCAAACACTTTGGCATATCTGACCAACACTTCTTCTAGTTTCTCCCTCTCTTCAGAGGTAACTTCACTTACAATCAGAATTTCTCTGGGGTTCTCAAGCGTACCCAAGTTAATGCAGTAGTTTTGGCCGAACTGATGTCAAATATGCTTGATTCGTGCAGTGTAAATGGAAATGACTCAGGTAAGTAAGCAAAAGAGATGTCTTTATTATTGGATATGCAGAAGTACATTCAAACAAATCAGGAAGGTAAATGTCTTCATTATCTATAGACACTTCTTCCTCTGCAACCAGGTTTTCCTCAGGCTTTTCGTCCTCTCCCAGAGTCAGGCTCTCTAACTTCAGTAGTTCTTCCTCCCAATTCTCTTCTTCTTTCCCCACAATTTCTTCAACTATCAGCTTCTTACCCAACATATCCTGGAAGATCTCAAACCCAGGTACCACAATTCCATTAACTTCCATAGGTTCAGGCTCCCTTTGATATCTTGAAGATTTCACAAAACACTCCATCAGTTTCAGGCCCTTTTTCTTGACCTTCGGTTTTTCTTCATCAGATTTGTACCTCAAACCTTTCCGAGTAGTCTCTCCTATGAAATCTGGCAATTTTGAACCTTCACCCGGCTCAAACTTCATTTTTTTCATGATCCTAGCCACCCTAGGATCCACCCATTCCTCAAAAGTAGCTGACACCTGAAACCTCGTGAAAGGTTGTATCTCCAAGGCAGTTACGACATTATCTACCTTAGCCTGGATAGTAACAACTTCTCCCTCATATGGGAATTTGATCATCTAATGTAAAGTGGAAGGCACGCCCCCAAGTTTGTGAAGCCAAGGCCTTCCTAACAACAAGGCAAAAGTGGCTGGGATGTCCAGCACTGTAAACTCAACTTCATCTTCAATAGGGCCTACCTTGACCATAGCCACAAAAGTACCCTCGACTCCCATTTTACTGTCATCATAAGCCTTAATAGTCATGCTGGAGGGGTCCAAGTCTGTTGCTTTCATACCCAATCTCGCCAGAATTTTCAGCGGGCACACATTGATGGACGAACCATCATCCACCATCACACATGAAGTTCTCTTGCCCCTCACCTCGGCCCTGATAAATAGAGGCCTATTATGATTTCTTCCCTCCACCGGGAGTTCATCCTCAGAAAAAGATATATGCAAAGCTTCTTTCTGAACTGAACCAACAAACATTGCAGGGTTGGCGTCTTCCGGTACCACAATCTTGCTCATGGCCTCAACCATGGCCTGTCTATGCTCCCGAGATGCACATAACAGTTCCCAGATACTCACTTGTGCTCTAGTCTTCCTCAATTGCCTCAGCACTATATCCCCCTCAGTATTTTCTGCAGTCTCAACCACTTCTCTACCATCTGTCAAAACTTCCTTACCCTTCTCTGCCATATCATTGTAGAAACGACCACTGCGCGTCATTCCCCTTACTTCTTCCTCATCACTGCTAGAGAAATCAAGCAAAAGGTTTTTCCCCTGCTCAGTCTCATCTTCACTAGTACTATCCCAGATTCCCAGGCAAAAGGCTTGGGGGTGAAAGGATTTTAGGACAAGGTCTTCTGGGAGGCCAGAATTGATCATATAGGCTGGTGGTGGTACGGAACGGTAGTTGGGTAAGGGGTTTCTTTGTATGTCAGGCTGTTCTGTTTCTGGGTCAGGTATTTTCTTGGAGTCTATCAGGTCTTGGATTTCATGGTGGAGTCGGGCGCAATTGTCAGTGTCATGGCCCTTTTGTTGGTGAAAGTGACAGTAAAGACTTAGGTTATAATGTGATGGTGGGGGATTGGGTAATGGTTTGGCTTCTAGGGGTGACAGAAGTCATTGTCTCTTCAACTTCTCCAATACCTTGGACAAGGGCCTACCCAAATTGGAGAATCTCCGGTTCCGGATAGCGGCAATCTCAGCAGAAACAGGCTGTAATCCCGATGTCCCCCCAATGGGCCTCCTGTTCAGACCATAGAATTTTCTGTTTTCGGCCTCTTCTTCCTCAATATCCATGACAGTTTCCCTCAACTGCCGAAAATCAATAATCATGGAGGTCATCCTCCTTAGCTTCCCATAGATGGAGAGCTTGGTGCCCTTGATGATCATTTTAATCTGGTCCTTCTCCGAGGGCCTAGTTTGCATTTTCAACAACTGACCCCTCCACCGGTCCACATACTCCTTAAAACTCTCCTCTGATTTCTGCTTAACATTCTCCAGATCACTGAGTGACAGATCGATCTCTAGGTCAGTAACATACTGCTTCAGGAACATCAGCCAACTCCCTCCAATCTTCCTTCAATTTCTTCTCCAAACTGTGGTACCACACCACGGGAGCTCCTTCAAGCGACATTCCAAACATTTTCTGCACTTGGCGCTGAGATAAGCCAACTGAACTCATGACTGATACAAATTGTCGGAGATGAACCCTTGGATCCCCATTCTCGTTAAACTTAGCCATATCAGGCATCTTGAACTGTGCCGGCAACTGTTCCTCGAAAGTCAGTGTGTCATAATCCAGTAAATCCTCATTCTTACCCCTCATCTTGCGGGTAACTGACTCAACCTGATCCCGAAGTTTCTGTAACTCTGCCTAAGACCCAGATACTCTGTCTGCTGCATACTCTGCCATATCATCATCAAAAGTTGGGATATCATCCCCCAACCCATTCGGAGGCTCCTCACGCCTCACATTCTCAGAAATTCCCCCAGCACGGGGCACAGCCATACCAGCCACAGCAGTAGTCAAAGCTTGCTACTGTTCAGTGACCTTGGCGAGACTGTTCTCTAACTAATCCATACGGGATACCTCATTACCAGATTCACTCATGACTGTTACTGTTCTTTTAATGAGCCTTGTCCATTCTCTAACCCAAACGGTATCTATGATGTCTTTTTAAGACATGGATGGTGTTAACATGATATATGTATGTATGAGGTGCATGAGATGCATGTAATATATATAACATACCAAATCAACTAAAATTTTCAAACAAATCGGTCCGTTATCATTTTAGAAGCTTTTGGGCTAACTGTCATAGGAGTGAACTCGTCCCAGTTTAAATGGCCCAACGAGTACACATCTTATGGCAAGGAGCCCAACTAATTCCAAATGGTAATGTTCCGAACACAATCACAAAGTGGCCCATCAATCACTTAGAAGCCTTTAGCCCAATCGTCATCAAATACGTTCTTGTCCCAGTTTAAATGGCCCAACAAGCCCATATCCCATGACAAATGGTCCAAATAGATCCAAACGACGATGTTCCCAAACACAAGCATAAAATAATGCAAAATAAAGTAATAATTTCTACGGAATGGCCCATCAATATTTCAGAAGCTTTGGGCCCAATGGTCATAAGGTACGAACTCGCCCCAGTTTAAATGGCCCAGCAAGTCCGCATTTATGACAATGGTCCAACTGCATCCAAATGAGGATGGTCCACAAGCTCATACTCAAGGAAATAATTGTTACTTTAACCATACAATCTCGGTCTATGGGTGGGTTCGCAGGAGTGTAGACAAAGGCTCTCATCGGCGAAGGATGGCCCACAACTAGGTCTCCCCAATCAAGGGTTCAAGCGACCAAGTAAGCGCACCCTTTTTTTTACACTAAGGTACGTGCCAATGAGCTATGGTGTGTGACTGACTGTCAAATCGATTTCCCGTTGTAGATTCCCCAGAGGGAGGGTGGAGCGAGGCTCTCTTAAGTACCCTAGCCTCTTAGGCTCTTATCGCTTGGTGACAGGAATAAACAACGAGTCCTCCAAATTAGTCCATCATAATAGGCTAAGGGTAGATGGCCATATAGGTGCCTTCACAACTTTTCCTTCTTGGAAGGTAGTGAATAAAGAAAGACACCAAACCATTACCTAGCCTCAAAATGCCCTTGATTAAACCCTCATTTTATCCACTATAGACACGGTCAATTAGAACATAAATCCAAACATTACAAGATAATATTTCGTGGCCAATTCTCTATCCCCAGTGGAGTCGCCAGACTGTGGGACATAGGAACTGGACGACGCATGCTGTGTCGGGCTCGCGGCCCGGTTGGGAGTACGGAGTAGCCACGGGGGACTAAACCGGAGAATAATGGAGTCGCCACCCGGTGTGAACCAGGAAAATGAGATTTAAGGCCGCACTCACCCCTCGCAAGGGAAGACCTCAAACCGTTAGGTTCGGAATGGTCTCTTACTTATGTCACTTGTAATGAAATGATTTGTGTAATAATTTAATCAGGCCTAAGTAACACTTATTTCCAAGAGTATCATGCTTCTAAATCCACATGCATGAAATTAATCATCACAACATGCAACATCACATGGCAATCTCACGAACATTTCTCAATCATATGATAGGGAAAACTAAGAACAACCTAATCATGCTTGAGTACTATCTCATGAATATATTAACCAATAACATGCTAACAGCCTAATCATGCTTGAATATCATCCCAAGAACACATCGAATGGATAAATGCATGAATACAAATAATATGATTGGCTACATAATGCAAGGGAGATAACCAAAAGGCAGTTGTGCATGAAATATGATGAGACAGACTTAGTTCAGTGTGTGCGCATTCGTGTAGCGTTCATAAATGCGTTCGAATGGTAAACAGAAGGTTCGCATTCGTGTAGCGTTTGATAACGCGTTCGAACGAATCCAGAACTGATGAAACAAAATGCATGCGCGTTCGAGTAGCGTTTGTAAAACACGTTCGAACGGGGAACAAAAGGTTCGTGTTCGTATATCGTTCGATAACGCGTTCGAACGAGAACAGACCTGATGCACAAAATGTGACGCAATACATACATAAAAAGCAAATAGCGAAATACGAAGCGCGGCGAAACATCGTGGCGAAGAATTTTAACCTCTTCAATTAGAGGATCTTTCATCGCACTTACTAAGCCCATGCGCTTATCTCAATGCATATAAAAATAAAGACAATAACCTTAGACTTCATGTACCCGAGTGAACACATCTTACATTCAACCGAATATACGTTAATCGGTGCGGCAAAGCATCATGGTAAAGGATTTTAACCTCTTCAATTAGAGGACCTTCCATCGCACTTACTAAGCCCATGCGCTCGATCACATCATACATACAAAAATAAAGACAATCATATCAAACTTAGTATATCCGA
This sequence comes from Zanthoxylum bungeanum, assembly GCA_019454045.1. Classification (NCBI taxonomy): domain Eukaryota; kingdom Viridiplantae; phylum Streptophyta; class Magnoliopsida; order Sapindales; family Rutaceae; genus Zanthoxylum; species Zanthoxylum bungeanum. The sequence continues at coordinate 28,439 of SKCR01006542.1, forward strand.
TTGAACATATCTTATATCCAACCGAACATACATCAACCGGCGCGGCAAAGCATTGTGGTAAAGGATTTTAACCCCTCCAAATAGGGGACCTTAATCCGACTTACTAAGCCCATGCACTCGATTGAATCATGCATACAAAAGTAACATGCAGAATTCAAATAACGAAAAATAAATAAACCGAAGCAACATAAAACAAAAGAGTGTGCCGTTTACTCAAGTGGTACGTGGAGTTGTATCCCGAGTACAGATCATATTACCGTCCATTCGGAATCGGCTATGAAATTTATGTCCGGGTTTCCATCCTATATACCACAAGAGGCGACACATTTTCCATTTCATTCAAGCCACAACATGCATCCACAAACGACTCTCATGTGAATAGAATTCAATAAACAATCAAAAGATGAATATAAACTAATGAGAAAAATGCCCTCAGGTCTAACCTTTTAAATCACCTCTCGGATGTACGGTACATGATCGTCGGAAGGGTGGATGCTCCGTAACTCTTCCGGTTCACTGGTTCACTGCTCTCGTTCGTTGTCTTACTGTTTTAAGGCGTCGTTCTCCATCTTTTGCTGCTGTTTGACCTCTGTTTTGCTGCTGTTTCCTCTGTATTTTCCTCTCACTGTTCAGGGATTATTACTGCAGTTTTTATGTTACTGCAGTTCAGTTTTTAGTTGTAATTTTCGGTGGTGGAGGGCTGCTGTTTGTGTGTTTTTAGGGCTGCTGTATGCGTGTTTTAGGGCTGCTGTATGGGCTATTTTTCGGTGATACGAGGTTGCTAAATGGAGGTATGATTTTCGGTGATTAGGGGAAGGAGATGAAGAGAATTTTTGTGTTATTTCTTTTTAGTATGCGTGAACTTCTAGGGTTTCTTGCTGTGATTTTCGTGTGAGTTGTGTGTATGAGCTAGGGGAGTGCATGTCTTGGTTAGGGGTTGTTTATATAGAGAAAGGTTAGGGCTACTCCTTGTCTCACAAGGAAGGGATTTTGGCATTTAAAAGGAGGATTTGATTTGGTATTCAACAAGGGAATGATTAGATTGATGGGGGACAAATCTTGGCTAGATTAGGAATACAAAATATTTAATTTGTTATGATTGATTTTAATTAGGCATGATATTTTTTTTTAATTTAGTATGTGATTTGTTTAGTTAGGAAGTTAATATATTTGATTTGTCTTAATTAGGTATGATTATATTATGTTTTATTTAATTGGTAAATGGTTTAAATATTTTATTTAATTCAAATACATTATTAATATTTACCTTAATATTTAATTTAATTTCCCATGTGTTTTAAATGTGTTTTATGGGCTTTGGTGGGCTAATTGGGCCGGGGTGTGAGGCTAGCAGCAAAACCAGAAATACCGACGCCGTTCGAACGCCCCTTGGAACGCTACACGAACGCCCGCAATCTGCTTGATGTTCGAACGAAGTAACAGACGCAGCATGAACGAAAACAGTGAACTTGCGAAATGAATCCGATGACGTACTTGTAATAATCACAGTATCTAGGTGCCTTCACAGCTTTTCCTTCTAGAAAGGCAGTGAGTGAAGGAAGACACCAAACCATTACCTAGCCTCAAAATGCCTTTGATTAAACCCCTTTTAACTCACAGTAGACACAGTTAATTAAAGCACAAATCATAATATTACAAGATATTATTTCGGGGCCGATTCTCTATCCCCAGTGGAGTCCCCAGACTGTGGGACACAGAAAGTGGACGACGCATGCTGTTCTAGGCTCGCAGCCTAGTCGGGAGTACGGAGTAGCCACGGGGGACTAAACCGGAGAATAATGGAGTCGCCACCCGGTGTGAACCGGGAAAATGAGATTTAAGGCCGCACTCACCCCTCGCAAGGGAAGACCTCAAACCGTTGGGTTCGGAATGGTCCCTTACTTATGTCACTTGTAATGAAAGGATTTGTGTAATAATTTAATCAAGCTTAAAAAACACTTATTTCCAAGAGTATCATGCTTCTAAATCCATATGCACAAAAATAAAACTTACACCTAAATTTGCATATATTTCACATATAAGATTGCATGCTTGAAAGTACATCAAAGTAGCAACGAACATACAACTTCATTGGCATATTGTATTCATGGAAACACAAGCACAAACTAACCACACAAGCACACATAAAGGCGAATCAAATAATGGCGAACATGTGATTTCATAGGCATATCATAAACAAATAGCCATTACATGTCCATGCACAAATAAAAGAGTCAACTAAGTACATAATGCAAAAAGACACTTAAGGATGCAATTAAGCATTAAAGTAAGCATGCTATGACGTGGTACAAAAGAAGATAACTAATATGGACACAAACACACATGTGAGCACTTTTCCAAGTGGTACGTGGAATTGTATCCAAAGTACAGACCGCATTACCGTCCATTCGGAATCGGCTACGGAATTTATGTCTGGGTTTCCATCCGATATACTACAAGAAATAATACTCAAATGCTATCATAACATGGATATATGAATTATACTACGTTAAGCCAAGACTAAGGTAAATGATGCAATCAATAGATGAAAGACACGGCAAATATCGTGGTAAAGGTAGCCTTTTAGGCTTTTCTTCCCCCAAATGGATAACCTTTTAATCCAACACAATAAGCCCATGCGCCTTTCATTACAATGCGTACAAAGACAATGATAAATATATGAAACTTCGCATACCCGATTGAACACATCTTACATTCAAATGAATATACATCAACCGGCGCGGCAAAGCATCATGGTAAAGGATTTTAACCCCTCCAAATAGAGGACCTTTAATCCAACTTACTAAGCCCATGCACTCGATCGCATCATGCATATAAAGAATAAAGACAATAATATCAAACTTAGTATGCCCGATTGGACATATCTTACATCCAACCGAACACACATCAACCGGCGCGGTAAAGCATCGTGGTAAAGGATTTTAACCCCTCCAAATAGGGGACCTTTAATCTGAATTACTAAGCCCATGAGCTCGATTGCGTCATGCATAAACAAGTAACATGTGGAAATCAAATGACGAAAAATAAATAAATCAAAGCAACATAAAACAAAAGAAAATTCCGTTTACTCAAGCGGTACGTGGAGTTGTATCCCGAGTACAGATTATACTACCGTCCATTCGGAATCGGCTATGAAATTTATGTCCGGGTTTCCATCCGATATACCGCGAGAGTTGACATATCTTTCATTTTATTCCAAAGCCACAACATACAATATTTCGTAATCCATGCATATTTATCTACTCAAGGGCCACAACATGTATTTTAACATAACAATCATGCTAACAATACTCAATAAATAATGAAAATAAAACAGAGAAGGAATGTGGAAAATACACTCAGGTCTAACCTTTTATTTCGACTTTTGGACTCGCGTTTCACGGCCGTCGGAAGGGCTATCACTCCGCAACTTTTCTGGTTCACTGGTTTGCGTTTTACCTCGCTGTTTCGCTGCTCAAGCTACTGTTTTTGACTCCGTTTTGCTGCTGTTTTGCTGCCGTTCTTTGTTCACTGTGTTTGGTAATTTAGGCTACTGTTTTGGGTGTTTTTTAAGGGCTAGGGGCTGCGGTTTTTGGTGATTCTTTGAGGGCTTTTTATGCAGTTTTTTTAGTGCAAATTTAGGTATTTTCTGGGCTATTTTAAGGGTCAAATTGGCGTGAATCACTGGCAGTGAAGGAGGGTTATTCTCGGCAGTGAAGGGGCTGTGCAGTGGGTAGTTTGGGTGTGGACTACTGGCAGGTTTGGGGATGTGTTTTGGCGTGAGTTTGAGGGGGATTTTGGGGCTGTTTGTGAGGCAGTCCAGGGTCTGTTTTGGCGTGAGTTTGGGGCTATGTGGAAGGGTTTGGAGACGTGTTGGTGGGGGCTACTAAGGGCGTGAAGGCAGATGGTTTGCTTAGGGACTGTTGGTGTGATGGTGTGTTGAAGCTATGAGTTGGTCATTGCTCTGTGGCGTTGTTGAGGGATAATACGTGAATGGTTGTGAGTGGCTTATGTGCGCAGTTGGCGCTAAGGCAAAGGGGGCAAGCTGTGGCGATTAACGTGAGTTGAGTGGCCAGGGGACTATATTATTTTTGTGTTTGTAGTTTGGCCGTGAATGGGAGTGCTAGGGCAGTGTATTGGAAAAGTGTTTCTTTTATAGACAAAGGGTAGGTTTGACAAGGAAAGGGATTTGGCTAATTAAAAAGGGATATGATTTGGTTTCAAGTAAGGTAAATACAAGATTGAGGGGGGGACATATTTTGGTGAATTAGGTTGGTTGAATATTTGATTGGCTTGGTTTAGGAATACAATTTGTTAGATTAGGAAGTCAATATTTTAATTGGTTATAATTGATTTTAATTAGGCATGCAATATCTTTAATTTAGTATATGATTTTGTTTAGTTATGAAGTTAATATATTTGACTTATCTAAATTAGGCATGACTTTATTTTATATTTTATTTAATTTGGTAAATGACTTAATTAATGTTTTATTTAATTTAATTAATATTTTATTTAGTTAATATTTAATTTAATTAATATTTGATTTAATTTGGGTGTATTTTAAGGTGATATGGGCGTGTGGGCCTGATGGTGGTGTGGGCTTGGTTTAGCTTGGTGTGTGGTGGCTTGGTAAGTGGGTTTGGGCCAAGGTTAAATGGTTCTGGGTTTTTTGGGCCAAAGGTGCTCTAAACGGAGGTCCAACAAGTGAGCTTGACGCTAAACAAGTGAATAAGGATCTAACGAAATACCGATTCCCTTCCGACGACCGTTTCCCGCAATATCCTTAACTAAAAAGGTAGTGCCTCCAACTGAGACTCATCATCGGATTTCACAAGTAAAAATGCAATGCCTACAGTAATATATTGGATATATTGGCATATATGAGATATATGTTTCGGACTTGGATGTCCCCTACTAGATCTAGGAATTGTATTTGATCCAATTGATCTTAGAGATCTACCTAGTTAATTATCATACAATTTGTTGGCCAAAGTCAAGATTGTGTGATATTTAACGGGATCCTAGCCCACTAGGAAACACGGTTTCCCGAGTACTCGACAGAGGGTTAGAGGCTCGCTGAAAAATAGTGGGAGGCAAGAATTGAATTTGCAATATTCATTTAATTACTTGCCATACGCGCTCAATCAAATATCATTCGTCGTCAAATAATTAAATGTTAGTTGGACTAATATTTAAATCGTTGTTTTAATTAACAGTTGGACTGTATTCAAACAAATTAATTATAATTGATTAAATAGTTGGACTATAATAATCATTATAATAAATAGTACCTAAATCGTTGATTAAATAGTTGGACTATTAGAATCAAGATATAATTGAAAGATTGACATTTAAAACATAATTCTAGGGAAAATATATTTAAATGGTTTAATTTTTCAAATTGGGAATTAAATTTCAGGATAGTCCTGGAAACTAATAAGTTACTTTATTGATAAAATAACTTATTAGGCCTAAGCCTGAAGTTTAGCAAATAGTAGAGCATAATCTTTGGAAGATTTATGTGATGATAACTTTAGTGCTTAATCCATTATACTTGTCAATTAGACACCTTAATTTCTTTATCAGAACTAAGGATCGGATCCTTAAAGTATGATATTGAAATTGAAGGATCTTCATAAATCTATATTTAGATTTTAGAAGAAATAAATTGCAATAATAAACTCTTGGAGAGTTAATGGCTATTCTCAAGGAGACAAGTCAAACTTTGCAATTTGGCAAGTAGCGCAATGCGCACTTTACTTCGATATTCTAGTCAGCCGAGGCTAGGCCAAAGGCTTCTGGAGTGTGGAAAAGGGCAAATGCAAAATCATTATAATCTTATGGGAAGATAAAAGACATATCCCAAAATGTCTGCCTAAATTGTGGCAAACGGGATCGCGGAAGCGTGACTGCCGTTTTAACAAAGCAGACATGAAGGAATTGAAGACGAGCAAAGCTCTGACTTCAAATATGTTTGTCATAAATATGTTCATTACTAGTATTGAAATTAGATTTTAAATACTTAGTGTGGTACATAAATATGAACTGATGTACAGAATCTGCTATGAGCAGGATACTGACTTCAGATTGAGATAAATCTGCGAATCAGAAACGGGACGAAAGTCGCTGTTTTAACCGTAGATACCTAAGTTTAGGAACTACCCTTTGGGTATGTACTTAAATTAGGAAACTGTTATAATGTAACTAGTTTGACTAGAAACATTATCTCTATATCAGTGTTTAATCCGCTGCGGATTTACCTTTATATTCTAGAACACTAAAGTGTTTTATTTTATAAAGATGATACTGAGATAAACACATTAGATGTGAATAACATCATTTATATTTTGAATATAAATAAATCTCAAACGTATAACATGACAAACAAATAGCTCAAACTGATTTGATCAGAAGAGACTTAATTGTCGCATTGTTGTCTGGGACACAATTAAACAAGACTCGTATATCCACACTTTTGAAGAGTGGGTGCTCGGACTAATTTGATTCTATTCAAATAAAGTCTACGAATCCAGCTTATTGGGCAAAGTTCCTAAAACACATTTACTTGGTAAAAGTGCAAATGCCACCTATCTGTTAGCCCTAGTTCATAGTGAAGCAAGTGGGCCCATGTCTAGCTAGGCTAGAGGTGGATATGAATATTTCGTGACCTTTACGGATGTGGCATCGCGTTATGGTTATGTGTTTCTTTTAGAACACAAATCGGAAACTCTTACAGTTTTCGACACGAAATAGACAAACAGATCAGCTAAAGTATTAAATCGTCACGGTTAGACCATGATGAAAATACTTAAGCAATAAGTTTCTAATATACTTGAAAGAGTATAGTATTCTTTCAATGAGGACTCCTCCCGGAACACGTCAATTTGACGGTGTGTCCAAACTGAGATAAACCGAATTATGTTAGACATGATAAGGCTAATCATGAGTCGCTCTGAGCTACCATTTCCTTCAACGGATACTCATTAACAGTGCAAAACTTATTTAGAATAAGGTTCCATAAAAATCTGTTTGACATATTTCATATTAGATATGAACAGGAAAGAAACCGGGTTTCTCAATCCTGATAATTTGGGAATGCTAGTCATATGTTTGGATGATACCAAACTAGAACCCAATTGGATAAGTACCAATTGTAGGTTATCCTAGGGATACCAAAGTATAGTTGTAGGCACTGCATTTTTGCATATAAGCCCGATGATGAGTCTCGTATGGAGACACTACCTCTTTAGTTGTGAAAGTCGCGGGAAACGGACGTTGGAAGGGTAAAGTTGGAAATTAGCATTTTGTCAGATTTAACTCGCTTGTTTCACTTCGGGTTCGCTTGTTGGACCTCTGTTTTTAAAACACATCTCACAAATTAAATAATTAAAACATTTAAAATACATGTCACAAATTAAATTAAAACCAATTAAATTAAACTTAAATTAAATTAAATTAAATCACATTCTTAAACTAAATAAATCCAATTAAATTAAAACACATGTCACAAATTAAATTCCTTCCTCAAATTAAAAGATTCAAATTAAATTCCATAAATAACATTCCTAATTAAAATAAATCACATTCCTAATTTAATTAAATCTCCTACCAATTTAAATAAATCATATCCTTAATTAAAAAGAACAAATCAAATCAATTCTCCTAATTAAAGATTTCCTTATAACATACTAAATTAAATGATATCTCCAATTAATACACAATCTCCCTTTCCTACCCAAATAAGGTAAACCCAATCCCTTGGCCTATAAAAATAACCCTTCTCCATACAATTCAAACCCTGGCTGATTCTCACGAAAAACACAAAGAAATAAACCCCATAGCCGCACCCATAACCAGATCTCTCCTCACGCAAATCAGACCTGCCCCTCAATTCAACCACAAATCGCCACTCACCAGCCCACATTCTGCCTTACCGCTTCAACCACAAATCGCCACTCACAGCCCGCTCACATTGCCCCCCCTAAACGCCCATAATTCAACGTCTCCATAATCACCTCACGTCCCCACAACCAGCCCTCCATAATCAGCCCACAATCACCTCACGTAATCCTCAACCTCACGCCCATTCTTCAAGCACAAGACACTTGCACCTTCAGCAAACAATAAAACCCAAGCCTTCACGCACTACCCTTCCACTCACGTAACCTTCACGCCTAGCATAACAACAACCCCCACTCACGCCATCTACACTCACCAGCCCCTTCACGCGTTGGCCTTCAGCCCACCTCACAAGTCAGCCAATCTTAACGCCACAAATCACTCTTTCATCACACCACCTGCCTTCAAATTACCCCATTGCCTCACGCTAATTGTTCCTCCCACACACTGCAGCCTCACGCCAAGTCCCATTCACACACGTTGATTCACGCAAAACACATCCCCACAAATCAACGCCACTTGCCCCCTTTATCTCATGCACACACAGCCCTTACTGCTTGCCCCTTTACCGAATAAATAGCCCAAAATAGCCCTCTGCACTCACTTGAGTTCACTGCCCACTGTCGACCAAAATAGTCCCCCAAAGTAACCCAAAACAGTCCCTAAATTACCCCAAAACAGTGACCAAAAAATACAACAAAAACAGCAGCGAAACAGCGAGGAAAGATGTTGGATTAGTGAACCAAAAAAGTTGTAGAGCAACAACCCTTCCGACGGCCGTGTAACGCACTTTCGAGAGACGACAAAAGAGGTTAGACCTGAGGGCACTTTTTTATTTATCATCTTTCGTTTATTTTATTTATTTTAAAAATATTATTGCATGAGAGTCGTTTGAGGCATGATGTGATTGTTGGATGAGCGGGGTATGTGTCCCCCTTTTGTGGTATATCGGATGGAAACCCGGAAGTAAATTTCATAGTCGATTCCGAATGGACGGTAGTATGATCTGCACTCGGGATACAATGCCACGTACCGCTTAAGATACATATGTCTCGTCTCATCCAAATTTGTAATTGAGCATGCGTAGTTCTAGGCCATTTATTTATTATTTAAAGCATGGTTTAATTTAGTTTGTTATTTATTTATTAAAGCATATTTAGGTTGTTCCTTATGCATGTTATTAGTTTATGATGTGTTTGGATAATGATTTATACATGTTGATTTAATGGTTCAATATGCTCGTTGTGTTACATTGCGTGGAGTTATTTGTATGAAAGCATGTTAGATCTAAGTACCCTTGAGCATGATTATTGAGTAGACTTGGTTAGTTGATTGCACAAATCATATCATCACAAGTGACATAAGTAAGGGACCATTTCGAACCCAACGGTTTGAGGTCTTCCCTTACGAGGGGTGAGTGCGGCGTTAAATCTTTGTCCCGGTTCACACCGGGTGGCGACTCCATGTTATTTCGTACTTCCCAACTAGGCCGCGAGCCCAGAACAGCGTCGCCCATGTTCTGTTGTCTACAATAGTACTTATACAACTCACAAGAGAACAATGTAATTGTTGCTCACCATGCGGTTTTCCTAAGAGGAATACCGATATGCAGTGGTAAGTGAGAAGATAGTAAAACTCGATGAGAATCATAGTAATACTATTCCTGGCACCGATTCCTAATGGAACACAAATAGTTCATCTATGATGAAACTATACCATAATCTTCGAATACACAAGAACCTCGTAAGTCGGAGAGAGTCAGAAGACAACCTGGGGTATGGGTTTTGATCTCACCTCATAAAGATGTCAATCTTATTGAGGCACACTAACTGACTACGTATGAGGAAGTGATACTAGTTGAAGTACCGCAAGGTATTGTGCCTATTGGTACTATATAAGTCTTCAAGGAAGACATACATGGATGGCAACATACCAACGTATAAAGCTAGGCTTTTAACGGAAAGGTATCGTTATCAACATTGTGTTGATTACGATTCAACCTTTTACCCGTTGCCACGGTAAATCCATTTGGATAATGCTTGCTAAAGCTGCATGTTTCATTTATGAAATATGTCAGTTGAACGGGGAAATCGCTTTCCTGAAAAGGAAACCTTTTGAAGGATGTTTACAACATCCTATCGGTTTTGTCATACCATAACTAGCAAACAAGGTTTGCATGTTATTCGATCCATGTTTGGATTGAAGCAAGCATAGGTTCTTGGAATTATCGTTTTGATGTAATCATAATGGAGTATGATTTAATTCAAAACGAAATGATTCTTGTGTATATAAGGAGGTTAGTGGGAGCGCACTGACAGTGGCTGTCCTATAAAATAATGATATATACGTCATTTCTTGGAATAATATTCCCAAATAAAATAATCGGTGAAAACTTGACTTTCATGAAAACTCTCCGAGAACTCGTACATTGAAAAATGTACGCGACCTGGTGTCTCATACGCTTTGAGCATATGGATTCACAAACAGGTCAATCCAAGTGATAGTCACTGGATTGATATTAAGAACATCCATTAGTATCTAAGAGATCTAAGGATGCTCTCTTAGACTATGGAGAAGGAGAACTTGAAGTGACTGAGATCACTACTGCAAGTTTCTTAAACCGATTAAACGACTATAAGTCGCACAACGGTACTATAAAATTTGAATAACGGAACAGTGAGCTGGAAATCTTCAAAGCAAGATACTGTTACCGAATAAACAACAAATGCAGGTTATTACTGCAGCAGAGGCAGCAATAGAAGCCTTCTGGGTCGATAATAAATCTAATTAGATTAGATATAGTTCTGTTAGAAGCTGAGCTAGGCTTCAGCGCAGGCTAAAGAATTAATGGTCTCATCAACGATCCAGATATATACTTCGATATTCATCAGATTCGTTCGGATCATACATCGTGGCGATGTAATGATCGAATAAATCGCATCAGACGATAATCATGCAAATCCGCTGACGAAAGCCTTTTCTCAGTAGTTTGAGCCAACCGTACATAGTTCGGGTGTCAAACACTCGAGTGACTGGCTATAAGCCAAGTGGGAGATTGTTGGACAATTATGACCCATAGCATCACTATTTGTACAGATCATGGTGTTGTTGTACAAATTAACTATGTGACAAAGGAGATTGCACTATTATCATTTGTGATTAGATCACATAGATATATAAATGATAGGAGGTCCTTATGATTTGTTCCTGGATTGAGAATGATATAAGACAGTATCAATCCATGAAGGATAAATCATTAAATATCCCTAGTCAGAGTGTTATCGAGATTGGACATCGATAAATACGTAAAAGACTAGTATTACACTTGTGCGCGTTGTGAGGGCACAAACGGCATAGTTCTCATATATTTGGGTATAGGATACTCATGCAAGTGTAATAGGAGGTTGTGTTTTACCGATGGTACGGGAAATAGTTTCGCTCTGGATAGACCCCCTCAGAATTCCATTGGTAGTATGATTACGTGTCTATGGAAGTCCGAAATCAGGGTAGGTGTATTTGGTCTTAACCTGAGACTTGCACCGCTAATACTTGCGACAATCAATATAATTTGGTTTTGGTTGTCCAGGGCTTTAACTGGTTCTGTGTACGCCTCTTCTAGGTATATTGAGAATTGTAGTGTGTTGGGTGTGATGTCAAGACGGAAGTGTCACTCCAGTCATATGGAGATGATGATCGCGTAGGGATACAGAACTGGTTCTCTAAAGGGTTGCAACTATCGGGATAATATGACTTGGTCATGATTATCCGATAATAAAGAGACTAGTTGCTCGTAATCCGATATATGCTTCTTACGGGGCAGACACTGTACCAGCCCCAGGCCTTGCATGTGATCATCCGATACTGGATCGAAATACGCAATACTACGTATAATACGCCTGATATAGATCTTATATTCCTGTAAGGATATTTCTGGAGAATTGGGTAGGCATGACGCTTTGCTAGAAGCCAACCTTGTCTTGTAAATCGGTATAAACGTAGTACTAGGTACTTACGTGTTCGGATAGTCCGACGACCGAATGTACTGCCAACATATCCGGGGATCTCATGGGTCGCTTCCCGAAGATTCACCGATAACGTATGACTCGCACTTTAATTAATCTGGGATTAATTAGATGAGAGAGAAAAATTAATCTGGGATTAATTGCAGAGATATTTTATCTGGGATAAACTATCATTTAAAGAGAGATAACGATTAATTTGGAATTAATCGATAAAATTAATATATTCAATATATTAAACAAAATTGGATTTCGACGCTGAATTAAAATTAGATTTTAATTCGGGCGAACGAATTAATTTAGAATTAATTCTTTAGCGATGTGAATAGTGATTTCGCTAGGCATAATCATTTAATTACGTCGCAAAGGAAAATTCGTTAATTTGGAATTAGCGAACTCGAGGCCAAGATTGTTTGCGAGCGTATTCGCATTTCAAATTCAAGTACGTCACGCAAGTCAAATCAAGCGTCAAATCGCTAGTCGCATCAAGCGTCAAATCATTAGTCACTTTGAGTGATGTGACAACTTGTCACTTGATTGATTGAGTGATGTGACTTGATGTGAGTTGATGGAAATCATTTATTACTTGACTTTTGGAAAGCCAAATTCATTGTAAATGAATTTGAAATTCACATTTGTGTATAAGATACACAAATTATAAACAACTCACACAACTCTCCTCTCTTTCCTCTCTTCATGTACACGCCTATTCTGGGCTATTCTTGTTCTTTTTTTCTGGGAAAACCGTGAGCAATGGGAAGCAAGTGTGATGATTTTGGGGCAAAATCATCAAGAACTAGCACTCCGAAAGACATGCGAATGTGATAGGGAAGTCCACCCATGATCTTGGAATCAAATCACAAAGCTTGGAGCTTGACGAAGATGAGTGAAGCCGAAAATGGAGGAAGGACAGCAGCTCACTGCCGTGAGCAGTAAAGAGGAGGCATAAAATTTTTGTTCATTGCCGCGTCTCTCAACTGATCGATGTAAGTATTCCGCAACTCCCTCATTGTATTCACACATGTGATTTATGCTTTGTATTCGATCCTCGGGGAAACTCCAACAACGCATACGCAACAAGACACATGCAAAAAAAGGCAGCTTCAAAACCTGCTTTTGGGTTCTGCAACATGCAAATAAGTTCACAATTAGCAGTCAACTTTGATTGCAGAAGCGATGTGGTGGGTTCTCAACTAAGGTACATTAACAATACAAAGACAAGACTCAGAGAGACTAATAAATATACTATATGTATATGAAGAAGAAGACATAATAGTCGAAGAAGAAGACATGCAAAGTGCAAACTGCAAAGTTTACAGATGGAGATGAAGACTCGAACCTTCAATGGCTTCCTAACTCGAAGAAGAAGGTCGAAGACGAAGAGACAGTGAACTGGTTTGAAGCTTCGGCGATGGTACTGGATGGAGATGAAGACTGGTTTGTAGAATATTGACTATTGAGATTTGAGACCTAATTTACTAATTTATGTTTCACGCCAAAATGAAAACGAAGTCGTTTTGGAACTTCCAAAACGACGTTGTTTTATACCTAATTTAGAAAAAAAAAACGAATCGGATCGGATCGGATAAAATCCGATTCGATCCGAAATCTGATGAATCGACTCGTCGCGATTCGATCGGATTCGGTATCCTGATCCGATGCGATTCGATCCGATTTTACTGGTGTGTGAAACAAGAGTTTAAGTCGTTAGTTGTAAGAATCTTAAAGGCAAGGTATTATAGAAGTTCTGACATCCTAAGAGCCAAATTAAGAGAAGTTCTGACTTCCTAAGAGCCAATTTATTCCCCTCTCCATCATTCTTATGGAGTAGCATTTTATGGGAAAAAGAAGTGTTGGCTAAAGGTTTAAGGTGGATGATTGGAAATTGTCAGAAAATTTGGATATTCAGTGACAATTTGATCCCAAGGCCAAACATCTTCAAGTTTATTCAACATTCCGCCCTATGCCTAGTAGCAACTGTTGTAGAATTGATTAATAATGACTAATGGATTGAAGCCCTGGATAAACAACATTTTCAAGACGTAGATGCTGAAGAAATATTTAAGATTCCTCTACTTACGCGGTGTTAGGTCTCGCTAAATATGTATCACGCCCCCAGATTACGATAATGGTGAGGTTTTAATGGCAAGTTACTTTATTAGCACATGTTTTAATTAAAGGTTTTGAATTCAGTTATTATGATTCTAGTTTTAGTTCACGTATGCCATATTCAAATTCATGAATATGTTTTTAGTTGATGCTTATAGTTTCCAATTCTTGATTATGTTTTCAGTACATGATTTAGTTTTCGGTTCATGTTTACATGATACAGTTTACAGTCATGTTTCAATTGTCGTTATATAGTTTCAGTCATGTTTACAATTAACATTATACAGTTTTAAGTTATGTTTTCCACGTTACAGTCTATGTTTATCATGGGTGACATTTTTATGTTCTCAGCCTATGTTTATCATGTATTATGTGTGTAATTTATGTTTTCACGTAATATATCTTCAGTTTTTACGTTAACATTTTCATATCATGTTGACGTTTTTTAGTCAAAATAGGATAGTCAGTTTTTATGTTTACAAGATTTCTATCATGACGACTGTTTCAGTTTCCAAGTTATGTTATCATAGACGTTATATTTTTACACATAGCCCAGTTATGAGTCTCTTATGGGAACACAACTGAAATGTTTGAAAAAGTTATCAGGTTTAATGCTGGAAGGGAAGGAAACCCCAGAAGATCCAAATGAGTTAGCCACCAAAATCGGCTGGATGTCACATATGTCTGGCCAGACATCTCAATCAAATCCGGCCGGACATGCTCTAAAGACCAGCCGGATATGTTTCGAGTCTTCAGTTTTGCAGAAGGATTCGATTTATTTCATTCTTAGCCAATTTGCATACTTTCATTCTTAACTGATTTCCTGAATAAGGGGATTTTTCCCTTGTTAACCAAGCCTTATACACTATAAAAAAGGGATCAAAATACAAAAAGAGAGGAATTGAATTCTAAAGAATGCAAGAAACCAAAAATAGAACAACCTCACATTCCCTTCTCCAGTAAGACCTAGCAAAAAACTAAACCCTTAGTGATGTTCTCAAAGCCGATTTACACTCAAAGGTACGATCTGAGGGCCCCAAAACCCTAAACTCCGCATATTTTATTTTCATACTAATGCCGTATATCCGGTTGGAGATCATGTGTGTTCGGTTGGACATACACTTATCATACAGAAAGTCCGGCCACGCAACCTACATTTGGCCGCTTGTTTTCCATGGCTTATAAGATCGAAACTCGGATGTAAGTTTCATAACCGATTCCGAATGGATGGTAATATGGTTCACACTCGGGATAAAATTCCACGTATCACTTGAAAACATGTGTGCGCATTTTTATTTTTGCTACTCATCATTATCATGATGTTTATGCCTTTTTTATATAGTTAACTATTTTTTTTATTATTATTATTATTATTATATTATTATTTTATTCTTGATCTAACCAATTTCTGGTGTTGTTATAATTGTCACATAGAAGTAATTCTGTGTCTGTGATCCTGCTGGCTTACCCAATAATTTTTGCCAGTCTTCGTCTGGACATGTAGAGGCGATATATATCTAGCCTGATCTAATAAATATCAAGCCAAATTTATTTTACACTTTATTATTACTATTTCCTTTTATTACCTTTATATGCGTGTCAGTTGTGTGAAATATAAAATATTTTGTGTGATTCTTGCATTATATGACATGTGGATCCTTCTTTGAGTCTTGATATTATACTAGCATCAGTTTGGGAGCATTCCGAACCTAAAAGTGTTTAATGTCAGCACTTGCGAGGGGTGTAGTACGGCCTTAAATCATTCCCAATTTCTTATACAGGATGGCGAATCCTTTATTCTCCGGTAAGTTCCCCTTGAACTATCTGTACTCTTTACGGGCTGCGAGCCTAATAGTGTCATGTTCAATGACATCATAGGTATAACAATAAACCCCAATTCGCTCATACAGATGGCGACTCCACTGAAGGATAGATAATAGGCCCCGAAAATTACCTTGTAGTTTCCATGACAACACTGAGGTGAATCATGTCTTCATTCTTTTTGCATACCTTTTAAACCCGATGCCGTTACATATCATGAAATCGCTTTCAATCAAGGCGGTGGATTGCTATGTGATGATACCCATCACTTGTTACTACATACCCTTGAGGTATAAAAAAGGCGCGTTTATTGGTCATTCAAACTCTTGGACGGGGAAACCTAATTATGGACAACCCTTTGCTAATGAGAACTTAAGCCTAACCCTAATAAGTCCACATGTGAGCCAATAGTTGTTTTCCCTTAATAATAAACTTCCTTATTACTTATGTTTGGGCCCTAACCATTTGAAGTGGATTGACTCTCTTACCGTGAGATGTAAACTTGTTAGGCCTTTTCAACTGGGACAAGTTTGCATTCCAAGATAATTGGGAAAATTACTTCGAAATGTCTATGGGCCAACTTGTATGGCAATCTTTTTGGGCCTAGAATATTTAATTAAGATTCAAAGGTGCTAAAACAAAAGGTACGCTTGGCCGTGGCCCACTTGCACGTTCCTAAATATTTAATGGCCCATCCCCAATAACCATGATTACAGAGGTTTCGATTTTTCATTTTCAGACAACGACACGATCCCCATATTAGGTTTAGTCATTTTGTAAATGTGTAGCTTTTGTCTCTTAACGATGGAGAAGAACCGAAGTAGTCAAGGTTTACCTTTTAGAATATGAGAGAATGAGCTCGCGTACTCCCTGTTGGTACGCAAGCTAAGCCAAAGCTAGGGCATATATTGACTTATCTCATGTGCGAGGGAGATAAGGTTGGAAGGATGTATGTTGCATGAACAAGCCCTGCATGTCATGCATCTCATACATCATGCTAACCTTTTGTGATTGCAGCCATCATAGTGGAGCGTTGGGTTAGGAAAAATGGAATATTATTCAAGAAGCAGCTAACAAATAAATGGCTAGCACTGACACTTTTCAAGTATACCAACTAGAAGCCACCATGAAAAAGATGGAAGAACAACTGTAGACTTTGATCAATGCCATGGCTAATCAAGCAGCAGATTAGACAGCGGGGGCCGACACTAGTGAAAAAAAGCATGAAGAGCCCGATAGTAGGATTGAGGGAGGCCTTGTCCCAGACGATAAATAAGGTGTGGCAGAATATGCTGCGGAGAAATTGGCCAAGTCCCATGGCGATGGTAATTTGCAAAGGTTGAAGGAATAAATGGATGAAGTGACCTAAAACATGAAGGGTAAACATTGTAGGGGTTATATGGCGAAAATCCGGAAACGCGGAAAATCAAAATTTTCGGATTTCAACATTTTTCTTGGATCAATTAAATAAATTTATTTATTTAATTACCCAATTATCAAATTCTGAAAAAGTACACAAGAAACCAAATTTCTTGGTAATTACCGAATTACCCCAATATTTTGCAAATTAATCATTTTAGTCCTAAAATTGCCAAATACAATTTTGGATGATTCTAAATAATTTCTAAAATGATTTCCAACATGTCCAACACATCAAAATAAGATTGCAACAAAATCCCCAATTTTTGTCTAATTGCCGAAACCACCCCAGATTTTTCAGTTTTTGTAATTTGGTACTTTTTTGTTCAAAACAAGCCAAGATCAAATCAAATCAACTCAAAAATTAATATGCATAATATACACACCATAATACATCATATATATGAAAATCCCCAAATTTGGGAATGATTAGGAACCTTAATTTTATAATTTCTTCAAATTGACAAATATTACCAAATTCTATTAAATCCATCACTTTAATTTAATCTAAACCACACCAAACAAGTCTCAACATCATGAAACAAATCAAGAACAATTCTAGGTCATCAATGAGTGGCTTAGCAACTCTAGAATGGCAAAATGATTATCAAATAATCAAAAGTAAGTCATTGAAACCATTTCAAGCTTACTTTATAACCATACATGCATACATCTTTCAAACAAGTTCACAACCGATTAAAACACAAACTATAAGTGTAGAGACAACATCCTAGCAATACATGTTATAGCTAAGCATGTTAGAAACATTTTCTATGTTGGAAGATTTAAAGAAAAACTTACCAAACTCAAAGATTTCCAAGCTTTTCTTCTTTGCCTTCAAACTTTTTCTCTCAACTATTTTGTGTTTTGTTTTGTAACTTATGAACCCTTAACCTAATGAAATGAAACAAAACAATATATACCTCCACCAATTTAGCCTTGGCCGAAATTGTGTAGTATAAATATCTAGATATTTAATTTTTGTTTCATTTAATATTTGCTTTATCAACTTGTAAACATGATTACAACTTTAATGAATTTCAACAAGTCAACAAAAACAACTCACGACATTTCCAACAAATATCAAAAATAAAGATATTTATATTTTTAATTAATTTAATTATTTAACAATTAAATAATTAAATAATTATGTAAATATAAATATTTTAAATATATGTATTATATTTACTTTAAATATTCAAATACATATATATTTATGATATAAGTCAAATATCACAATTTGACATTTAATGAATGTGTATTTAATAAAATCTATCATTAAATACAAATACACAAAAATTAGGAAATGACTATTAGGTCCCTTCGCACGTATTTTTCGTTTAACATTTAAACGACTTATAAATAATCAGTATTATTAATAAAAGTTGCCCTAGTGCTCTATGAGTATATTCACTAGTGAGACTCTCTAGATTCAGGTATATCCGTCACGAAATCCAATTTCGTGTCCATAATTTACCCACTCGTAAATTATGACAACCACAGATAAACTTCGCTGAATCATACAGGTCGAGGTCATGACATATGTATAATTCCTCCGTCACAGGTATCCGGATATATCTCAGAGATATAGATGTAAACGTCAAATCTCTATAGGGACAATCCCGTCGACGTCTCTATTAGCAATCTCTAAAAGAACACTTAGAACTGACTTCTAAAGTGTACCATGTGCCCATGGTTTTTATCTGATTGCTAATCATTTATGGACTACCTATGCTCTGTACACAAAACTGACGGATCCTATCTCGACACACACATGACACCCTGAGGATCTTATTACAGTGTTTGATGATTCATATAATTTATGTAAGACCCGAATAATAAAGATTGTAATTTTATTAATTAATGAAAATATTACAAATACATGTACATATAGCCCATCCACAAGTTGGGTATAGGGCATATCCCTAACAATACGGTCATCGGACTATCCGAATACGTGTGTACCTAGTACCACATTCTTACCGATTTACAAGACATGGTTGGCTTCTAGCAAAGCACTGTACTTACCCAATTCTCCAGAAATATTCTTTTAAGGAATATATATAATCTATATCAGGCATAATATACATAATATTGCATATTACGATCCAGTATCGGATGTCACATGCTAGGTCTGGGGCTGGAGTTGTGTCTGCCCCGTACGAAGCATATATCGGATCACTAGCAACTAGTCTCTTTATGATCGGAAAGTCATGACCTAGTCATACTTTCCCGATGGCTATAGCACTATAGAGTACCATTTTTGTATCCCTGCGTGTTCATCATCTCCATATGACTGAAGTGATACTTCCATCTTGACATCACACCCAATACACTATGATTTTCAGTATACCCAGAAGAGGCGTACACAAAACCTGTTATAACCCCAGACGACCAAAATCAAAGTATACTGATTGTCGTAAGTATTAGCAATGCAAGTCTCAGGTTAAGACCATATACACCTACCCTGATTCGGATTCCCATAGACACATAGTCATACTACCAATGAGATTCTGAGGGGTCTATCCAGAGCGAAGCTGTTCCCGTACCATTGGCAAACAGAACCTCTTATCACACTTGCAAAAGTATCCAATACTTAAATATATGATAACTATACCGTTAAGCTTCCATAACGCGCACAAGTGCAATACTAGCCTATTCCGCTTTATCAATGTCCAGTCTCGATAATACCACGACTAGGGATATTTAATGATTAAACCTTAGTGGATTAATGTTATCTCATATCTTATTAATCCGGTACTAATCATATGGACTTTTATCATTTATATATCCAGGTAATCCAATTACAAATGATAAAAGAGCAATTTCCTTTGTCACATAGTTAATTTTGTACAAGAACACCATGTTCGTTACAAAATAGTGATTTTTTGGGTCATAATTATCCAACAGTCTCCCATTTCGCCTATAGCCAATCACTCAAGTGTCCAACACCTGAACTATGTACGGGTCGCTCAAACTTATGCTGAGAAATAGTTTTTGTCAGCGAATTTGCAAGGTTATCATCTGATGTGATTTATTCGATCATCATATCGCCACGATGTATGATCTAACCAATCAGATGAAATAGTTGAAGTACATACTTGGATCGTTGATGAGACCGCAGTTCTTTAGCCTATCTTGTAGCCTAGCTCAGCTGCTAACAGAACTACTCATAATCTAATTGGGATTATATAGATCCAAAAATGCTTCTTTTGCTGCCTCAGCTGTAGCAATATTCCGCTTTTATTGTTTAATCGGCAACAATATCTTGCTTGGAAAATTTCTAGCTCACTGTTTTGTTATTCAAACTAAATATGTACCCTTACTGCGACTTACAGTCGTCTTTCTCGGTTTGGAAACTTGCAGTGGTGAACCCAGTTACCTCAAGTTCTCATTTTCCATAAATTAAGAAAGCATCCTTAGTTCATCTAAGATACTAAAGGATGTTATTAACATTAATCCAGTGACTATCACCTGGATCGGCCTGATTGTGACTATATATGCTCAAATCATATGAGACATCAGGTTGCGTACATATCAAAACGTACGAACTCTGGGTGAGTGTCAGCAGCTTTCTAGATCTATCCCAGTAGATCTTTATTCCCATAATAAAGCATGCTTCTCCCAGGTTTTTCATGGAGAATTTTATGAAAGCCAAGCTTTCACCGATTATAGTATGGGAATGTTATTGCCGAGAAGCAATACATCATCAACATAAGGACAATGAATGTCAGTGCGCTCCCACTAACCCTCTAATATACACAAGAATCATTTTCGTTTTAAATTAAATCATATACCATTATGATTACATCAAAATGCTGGTTCCAAGAATGCAATACTTGCTTCAATCCATAAATGGATTGATTTAACTTACAACTCTTGTTTGCATGTTTTGGCACGAAAAAATCATCAGGGTGTTGTAAACATCCTCCAAAAGGTTTCCGTTAAGGAAAGCGGTTTTGACATCCATCTGTCATATTTCATAAACGAAATATGTAGTAATAACAATCATTATCCGAATGGATTTAATCATAGCAATAGGTGAAAAAGTTTCGTCGTAATCGACATTATGTCTTTGAAGATACCCTTTATGTACAAGCCTAGCTGCGTACATTTGTATGTTGCCATCCATGTCTGTTTTCCTTGAAGACTTATTTAGTACCAATAGGCACAATGCCGTATGGTACATCAACCAGTGTCCAAACATGGTTTGTATACATGGAATCCATTTCAGACTTAATGGCACTTTTCCTCAATAAGATTCATCTTCCTCAATAAGATTAATATCTACATGAGGTGAGATCAGAAACTCATACCTCTTAGGTTGTTTCCTGACTCTCTCTGACCTACGTGGTTCTTGTGTATTCGAAGATTGTGCTACAGTCTCATCCCTGATGAACTGTTCATGTTCCGAAAGGGATCGGTGCCTGGAATAGTATCATTCTGATTTTCATCGAGTTC
Organism: Zanthoxylum bungeanum; assembly: GCA_019454045.1. Classification (NCBI taxonomy): domain Eukaryota; kingdom Viridiplantae; phylum Streptophyta; class Magnoliopsida; order Sapindales; family Rutaceae; genus Zanthoxylum; species Zanthoxylum bungeanum. Next base: position 50,170 of record SKCR01006542.1, read on the forward strand.
TACTTTCCTCCCACTTACCACTACATTTAGGAATTCCTTTTCGAGGAAAATCACATGGAGATCAATAAATACATTGTTCTCTTGTGAGTTGTATAAGTACTATACTTTTGGTTTCCCTAGGATAACCTACAAATAGGCACTTATCCGATTTGGGTTCTAGTTTGGTATCATCCAAACGTTTAGAGTATGCCCAGCATTCCCAAATCTTCAGGAATGAGAAACCTGGTTTATTTCTTGTTCATATCTAATATGAAGTCTATCTAACAGATTTTTCATGGAACCTTATTCAAAATAAGTATTGCATTGTTTAATGTGTATCCTTAGAAGGAAATTGGTAGCTCAGAGTGACTCATCATTAACCTTACCATGTCCAACAAAGTTCGGTTTCTTCGTTCGGACACACCGTCAAATTGAGGTGTTCCGGGAGGAGTCCACTGTGAAAGAATACCATAGTCTTTCGAGTAATATTGAAACTTATTGCTTAAGTATTCTCCACCACGGTCCTACCGCAATGTATTAATAATTTGCCAGTCTGTTTTTATACTTCGTGTCGAAACTCTTTGAATTTATCAAAAGTTTCCGATTTGTGTTTCATAAGACACACATAACCATAACGCGATGCAACATCCATACAGGTTACTAAGTATTGATATCCACCTCTAGCCTGGCTAGACATGGGCCCACTTACATCACCATGAACGAGGACTAACAGCTCGGTGGCACCTGTACCTTTACCGCTAAAAGGCGTTTTAGGCACTTTGCCAAATAAACAAGATTCATAGACATCATTTGAATTAGGATCAAATCCATCCTAGTATCCATTCTTCGAAAGTGTGGATATACGAGTCTTGTTAATGTGTCTCAGAAAACAATGCCATAAATAAGCCTCATCTGATTTACTCAGTTTGAGCCTTTTGTTTGTCATGTTATATGTTTGAGATTCATTTATATTCAAAATATAAAGACGGTTATCCATAACTAATGTGTATATCTGAATATCATCTTTATAAACAAAACACCCAGTGTTTCGGAACATAAAGGTATACTCCCAACGGGTTAAACTAGATAAATAGATAATGTTCTTAGTCAAACTAGGTACATTATAACAGTCTCCTAATTTAAGTACATGCCCCAAGGGCAGTTCCAAAACTTAGGTTTCTACGGCCAAAACAGCGACTCTCGTCCTGTTTTCGACTCGTCGGTCGATTTCATCTGAAGCCAGTCTCCTGCTTATCTGCAGACCTCACACATCAGTACATATGTATGTACCACCTCCAGTATCAAAAATCTAATTTTTAAAACTGGTAGTGGACATATTTATAACAAACATAACTGAAGCCGGAGCCTTTACCATCTTCACTTCCTTCATGTCTGCCTTGTTCATATGGCACGCTTCCAATGACCCCGTTTGCCACAGTTTAGGCAGACACCTTGGGATATGTCCTTTGTCTTCCCAGAAGACTGTGACGATTTAGCCTTGCCCTCTTCACACCCCCAGAAGCCTTCGGCCAAACCTTGACCTTCTTGGATGTCAAAATAAAATGCGCATTGCGCTTCTTGCCTTTTTAGAAGCTCTGGCTGTGCTTCCTTGAGCATAGCCATTAACACTCTAAGAGTTCTCTCTTGGTTCATCATGAACCCGCCCCAGCATTCGGGCAGGGACTGTAAGATCAAATCTATGAAAGTCTCGGCCTCGAAGGTTATGCCCAGCTAACCTAGCTGTTCGATGTCAGCAATCATCTGCGACACCTAGTACTCGACAAATGTACCCTCTGACACACACGAGCGAAAGAGCTTCTTTTGTAATTAGTACTTCTAAGATATAAGAAATATATCTATGAATATCCTTTAATTTCCTCATCATGGTATAAGGATCTAATCCTTAGTTCTGACGACGAAATTAAAGAGTTATTACAGCTAGCATAACGGATTGAGCACTAAAGTTATCATCACGATGAGTCTTCTAAAGCTCATGCTCTACTATTTGCTCAACTCCGGGCTCAGGCCCGAGAGGTTTCTCTATCAAATAGAGTAACTTCTCAGCTCCCACTACTATCCTGAGATTCATTTCCCAATCTAAAAATTAAAGTCGTTAAAGATATTTTCACCCAGGATTATGTTATGAACGCTAATCTTTCAGCCATCTTGATTGCAATAGTCCAACTATTTAATCAACGATTTCGGGTACAATTGAATGTAATGATTGCTATAGTCCAACTATGTAATTAACTACAATTGATCGGTTACATTCAAATGTAATGATTACTATAGTCCAACTATATAACCAACTACAAATGAAGTAGTTTGAATACAGTCCAACTGTTTAATTAAAACAACAATTGAATATTAGTCCAACTAATATATTTATATTTTAATGACGAAAAATAAAATGAGCGCATATTGGCAAGTATTAAATGAATATTGCAAATTTAATACCAACCTCCCACTATTTTTCGGCGAGCCTCTAACCCTATGTGGAGTACTCGGGAAACCTATTTTCCTAGTGGGCTAGAATCACATTAAATAACACACAACCTTGACTTTGGCCAACAAATTTTATGAAACTTAACTAGGTAGATCTCTAAAATCAATTGGATCTCATCCAATTCCTAGATCTAGAAGGTGGTCCTCCAAGTCCGAAACATATATCCAATATATGTAAATATATCTAATATATTTCCTAACATGTTTCCTCTGAATTGACTAAGCCTTGGCTTTGGCTCAACAAACATAATAATTCCAGTTAAGCATGACCCATTGACAATGGGAAAGCTTCGTAATCGAAGTCGATGGACTAGAAGTGACCTTGACTTTGGTCAACAAGTCACAACCGCCCAAGACATACGATATGGAACAAAGCTTACGCGGTTCAAACACATCTGCAATGGACAAAGGTCTTGACTTTGGCAAACAAACCAATGCCAATCTTGGATCTTGAAAGAGAACCACTCAATGGAAGGAAAAACACTTACTATTGTTTGGAGGGTTTTTCGCGTAAATTGGCAACCAATTTATTATCTTTGATTAGGTCTCATCATACACCCTTAAACATTCATTCTAAAAGCATAATAAGGCATGATAAAATTGTTGGACAATTATGACCCATTGCATCATTATTTGTAAAAGATATTGTGGTTTTTGTACAAATTAACTATATGACAATGGAAATTGCTATTTTATCATTTTGTAATTAGATTACTCGAATATATAAATGATAAAAGTCCTTATGATTAGTTCCAGATTATAAGATATGAGACAGTATCAATCCACTAAGGTTTAATCATTAAATATCCCTAGTCGTAGTATTATCGAGACTAGACATCGATAATGCGGAATAGACTACTATTGCACTTGTGCGCGTTATGGAAGCATAACGACATAGTTCTCATATATTTAAGTATTGGATACTTATGCAAGTGTGATAGGAGGTTGTGTTTACCAATGGTACGGAAACAGCTTCGCTCTGGATAGACCCCGCGAAATCCCATTGGTAGTATGACTATGTGTCTCTAGGAATCCGCATCACGGTAGGTGTATTTGGTCTTAAGCCCGGAAATGAGCAGCCGCTTGAGCTTGAGCTTTTGAAGACTCATAGCGATGAAAACTCAACTGCTCAACCTGTCATGCTCGTTACAATGACCCCTCAATTTCGTCACCAGAACAAGGGATTGGATCCCTATACAATGATGGAAAAATTACCGGACCTTCATCGATCTAACCTTAGATCGCAAATGTATGAATTGCAGAAGAAGCTCTTTCGCTCTCGAATGTCAGAGGGTACATCTGTCGAGCACCATGTGTCACAAATGATTGCTGACATCGAACAGTTGGGTCAGCTAGACATAACCTTTGAGGCTGAGACTTCTATAGATTTGATCTTGCAGTCTCTTCTTAACAGCTAGAGTGGGTTCATCATGAACTACAATATGATGAACCAAGACCATACTCTTGGAGAGTTGATGGCAATGCTCCGTGAAGCAGAAAAAGAGCTTTTGAAGGGAAAAAAGCGTGAGGTGCACTTCGCTTCAAAATCTCAGTCTCCCAAGGTTTGGCCGAAGGCTACTGGAGGTGTAAAGAAGAAGAAGAAAGAAGAAGGGTAATGCCAAATCTTCAAAGTCTTCTGGGAAGGCAAAGTACAAATCGCAAGATCTATGTCTGCAGTGTGGCAAATGGGGTCACTGGAAGCGTGACTAACGTGAGTACTAGGCACACATAAAGGAAATCAAAGCGGCCAAGGCACCGGCTTCAGGTATGTTTGTTATAGAAATAAAAATATCTACTACTAGTTTTAAAAATTGAATTTTTTATTCTGGTTGTGGAACTCATTTATGTACTGATGTGCAGGATGTGCAGATTAGCAGGAGACTGGCCTCATGGGAGATTGATCTACGAGTTAGAAATGGACTAAGTCACCGTTTTGGCTGTTGGGACTTATATTTTGGAACTGCCATTGGGGCATGTACTAAACTTATCAGACTATTATTATGTACCTAGTTCGACTAGGAATTTTATATCTGTATCTTATTAGCCCCATGTGGGTATACTTTTGTATTTAGAAAAACTAGGTGTTTTATGTATAAAATGATATGGAGATATGCAGTGCTGATGTGAATAATGGTCTTTATATTTTGAATATATCAATCTCAAACATATAATGTAACAAAGAAAAGGCTTAAACTAAGTAACAAATATGAAACTTATATGTGGCATTATCGTCTGTGATACATTAACAAGACTCGCATATCCACACTTTCGAATAGTGGGTACTTGGACGGATTTGATCCAAATTTATATGACGTCTGCGAATCTTGTTTATTAGGCAAAATGCCTAAAACACCTTTTAGCGATAAATGTGCACGTTCCATCGAACTGTTAGCCCTCATTTATAGTGACGTATGTGGGCCCATGTGTAGCCAGACTTGAGGTGGATATGAATACTTCGTAATCTTTACGGATGATGCATCACGTTATGGTTATGTGTATCTTATGAGACACAAGTCGGAAACTTTTGAGAAATTCAAAGAGTTTCGACACGAAGTAGAAAAATAGACTGGCAAAAGTATTAAGACATTACGGTCGAACCGTGGTGGAGAATACTTGAGCAATGAGTTTCTCGATTACTTGAAAGAGTACTGTATTCTTTCACAGTGGACTCCTCCCGGAACACCTCAATTGAATAGTGTGTCCGAACGGAGAAACCGAACTTTGTTGGACATGGTAAGGTAGATGATGAGTCTCCCTGAGCTACATATTTTCTTCGGGGATATGCATTGAACAGTGCATACTATTTTTGAATAAGGTTCCATCAAAGTCTGTTCAACAGACTCCGTAGAGATATGGACAGGAAAGAAACTGGATTTCTCATTCCTGAAGATTTGGGGTTGCTGA
>SKCR01006543.1:0-51984 GCA_019454045.1 Zanthoxylum bungeanum
CCTAGCACGTGACTATCCGATACTGGGCCGATGCACACAATACATTAGTCTACTACGCTTGATACAGATCTTTGATATTCTTATATGGATATGTCCGGAGAATTTGAAAGACTTGGTGCTTTGCTAGGAGTCGACCTTGTCTCGTAAATCGGTAGAACGTAGTACTTGGTACGTACGTGATTCGGATACTCCGACGACCGTATTTAGTGCCAACTTATCCGGGGATCTCATGGGTCGCTTCCCGATAATCCACCGATGACGCACAACTCGCACTCTTGAATAATCTGGGATTATATAGAAGAGAGAGAAAATTAATCTAGGATTAATTACAGAGATATTTTATCTAGGATAAAATATCGTCAAGAGAGAGATAACGATTAATTTGGAATTAATCAATTAAATTAAATATTCGATATATTAAATGAAATTAGATTTCGACGCAGAATTAAAATTAGATTTTAATTCGGGCGAACGAATTAATTTAGAATTAATTCGTTAGCGAGTGTGAATAGTGAATTCGCTAGGCGTAATCATTTAATACGACGCGACGGAAAACTCGCTAATTGGGAATTAACGAACCCGAGCCCGAGTGTGATTGCGAGCGCATTCGTATTTCGAATTCGAGTGCGGCGATGCAAGTCACATCAATCATCAAATCAATCGTCACATCAAGCGTCAAATCAAAAGTCACTTTGAGTGATTGATTGATTTGATTGATGGGTTGAGTGAAAGACACACAACATGTCACTTTATTAAAGTAGATGTGACTTGATGGACTTTTGACTTTGGAGTGTGGAACACTCAAGGATATTACAATATATTTAATTTGTTTTTTGAAAGCAAATTAAATGGTAAAACATTTATTATTTTTTGGAAAATATATAAACAAATGTTATAACCTTTTGTCATAACTAATACACAATTCTTTCTCTCTTATTTCTCCTCTTCTTTCTCATTCACAAAAAGCCTTTTTTTTTCACTGGTTTTGAACCAGTTTGGGCAGGAATAAAAGGGAAGCAAGAGTGGGTTTTCATGGTGAAAATTCAAGTGCTAGCACACTTACGAGTCTTGCGAAGGTGGTAGGGAGGTTCGACCATGAGCCGGGATCCATCCAACGAAGCTAGGAGCTGCGTTTCTCATCTCAAAATTCTGTTTTGAGGCAGTGGACTGCATGCAGTGGGCTTCCATGGCAGTGCGTTTTTTGGGTTCATTCGTCTTCAAATCGACTCAACCAACCAATGTAAGTATTCCGCTATCTTCGTTGGTGTATTCACGCATGTTTTCATGTCTTATTTGATCTTGGGACCTAGATTTTTACCTTCACCCTCATCATTTGTGATTAGATCACCATAGATATATAAATGAAAAGAGGTCCATATGATTAGTTCCTGGATTGAGATGATATGAGACAGTATCAGTTCACCAAGGATTAATCATTAAATATCCCTAGCCGGAGTATTATCGAGACAGACATCGATAATGCGGAATAGGCTAGTATTGCACTTGTGCGCGTTTGAGGGCACAAGCATAGTTCTCATATATTTAAGTATTGGATACTTATGCAAGTGCGATAGGAGGTCGTGTTTCACCGATGGTACGGGAAACAGCTTCGCTTTGGATAGACCCCTCGGAATCCCCTTGGTATTATGACTATGTGTCTATGGGAGGCCGAAATCAGGGTAGGTGTGTATGGTCTTAACCTGAGACTTACATCGCTAATACTTACGATAATCGATAGACTTTGGTCTTGGTGGTACATGGCTTTAACCGGTTCAGCGTACACCACTTCTGGGTTTATCAGAGAGTCGTAGTGTATGGTGGGTGTGATGTCAAGACAGAAGTATCACTCCAGTCATATTGGAGATGATGTCACGCAGGATACGGTACTAGTGCTCTTAAGTGTTGCGCAACCATTGGGATGTTATGACTAGGTCATGCATATCCGATTATAGAGACTAGTTACCAGACATCCGACATGTGCTTCGGACGGGGCAGACACTTATCCAGCCCCAGCCCTAGCACGTGACTATCTGATACTGGGCCGATATGCACAATACTACGGTATACTACGCTTGATACAGATCTATATATTCCTGTAAGAATATTTCTGGAGAATTGGGTAGGCATGGCGCTTTGCTAGAAGCCAACCTTGTCTTGTAAATCGGTATAAACGTAGTACGAGGTACTTATGTGTTCGGATAATCCGACGATCGCATTTACTGCCAACATATCCGGAGATCTCATGGGTCGCTTCCTGAAGATTCACCGATGATGTATAACTCGCACTTTAATTAATCTGGGATTAATTGGAAGAGAGAGAAAATTAATCTGGGATTAATTGCGGAGATATTTTATCTGGGATAAAATATTAATTAAAGTAGAGAACGATTAATTTGGAATTAATCGATAAAATAATATATTTGATATATTATTAGAAATTGGATTTCGACGCGGAATTAAAATTAGATTTTAATTCGGGCGAACGAATTAATTTAGAATTAATTCGTTAGCGACGTGAATAGTGATTTCGCTAGGCGTAATCATTTAATTACGACGCGACGGAAAATTCGTTAATTTGGAATTAGCGAACCCAAGCCCGAGAGTGATTGCGAGCGCATTCGCATTTCGAATTCGAGCGCGGCACGCAAGTCACATCAAGCGTCAAATCGTTAGTCACATCATGCGTCAAATCAATTGTCACTTTGAGTGATGTGACTTGACAACATGTCACTTTATTAAAGTGATGTGATGTGACTTAAAGTAAAAAGTAGAAGTGATATGGTTGTTGGAAAAGCATTAATAGACTTTTGCTTTTTGACTTTTGAAAAATATGAAAATGATTTATATATTTGTTTTTGTTTTTGGAAAATAAAAAATAAATATATAAACTAAAAATCATTTTCTCTCTCTCTCTCACCACTTACGCATCTCTTCCTCTCCCTCTCTTTTCTCTTCTTTCTTCACGGTTTCAAAGCCGATTTCTTCTCCAAAAATTTCTGTTTGACCGAAATTTTGAGAAGCAAATGAAGAAGAGTAGTGCTAGCACACACATGGGTTATATTATGGTGATAGGGAAACAAATTTGTGAGCTTGGATTTATTTTTGGAGCTTGAAGCTTTGAGCTTCCATGGAGTCATCAATGGCCGAATTTAGAAGGCATCAAAACAGCCCCAACAGAGCATCACAGCAGCTCAATGGAGTCCAAAACCGAGCTTGGAGGGAGGCAAAAACGCAACTTGTTCTTCCTAGCATCAAACCCATCAATGTGAGTATGTATTCCGCCTTACTCCTTTGTGTATTCAACTCGTTTTTAAGCACACACTAACCACACAAGCACACATGTGAGCACTTTTCCAAGTGGTACGTGGAATTGTATCCCAAGTACAGACCGCACTATCGTCCATTCGGAATCGGCTACGGAATTTATGTCTGGGTTTCCATCCGATATACCACAAGAAATAATACTCAAATGCTATCATGACATGGATATACGAATTATAATATGTTAAGCCAAGACAAAGGTGAATGATGCAACCAATGGGATAAACATGCTTTTCATCATGATGCGTACAAAGAAAAGAATGACTATATGAGATTTCATAATACATGCATGAGTGGTATAGTTGGCTTTATGACGTGAGGAGTTGTGCTTGTGGTAAGCGGCTTAATGGCAGGCGAATTGCGTGAATAATTTGAGTGTGTGGGGACTATTTGTAGTTTAGGGAATCAAGGCAAAGGAAGGGAATTAGCGATAGTCAGTGGGTGAGCATTAGGTTAGTGTACAGGACTGTGTACGCAGGAGTGAATGGCAGTGTGTACGTGAGTGAGGGGGGTAGTGTGTGCGTGAGTGAATGGGACGTGAGCGTGGGTGTTGTGGTATGCAGGTCTGGTGGAAGTGTGAGGTTTTGTGAGCTGTGTTATTGCATGAAGGGTGAGGCCTGTTACGTGAGATGAGGTGGTGAGGGTAATGGCGTGAAGGTGGGGATCAACTAGGGTATTTGTGTGGAGGTGCTTTGTGTTTTTCAGTTGCCGAGAGTAGAGGGGGGTGAGAATATAGGTATACCAATGACAATAGGTCGAGCCAAGACATTGATAGATAATGCTACCAAAAGATGAAAGACACGGCAAATATCGTGGTAAAGGTAGCCTTTTAGTCTTTTCTTCCCCCAAATGGAGAGCCTTTTAATCCAACGCAATAAGCCCATGCGTCTTTCGTTACAATGCGTACAAAGACAAAGATAATTATATCAAACTTAGTATATCCGATTGAACATATCTTGCATTCAACCGAACACACACCAACCGCGCGGCAAATCATCGTGGTAAAGGATTTTAACCCCTCCAAATAGGGGACCTTTCATCGCACTTAATAAGCCCATGCGCTCGATTGAATCATGCACACAAAGAATTAAAAACAATAATACCTAATGTAGTATGCCCGATTGAACGTATCTTGCATTCAACCGAACACACATCAACCGGGGTGGCAAAGCATCGTGGTAAAGGATTTTAACCCCTCCAAATAGGGGACCTTTCATCGCACTTACTAAGCCCATGCGCTCGATTGAATCATGCATACAAAGAATTAAAAAACAATAATATGAAACTTTGTATACCCGATTGAACGTATCTTGCATTCAACTGAACACACATCAACCGGCGCGGCAAAGCATCATGGTGATGGATTTTAATCCCTCCAAATAGGGGACCTTTCATCGCACTTACTAAGCCCATGCGCTCGATTGAATCATGCATACAAAGAATTAAAAAAACAATAATATCAAACTTAGTATGCCCGATTGAACGTATCTTGCATTCAACCGAACACACATCAACCGGTGCGGCAAAGCATCGTGGTAAAGGATTTTAACCCCTCCAAATAGGGGACCTTTCATAGCACTTACTAAGCCCATGCGCTCGATTGAATCATGCATACAAAAGTAACATGCAGAATTCAAATGATGAAAAATAAATAAATCAAAGCAATATAAGATAAAAGAAAGTGTCATTTACTCAAGAGGTACGTGGACTTGTATCCCGAGTACAGATCATACTACCGTCCATTCGGAATTGGCTATGAAATTTATGTCTGGGTTTCCATCCGATATACCACGAGAGTTGACACATCTTTCGTTTTATTCCAAAGCCACAACATACAATATCTCATAATCCATGCATATTTATCTACTCAAGGGCCACAACATGCATTTCAATATAACAATCATGCAAGCAATACTCAATAAATAATACAAATAATACAAAAAATGAATGTGGAAAATACCCTCAGGTCTAACCTTTTATGTCGACTTTCGAACTCGCGTTTCACGGCCGTCGGAAGGGCTATCACACCGCAACTTTTCTAGTTCACTGGTTTGCGTTTTACCTCACTGTTTCGCTGCTCAAGCTACTGTTTTGACTCCGTTTTGCTGTTGTTTCCTCTCTATTTTCTGCTTACTGTTCAGGTCACCGTTTTGACGTTTCCACGGACTGTTTCGAGAGTTTTTTGTGGGTTTTTAGTGCAGTCTTATGTGATTATTTTAAGGATTATAAATGCAGTTTTTATGTTACTGTTTTGAGGATTTTAGGGACTATTTTAAGAGGATTTGGCTGTTGTTTTGGGGGTGATTTGGGCTACTGTTCAGGCGTGTTTCAGGAGGTGTAGGGGCTGCTGTTTGGAGGTGTATTTGGTGATGTGCGGAGGTTTAGGGGCTACTATTTTCGATTGTGGAGTGGGGGAGATGAAGAGAATTATTTGTGTTTTTCTTCTTGCTATTGCCGTGAGTGGCTAGGGCTCTTGGTGTTGTGATTTTCGTGTAAGTCTTGTGTATGAGCTAGGGGAGTGCATGTCTTGGTTAGAGGTTGTTTATATAGAGAAAGGTTAGGGCTACCCCTTGTCTCACATGGAAGGGATTTTGGCATTAAAAGGAGGATTTGATTTGGTATTCAACAAGGAAAGGATTAGATTGAGGGGGGACAAATCTTGGCTTGATTAGGAATACAAAATATTTAATTTGTTATGATTGATTTTAATTAGGCATGATATTTGTTAAATTTGGTATATAATATATTTGATTTATCTTTATTAGGCATGCAATTTCTTTAATTTGTGTAAGTATTTTTTATTATTTTGGTAGGTGATTATTTAGATTTTATTTATTTTATTTAATTTGGTATATGACTTAATTAATTATTTTATTTAATTACATTATCTAATTAATATTTAACTTAATATTTATTTAATTTGGGTGTGGATTAGGTGAATGGGCGTGTGAGCCTTAGTTGGGGCGTGTGGGCCTTTGGTTGGTGGGTTTGGTTTGTGTGGACAAGGTGTGTGGGCTTGCGGGGTTTTGGATCAAGGCCAAGGGGCTTGCAGAGATTTTGGGCCGAGGTTAGGTGATTTGTGAGTGTTTTGGGCCGAGAATAATTTTTAAAATGGACAACCAACAAGTAACCCGAAGCTAAACCAGCGAACTTAATCCGATTATGAGTCAATTCTTGACTCCTCCTTTCCGACATCCGTTTCCCGCGGCTTCCGCGACTTAAAAGGTAGTGCCTCTAACTGAGACTCATCATCGAGTTTCACATGCAAAAATGCAATGCCTACAGTCGCCCCCACTTTGATGGGACTTGTATAGTGTGTGACTTTGAACAATCCTATCAAAGTTATGCATGCATTTTCACTTACCTGGTTCGTCTGCTGGCTCGAGCTGAGCTGGTGCTACAGTGGACCTCGATCCTGGGACGCATCCCACTAACTGCAACTAACAACGGGGGCACCTCGACCCTGGGCGCCTCGACCCAATACCGCTGACAATAGGGACCTCGCCCCCAAACTGATGATGTAGTGGGCACCTCAACCATGGGACGCATCCCGAAACTACAACCGACAACGGGGGCACCTCGACCCTGGGCACCTCGACCCAACACCGCTGACAATAGGGACCTCGCCCTCAAACTGATGATGTAGTGGGCACCTCAACCCTGGGACGCATCCCGGAACTACAACCGACAACGGGGGCACCTCGACCCAACACCGCTGACAATATGGACCTCGCCCTCAAACTGATGATGTAGTGGGCACCTCGACCCGGGGACGCATCCCGAAACTACACCCGACAATGGGGGCACCTCGACCCAACACCGCAGACAAAAGTGGGCCTTGCCCATAAGCTGATACTAAAGTGGGCCTCGCCCCAGACTGATACTGACGTGGGCCTCGCCCAGACTATACTGACGTGGGCCTCGCCTCTTGGGACTCATCCCCAAAACTGAAACTGCGTTGATGCTGTTTGGCTCATTTTTGCCATTTTTTTTTCTTCGATCCTGCGAACACAAAAAAAAAAAACAAACACGGAAAGAATGCAATGTTATGTGTATGCATGAATGATTTTCCTAATCCGTTGGGTTAGGTCTTCTGCCAATTCCTTTGGTGACTGATCAGTCTTTTATCCCTCAGGCAAATTACTGTTTCAATCTTTCCACGTTGATCGGCTCGGTGAACTCGTTTCCTTCCAAGTCTGATAACTTCAATGCCCCATTTCCCATTACCGTATGCACTATGTAAGGTCCTTCCCAGTTAGGTCTGAATTTTCCTCTCGGATCTGTCGTCGACGGCCTCGACTGCTTAAGTACCAAATCACCCTTTCTGATCTTGGGGGGATGTACTTTCTTATTGAATGCCCGGGCTAGTCTCTTCTGATATAACTGCATGTGATACAAAGACTTCGTCCTCCTCTCATCCAACAGTGGTAACTGATCAAACCTCTGTGCAGCCCATTCTGGTTCCGGTAATTCTGCTTCTGCTAAGACCCTAATAGACTGTATTTCCACTTCCACTGGTACACTGCTTCCATTCCATAGACCAAAGAGTAAGGTGTGGCCCATGTTTCCGTTCTTACTGATGTTCTGTACCCCCACAAAGCATACGGTAATTTCTCAGCCCAATCTCTGCAATTATTGTCATCTTGGCTATAATTGTCTTTATAGTCATGTTGGCTGCCTCAACTGCCCCATTTGCCTACGGCCTGTACGGTGATGACTTGTGGTGGCCTATCCCATACTCTGTAACATGTTGGACAAAATGACCCATAGCGTCACTATTTGCACAGATCATTGTGTTGTTGTAGCAAATTAACTATATGACAAGGAAATTGCACTCTCATCATTAGTGATTAGATCACCATAGATATATAAATGAAGAGAGGTCCATATGATTAGTTCCTGGATTGAGATGATATGAGACAGTATCAGTCCACGAAGGATTAATCATTAAATATCCCTAGCCGTAGTATTATCGAGACAGGACATCGATAATGCGGAATAGGCTAGTATTGCACTTGTGCGTGTTGTGAGGGCACAACGGCATAGTTCTCATATATATAAGTATTGGATACTTATGCAAGTGCGATAGGAGGTCGTGTTTCACCGATGGTACGAGAAACAGCTTCGCTCTGGATAGACCCCTCGGAATCCCATTGGTATTATGACTATGTGTCTATGGGAGGCCGAAATCAAGGTAGGTGTGTATAGTCTTAACCTGAGACTTGCATCGCTAATACTTACGATAATCGATAAACTTTGGTTTTTGGTGGTAGGGGACTTTTAACAGGTTCTGAGTACACCACTTCTGGGTTTATCAGAGAGTCGTAGAGTATTGGGTGTGATGTCAAGACGGAAGTGTCACTTCAGTCATATTGGAGTTGATGTCACGCAAGATACGGTACTAGTGCTCTTGAGTGTTGCGCAACCAATCGGGATATTGTGACCAGGTCATGTATATCCGATTATAGAGACTATGTTACCATACATCCGACATGTGCTTCGGACGGGGCAGACACTTATCCAGCCCCAGCCCTAGCACGTGACTATCCGATACTGGGCCAATATACACAATACTACGGTATACTACGCTTGATACAGATCTATATATTCCTGTAAGAATATTTCTGGAGAATTGGGTAGGCATGGCGCTTTGCTAGAAGCCAACCTTGTCTTGTAAATCGATATAAACGTAGTACGAGGTACTTACGTGTTCGGACAGTCCGACGATTGTATTTACTGCCAACATATCCGGAGATCTCATGGGTCGGTTCCTGAAGATTCACCGATGACGTATGACTCGCACTTTGATTAATCTGGGATTAATTAGAAGAGAGAGATAGAATTAATCTGGGATTAATTCGATGAGAGAGAAAATTAATCTGGGATTATTTACGGAGATATTTTATCTGGGATAAAATATTAATTAAAGAGAGAGAACGATTAATTTGGAATTAATCGATAAATAATATATTCGATATATTAATCGAAATTGGATTTTGACGCGGAATTAAAATTAGATTTTAATTCGGGCGAACGAATTAATTTAGAATTAATTCGTTAGCGACGTGAATAGTGAATTCGCTAGGCGTAATCACTTAATTACGACGCGACGGAAAATTCGTTAATTTGGAATTAGCGAACCCGAGCCCGAGAGTGATTGCGAGCGCATTCGCATTTCGAATTCGAGCGCGGCACGCGAGTCACATCAAGCGTCAAATCGTTTGTCACATCATGCGTCAAATCAATTGTCACTTTGAGTGATGTGACTTGACAACATGTCACTTTATTAAAGTGATGTGATGTGACTTAAAGTAAAAAGTTGAAATGATGGGTGATAAGTTGATTGAAAGCTTTTGCTTTAATTTTAAATAGAAAAAGTAAATGGTTTATTAATAATTTGGAAATTATATAACCTTTTTACATTTTTTATTTTCTAACTTATCATTCTCTCTCTCCAACATGCAAGGCATACGATCTCTCATCTCCCTCTCTTTTCTTCTTCTGCATCTCACGGCTTCACTGCCGATTTTCTTCTTGATTTTTCTGGTTTTACCGAAATTTTGAGAAGCAAATTGAAGAAGGCTTAGTGCTAGCACACCATGAGTGATACATAGGTGATAGGGAAGTGTCTTCATGAGCTTGGTTTTATTTTTGAAGCTTGAAGCTTTGAGCTTCAATGGAGTCCATGCATGGCCGATTCTTGGAGGAACCAAACCAGTCCAAACCGAGCAGCCCACTGCCTTGGAGAGCTGTTGCCGTGAGCTTGGAGGAAGCAAAAACGCAACTTGTGTTCATTTCATCAAAACCGAATTCAATGTGAGTATATTCCGCACCTCCTTTGTTGTGTTCATACTCGTTTTTATGCTTGATTTGTTGATCTTGGGACTTGATTGAACTCCTACAATGGTATCAGAGCTATTGGTTGCATAAAAACGAATTAGGGTTCTTGAGCAAATTTGGGGCTTTTTGATTTAAGCATGATTTTAACAAATTGTTTGTTTAAGAATGCTTGTATATGATTTAATTTGAGTTATATGTAATCATTTTGATGAAAAATTAATTGGATTGATTTTCCCCAATTTGCTTAATGTTGGCCAAAACTTTAAATTGGGCAAAATCGATTTTGACTTGTTTTGGTTAAATTGATTGTTTAAGCATGCTTGGATGATGTTTAATTGAGATTGTGCATGATCAATTTCAAGAAATTTGGTTGGATCCAATTTTCCTCAAAATTGAAGCTTGGACCGAAAATATGAACCCTAAATTGGCTTGGCATTATTTTGTTTTTTGATCATGGGTGACTTAAAACAATTGGGTAATGTTGTATTAAAGTTTAATTGGATTGAATTTTGATTTGGAACATTTTGCCCAAAAATTAGTGGGTTGGCCGAAAATCAAAGGCATGAAATTCATGGTGATTTTTGTTGTTTGATTCATTGGATGAGTTAAACTGATTTGGGAAATGATGATTGTGGATTCAATTGGATTGAAACCGAATCGAATTGAAAAACCCCTAATTGCCGAGACTTGAAAGCATGTAAATTGGGTTTGATTTTAATGAATTGTGTTGGACACTATTTAATGTTAAAGTGCATGATTAATTAGGCTAATTGATGTTTTAGAAATGTTAATTGGGTAATTGATTGTGTATTACACTTAGGTTAATTAATTGTGAAATTTGGAATTTTATAAGTTAATTAATTTGGGCTTGATTTTGGAAATTGGGCTTGTTAGGTTGTAATTGGGCTTTTGGGCTTTGTTGTAACAAAGTTGGGTTTAGGCAAAATTGGTTGGATCCAATTAGGCCCAAAACCGAATCCAAAAGGTCCAATTATGACTTAATGGACCTTAATTATTTAATTGGGCCTAATGGGCCAAAATTTATTTAAAGGCTTATGGGGTAACTCCCGGATGGGATTTTGGTTGTTCGGTTTGACCCGAGTTGACCAAAAGTCCACGCCTTATAGAAATTAATTAAAAGCCCATTGGACTTTAATTAAATAAACATTAGATGTTAATCGGGCTTTGAGACCCGTTGCGATTAAATTTGGAATTTAAGTCGTAAAGGTTCGTTAATAAAAGTGTAATATTTAATTTGGAATTAAATAATGAATTAGAATTAAATACGTATTAAATTGGATTTAATTATGTAATTTAATTTAATTCGTAAAATCGTACTTTGAGTACGTGTTCGCAATACGAGTTTGACTCGAACAAAATCAAATCTTTGTTTGAACATTGGATGATCACTAATATCAAGATTAATTAATTTGATTGATTGATTGATAACATGCTTGTATGAATACATGGTTGTGATGTTTGAATAATGTATATCGGATGGATATTAGTCGGGTGGGGCGATTTTGGAAATTGTAATAAATTTGATTTATTAATTGGACCTGCGTGTCCAGCCTTATCTCCTATTTCTTTGTGTTCTCTTCTCACCTATTCCCCTCCATGTAAAAGAGGTTTCTTTAGAAGTGTAGTGTAACGGGTAGAAGTAATACTAGTGCTAGCTTGAGTGAGAAATGGAGAGATTTGATCTATGATCAATGTGTAAAGTATCCATCCGCATATCATTATTATTTATTTCATATCGCTTTATTATGTATTTAGAATGCATGTTTAAGGGTGTATGATGATGAGACCTTAACAAAGATAATTAAATTGATAGCCAATTTGCACGCGAAAAACCCTCGTTTTATATTAAGCAAATATCCTTCCATTGAATGATTCTTGTTCAAGATCCGAAGTTGGCATTGGTTTTTATTGGCCAAAGTCAAGGCCTTTGTCAATCAAGGATGTACTTGAATCATGAGAGTTTTGTTGCATATCGGTGTCTTGTCCAAATCGTGATTTTTATTGGCCAAAGTCAAGATCACTTTTTGTCCAATGACATTGATTACGAAACTTTCCTCGTCAATGGGTCCCGCTTAACTGGAATCATTAGGTTGTTTTTGGCCAAAGCCAAGGCCTAGATGATTCGGAGGATAGGGTTAGGAAAATGTAATGGATACATTGACATTATACATATGTTTCGGACTTGGATGTCCACCTAACCGGATCTAGGATTGGATGAGATCCAATTGATCATAGAGATCTACCTAAGTTAAATAGCATACAGCTTTTATTGGCCAAAGTCAAGGTTGTGTGTTATTTAACGGGATCCTAGCCCACTAGGAAACGCGGTTTCCCGAGTACTCCACAGAGGGTTAGAGGCTCGACGAAAAATAGTGGGAGGCAAGTATTGAATTTGCAACATTCGTTCGAATACTCGCTAAACACGCTCATTAAAATTATTTCGTCGTTATATTAAATGTTAGTTAGACTAATATTTAAATTGTTGTTTTAATAAACAGTTGGACTGTATTATACTTGATTATATATAATTGGATTATATTAATCAATATATTTGAATTAATTAATTTCAGTTTACAGTTGATTTTATAATTGGATTATAGTAATCAATGTAATTGAGGTTAATTAATTTGGATTATATTTGATTATATAGTTGGACTATTATAATCATTATAATATATATAGTACCACTAATCGTTGATTAAATAGTTGGACTATTGTAATCAAGATAAAATTGAAAAGTTGGATATTTAAAAATAATCTGGGATTAAAATATTTTAAATGATTTAATTTTCAAATTGGGAATAAATAATAGGTTACTTTATTTGATAAAATAACTTATTATACCTTACGCCCAAAATTAAGCAAAATAAGTAGAGCATAAAATCTTTGGAAGATTTATGTGATGATGACTTTAATGCTTAATTTAATATACTTGTCATAAATCTAATTTTTTGATTTAAGAGTATTAAAATTGCAATTTATAATTCTTGAAGAATTAATTGACTATTCTAGAGAGATAAAGTCAAAGTTTGCAATTGGGGATGTAGCACGAGGTGCACATCGTTTCGATATCTAAAAACCCAAGGCTTGGCCTAAGGTTCCTAAAATATTGAAAAGGATAATTGACATATACCAAAGTGACTGCCATTTGGATATGGAAGACACGAAGGAATTAAAGAAAGGGCGAGGCTCTGACTTTAAATATATTTGTCTAAGTTATGTTCACTACTAGTATTGAAATTAGATTTTAAATACTTAGTGTGGAACATAAAATATATATGTATTGATATTCAGAATCTGCTTTGAGCAGGATACTGACTTCAAGCTGAGATTTCTCTGCGAATCGGAAACGGGACGAAAGTCGCTGTTTCGACCGTAGATACCTAAGTTTAGGAACTACCCTTTGGGTGTGTACTTAAATTAGGAACTGTTATAATGTAACTAGTTTGACTAGAAACATTATCTCTTTATCAGTGTTTAACCCACTGCGGGTGAACCTTTATATTCTAAAACACTAAAGTGTTTTATATATAAAGATGATACTGAGATAAATACATTAGATGTAAATAGAAGAATTTATATTTTGAATATAATAAAATCTCAAACATATAAATGACAAATAAATAGCTCAAATTGATTTGATCAATAGAGACTTATTTATGGCATTGTTGTCTAGGACACAATTAAACGAGACACGTCAGTTAGACGGTGTGTCCGAACTAAAACCGAATTTTGTTGGACATGATAAGGTTTATCACGAGTCGCTCTGAGCTATTGTTTCCTTCAATAGGATATGTATTAACAGTGCAAAACTTATTTAGAATAAGGTTCCATGAAAATCTGTTTGACAGATGTCATATAGGATATGAACAGGGAAGAAACGGGGTTTCTCATTCCTGATAATTTGGGTATGCCAGGCATGACGTTTGGATGATACCAAACTAAAAGACCCAAATTGGATAAGTGCCAATATAGGTTATCCTAAGGGAAACCTTAAGTATAGTACTTGTAATTCTCACATGAGAACAATGTGATTGTTGCTCACCATGCGGTTTTTCCTGAGAGGAATACCGATATGCAGTGGTCAGTGGGAGGATAGTGATACTCGATGAAAATCGGAGTAAGTAATACTATTCAAAGCACGAAGTCCTTAATGGAACACAAACAGTTCATCAATGATGAATCTGTACCATTAATCTTCAAATACACAAGAAACTTCGTAGATCGGATAGAGTCAGAAAACAACCTAGGGTATGGGTTTCTGATCTAACCTCATAAGATGTCAATCTTATGGAGGTGTACCATCCGACTACGTTTAGAGGAAGTGATACGAGGTATCGACTCTCTGTTATGGCAAAGTGCCATGAATCCGAAATGGATTCCATGTATAACAACTATTTTGGATACTAGTTGTTGTACCATAAGGCATTGTGCCTATGGTACATTAAACGTCTTCAAAAGACATACATGGATGGCAACATACCAACGTACAAAGCTAGGCTTTTGACGGAAAGGTATCGTTATCAACATTGTGTTAATAACGGTTCAACCTTTTACCTGTTGCCATGGTAAATCCATTTTGAAAATGCTTGAAAATAACTGTATATTTCATTTATGAAATGTGTCAGTTATAAATCAAAATCGCTTTCCTGAAAAGGAAACCTTTTGGAGATGTTTATAACATTCTGACGATTTTGTATAACCGACAAACAAGGTTTGCGGATTATTCAATCCATGTTTGGATTGAAGCAAGCATAAGGTTCTTGGAACTGACGTTTTGAAATAATCATAATGGTTATGATTTAACTCAAAACGAAATAATTCTTGTGTATATAAGGAGGTTAGTGGGAGGAGGGCGCACTGACAGTGAAAATTCCCATAAAAACTATGTCGAAAGCTTGGCTTTCATAGAAATTCTCCGTAGAATTCTGGGGAGTAACAACCTTTATTCAAGGAATAAATATCTACTGGGATAGATTTGGAGTTGTTAACACTCTCTGGGAAATTGTACATTTAAAATGTACTTGTATTGGTGTCTCATACGCTTCGAGCATATGGAGTCACAATCGGGTCAATCCAAGTGATAGTCACTGGATTGAAGTTGAGAACATCTGTTAGTATCTCAGAGAACTAAAGATGCTATCTTAAACTATGGAGAAGGAGAACTTGTAGTGACTGGGATCACTACTGCAAGTTTCCAAACAATTAAAATACTACGGTACTATAAAGTTTGAATAACAGGGACAGTGAGCTGGAAATCTTCCTAGCAAGATAACTGTTGCCGAATAAACAACAAATGCGGATTATTGCTGCAGCTGAGGCAGCAATAGAAGACCATCTGGGTCGAAAATAAATCTAATAAGATTAGATAAAGTTCTGTTAGCAGCTGAGCTAGGCGTCAGCATAGGCTAAAGAATTAAAGGTCTCATCGACGATCCAGATATATACTTCTATATCATCTGATTCGTTCGGATCATACATCGTGGCGATGTGATGATCGTGTAAATCGCGTCAGACGATAATTAAGCAAATCCGCTGACGAAAACCTTTCCTCAGCAATTTGAGCGAATTGTACATAGTTCAGGTGTTAGACACTCGAGTGACTGGCTATGTGCCAAGTGGGAGATTGTTGGACCAAATGACCCATAGCGTCACTATTTGCACAGATCATTGTGTTGTTGTAGCAAATTAACTATATGACAAGGAAATTGCACTCTCATCATTAGTGATTAGATCACCATAGATATATAAATGAAGAGAGGTCCATATGATTAGTTCCTGGATTGAGATGATATGAGACAGTATCAGTCCACGAAGGATTAATCATTAAATATCCCTAGCCGTAGTATTATCGAGACAGGACATCGATAATGCGGAATAGGCTAGTATTGCACTTGTGCGTGTTGTGAGGGCACAACGGCATAGTTCTCATATATATAAGTATTGGATACTTATGCAAGTGCGATAGGAGGTCGTGTTTCACCGATGGACGGGAAACAGCTTCGCTCTGGATAGACCCCTCGGAATCCCATTGGTATTATGACTATGTGTCTATGGGAGGCCGAAATCAAGGTAGGTGTGTATAGTCTTAACCTGAGACTTGCATCGCTAATACTTACGATAATCGATAAACTTGGGTTTGGGTGGTAGGGGACTTTTAACAGGTTCTGAGTACACCACTTCTGGGTTTATCAGAGAGAGTCGTAGAGTATTGGGTGTGATGTCAAGACGGAAGTGTCACTTCAGTCATATTGGAGTTGATGTCACGCAGGATACGGTACTAGTGCTCTTGAGTGTTGCGCAACCAATCGGGATATTGTGACCAGGTCATGTATATCCGATTATAGAGGACTATGTTACCAGACATCCGACATGTGCTTCGGACGGGGCAGACACTTATCCAGCCCCAGCCCTAGCACGTGACTATCCGATACTGGGCAATATACACAATACTACGGTATACTACGCTTGATACAGATCTATATATTCCTGTAAGAATATTTCTGGAGAATTGGGTAGGCATGGCGCTTTGCTAGAAGCCAACCTTGTCTTGTAAATCGATATAACGTAGTACGAGGTACTTACGTGTTCGGACAGTCCGACGATTGTATACTTCCAACATATCCGGAGATCTCATGGGTCGGTTCCTGAAGATTCACCGATGACGTATGACTCGCACTTTGATTAATCTGGGATTAATTAGAAGAGAGAGATAGAATTAACCTGGGATTAATTCGATGAGAGAGAAAATTAATCTTGGATTATTTGCGGAGATATTTTATCTGGGATAAAATATTAATTAAAGAGAGAGAACGATTAATTTGGAATTAATCGATAAATAATATATTCGATATATTAATCGAAATTGGATTTGATGCGGAATTAAAATTAGATTTTAATTCGGGCGAACGAATTAATTTAGAATTAATTCGTTAGCGACGTGAATAGTGAATGCGAATTCGAGCGCGCACGCGAGTGAAGTCACATCAAGCGTCATCAAAAAGTTTGTCACATCATGCGTCAAATCAATTGTCACTTTGAGTGATGTGACTTGACAACATGTCACTTTATTAAAGTGATGTGATGTGACTTAAAGAAAAAGTTGAAATGATGGGTGGAAAGTTGATTGAAAGCTTTTGCTTTAATTTTAAATAGAAAAAGTAAATGGTTTATAAATAATTGGAAATTATATTAAACCTTTTTACATTTTTTATTTTCTAACTTATCATTCTCTCTCTCCAACATGCAAGGCATACGATTCTCTCATCTCCCTCTCTTTCTTCTTCTGCATCTCACGGCTCACTGCCGATTTTCTTCTTGATTTTTCTGGTTTTACCGAAATTTTGAGAAGCAAATTGAAGAAGGCTTAGTGCTAGCACACCATGAGTGATACATAGGTGATAGGGAAGTGTCTTCATGAGCTTGGTTTTATTTTTGAGCTTGAGCTTTGAGCTTCAATGGAGTCCATGCATGGCCGATTCTTGGAGGAACCAAACCAGTCCAAACCGAGCAGCCCACTGCCTTGGAGAGCTGTTGCCGTGAGCTTGGAGGAAGCAAAAACGCAACTTGTGTTCATTTCATCAAAACCGAATTCAATGTGAGTATATTCCGCACCTCCTTTGTTGTGTTCATACTCGTTTTTATGCTTGACTTGTTTATCTTGGGACTTGATTGAACTCCTACAACATTGCCTTCGTCTCTCCTTGAAACTGAACTCCGTTGGCTGTCACTACATGATGCGGCATTACCATACCGACAAATGAGGTTCCGAGCTATAAACTTTGCCATCTGTTTGTTTTGTGTACATTGCGGAATGATTCGGCTTCCACCCACTTCAAGAAGTAATCTACGGCCACTACTATGAAGCGATGCCCATTCGATGCATTTGGTCGAATTTCTCCAATCATATCAATTCCCCATGCTGAGAAGGCCACGGCTCTAACAACCCGTGTAATTTGTGTGTGGTAAGTGATTCAAACTTACCGTGTGCTTGACAGTCTGACAGTGACTTTACCATCTTCGTGCAGTCTGTTTCCATGGTTGACCAATAAAAACCTTGTCTCACTATCTTGCGGGACAATTCAACCCGTTCATGTGCGGACCACATACCCTGGCTGTGTTATTTCTTCCATTACATGCTAAGCTTCTTCCTTTCTCAAACACTTCAACTGAATACCGTTTGCTTGCCTCTTTATACAGTTCCCATTTCAAAATCAACATACTGGGAAGCTAACTTCTGAATGGCTATTCGTCTTTTCTGCATTGCCCTTCCGGGAGTTCACCATGTTCCAATACCTCTGAATGTTATAATACCATGTTTACCATCGTCGACCTCAACTTCCAGAATTCTTTCTATCTCATAAACAGGTATGCTCGCTGTTGTCGGTTATCAACTGTCTCATCACTAACTTTTCTGGATTTTCCCAAGTTGCTGCAAGTGTAGCCAATGCATATGCCATCTGATTCTGTTCTCTCGGTAAGTGCTGAAACTTACACTCGGGGATAACCTGTGCCAACTTTCTGAGGTGAAAAATGTAAGGTTTCAACCGTTCTTCTTTCAATTCCCATTCTCCTCGCATCTGCTGGACCACCAACATAGAGTCTCCGTAGACTTCCACACTCCCGGCCTTCAAGGCTATCAATGCCGTCAAACCAAAAGCACATGCTTCATACTCGGCCATGTTGTTAGTCACTCTGAATGTCAACCTCTTGGCCAAAGGCAAAGTCTCTCCCTTGGGGGTCACTATCACGATCCCAATTCCGGCTCCCTTGTAATTCACTGCTCTGTCAAAATACATCTTCCATCTCTGTACTGTTATTGCTTGGATCTCTTCATCTGGAAATTCAAACTTATACCGATCCCCCTCAACAGGTTGCAATGCCAGAAACTCTGCTACTGCTCGCCCTTTGATCACTTTGGAGGTGAGATACTCAATGTCAAACTCTGTCAGTAATACCAACCATCTGCCCAATTTTCCCACTAGTGAAGGCACCGAATGAAGATACTTCAGAGGATTTTCCTTTGCCACTACTTGGATCTTGTATGACTGGAAATAATGCCACAATTTTCTGGAAGCCCATACCATTGCAAGACAGATCTTCTCAACTTCCTGATATCGAGCCTCATACGGGAGCATCTTCTTACTCAGATAATAGACTGCATGTTCTACCCCTCTCTCATCAGCCTGTACCATCATTGCCCCCAGTGCTTCTGATTCTATAGCCAAATACAATATCAAAGGTCTGCCCGGTCTCGAAGGTTTCAATACAGGAGGCTTTACCAAGTACTCAATGATTTTGTCGAAGGCTGTCTGACACTGTTCATTCCATCTCACTGGCTGATCTTTTCTCAACAGTTTGAAGATAGGCTCACATACTGACGGCAACTTGGCGATGAACCGACTGATGTACTGAATCTTCCCCAAGAATGTTCTGACTTCTTTTTCTGTCTTCGGTGCAGGCATTTCTGTGATTGCCTTGATTTTTTCAGAATCTACCTCTATTCCGCCCATTCCCACTGTATGACCAAGGAATTTCCCTGATGTCACCCCAAACACACATTTCTTGGGATTAAGCCGCAGGTTGTATATGTCAACTCTTTGAAGGAACCTTCCAGTGCTTCAATATGCCCGACTCTTGTCTCTAATTTTACCATCATGTCATCCACAAACACCTCAATCTCTTTGTGTATTAAGTCGTGGAAAAGTGTAGTGGCCATCCGCTGATAAGTAGCCCCCGCATTCTTAAGCCCAAACAACATAACCTTGTAACGATAAGTACCCCACTCAGTAACAAATGCAGTCTTATGTTTGTCTTCCTCAGCCATAAGAACCTGATTGTAACCTGAAAATCCATCTGCAAATGAATACATGGCAGATAAAGCCGCACTATCAACCATAACATCTATATGCGGCAGAGGAAAATCATCTTTCGGACAAGCCTTGTTGAGATTTCTGTAGTCTACACACATTCTGACCTTCCCATCTTTCTTTGGCACCGGTACTATGTTAGCCAACCACTCAGGATACTTTACTACTTCCAGGAACCCCACATCTATCTGTTTCTTAACTTCATCTCTGACTTTCTCAGCCCATTCTGGTCTCATCCGTCGGAGTTTCTATTTTACTGGCCTCATATTCGGATAAGTTGGTATTGTGTGTTGGGCAATATTTCTGTCTACCCCAGGCATGTCCTCATAGAACCACGCAAACACTTTGGCATATCTGACCAACACTTCTTCTAGTTTCTCCCTCTCTTCGGAGGTTACTTCACTTGCAATCAAAATTTCCTTGGGGTTCTCAAGTGTACCCAAGTTAAATGCAGTAGTTCTGGCTGAACTGATGTCAAATATGCTTGATTCGTGCAGAGTAAATGGAAATGACTCAGGCAAGTAAGCAAAAGAAATGTCTTTATTATTGGATAATGCGGAAGTACATTCAAAAAATCAGGAGGTAAATGTCTTCATCATCTATAGACACTTCTTCCTCTAACATCAGGTCTTCCTCAGGCTTTTATCTCTCCCAGAGTCAGGCTCTCTAACTTCAGTAGTTCTTCCTCCAATTCTCTTCTTCTTTCCCCACAATCTCTTCAAACTACCAGCTTCTTAACAACATATCCTGGAAGATCTCAAACCCAGGTAACACAATTCTATTAACTTCCACAGGTTCAGGCTTCCTTGATATCCTAAAGCTTTCACAAAACACTCCATCAGTTTCGGGCATTTTTTCTTGACCTTCGGTTTTTCTTCATCAGATTTGTACCTCAAACCTTTCCGAGTAGTCTGTCCTCTGAAATCTGGCAATTTTGAACATTCACCCGGCTCAAACTCATTTTTTTCATGATCCTAGCTACCTTAGGATCCACCCATTCCTCAAAGGTAGCTGACACCTAAAACCTCGTGAAAAGGTGTATCTCCAAGCCAGCCCCAACATTATATACCTCAGCCCAGATAGTAACAAATTCTCCCTCATACGGGAAATTGATCATCTGATGTAAAATGGAAGGCACGCCCCCAAGTTTGTGAAACCAAGGCCTTCCCAACAACAAGGCAAAAGTGGCTGGGATGTCCAGCACTGTAAACTCAACTTCATCTTCAATTGGGCCTACCTTGACCATAGACACAAAAGTACCCTCGACTCCATTTTACTGTCATCATAAGCCTTAATAGTAATGCTGGAGGGGTCCAAGTCTGTTGCTTCCATACCCAATCTCGCCAGAATTTTCAGCGGGCACACATTGATGGACGAGCCGTCATCCACCATCACACATGAAGTTCTCTTGCCACTCACCTCAGCCCTGATAAATAGAGGCCTATTATGATTTCTACCCCCGTCGGGAGTTCATCCTTAGAAAAAGATATCTGCAAAGCTTCTTTCTGAACTGACCAACAAACATTGCAGGGTTGGCGTCTTCGGTACCACAATCTTGCTCAAGCCTCAACCATGGCCTGCCTATGCTCTCGAGATGCACATAACAGTCCCAGATACTCACTTGTGATCTAGTTTTCCTCAATTGCCTCAGCACTATATCCCCCTACAGTATTTTCTGCAGTCTCAACCACTTCTCTACCATCTGTCAAAACTTCATTACCCTTTTCTGCCACATCTTTGTAAAAACGACCGCTGCGCGTCATTCCCCTTACTTCTTCGTCATCACTGCTAGAGAAATCAAGCCAAAAGTTTTTTCCATGCTCAGTCTCATCTTCACTAGTACTATCCCAGATTCCTAGGGAAAAGGCTTGAGGGTGAAAGGATTTTAGGACAAGGTCTTCAGGGAGGCCAGAATTGATCATATAGGCTGGTGGTGGTACGGCACAGTAGTTGGGCAAGGGGTTTCTGTGTGTGTCAGGCTGTTCTGTTTATGGGTCAGGTATTTTCTTGGAGTCTATCAGGTCTTGGATTTCATGGCGGAGTCAGGCGCAATTGTCGGTGTCATGGCCCTTTTGTTGGTGAAAGTGACAGTAAAGGCTTAGGTTATAATGTGATGAGGGGGATTGGGTAATGGTTTGGCTTCTAGGGTGACAGAAGTCCTTGTCTCTTCAACTTCTCCAATACTTTGGACAAGGGCTACCCAAGTTGGAGAATCTCAGGTTCCAGATAGATAGCGGCAATTTAGCAGGAAACGGGATTTGTTCCTGATGTCCCCCCAATGGGCCTCCTGTTCAGACCATAGAATTTTCTGTTTTCGGCCTCTTCTTCCTCAATATCCATGACAGTTTCCCTCAACTTCTGAAAATTAGTAATCATGGAGGTCATCCTCCTTAGCTTCCTATAGATGGAGGGCTTGGTGCCCTTGATGATCATTTTAATCTGGTCCTTCTCCGAGGGCCTAGTTTGCATTTTCAACAACTGACCCCTCCACCGGTCGACATACTCCTTACTTAAAACTCTCCTCTGATTTCTGCTTAACATTCTCCAGATCACGGAGTGACAGATCGATCTCTAGGTCGTGACATATTGCTTCAGGAAAGCATCAGCCAACTCCCTCCAATCTTTCTTCACTTTCTTCTCCAAACTGTTGGTACCACACCACGGGAGCTCCCTCGAGCGACATTCCAAACATTTTCTGCACTTGGCGCTGAGATAAGCCAACTGAACTCATGACTAATACAAACTGTCGGAGATGCACCCTTGGATCCCCATTCCCGTAAAACTTAGCCATATCAGGCATCTTGAATTTTGCCGGCAACTGTTCCTCGAAAGTCAGGTGTCATAATCCAGCAAATCTCATTCTTACCCCTCATCTTGCGGGTAACTGACTCAACCTGATCCCGAAGTTTCTGTAACTCTGCCTAAGACCCAGATACTCTGCTGTTGCATACTCTGCCATATCATCATCAAAAGCGGGGATATCATCCCCCAACCCATTCGGAGGCTCCTCACGCCTCACATTCTCAAAATTTCCCCCAGGACGGGGCACAGCCATACCAGCCATAGCAGTAGTCAAGGCCTGCAAACTGTTCAGTAATCTTGGGGCGAGACCGTGCTCTAACTGATTCATATGGGATACCTCATTACCCGATTCCGGATTCACTCATGGACTGTTATTGTTCTTTAAATGAGCCTTGTTCCTTCTCTAACCCAAACGGTATCTATGATGTCTTTTTGAGACATAGAAGGTGTTAACATGACATATGTATGTATGAGGGGATGAGATGCACGTAAGATATATAACATACCAAATCAACTAAAAATTTCAAACAAATCGGCCCGTTATCATTTAGAAGCTTTTGGGCTAACTGTCATAGGAGTGAACTCGTCCCAGTTTAAATGGCCCACGAGTACACATCTCATGGCAAGGAGCCCAACTAATTCTAAATGGTAATGTTCCGAACACAATCACAAAGTGGCCCATCAACACTTAGAAGCCTTTGGCCCAATCACATCATAAAATACATTCTTGTCCCAGTTTAAATGGCCCAACAAGCCTATATCCCATGACAAATGGTCCAAGTGGATCCAAACGACGATGTTCCCAAACACAAGCATAAAAGAAAGATAATGCAAACATAAAGTAATAATTTCTATAGAATGGCCCATCAACATTTCAGAAGCTTTAGGCATAATGGTCATAAGGTACGAACTCGCCCCAGTTTAAATGGCCCAGCAAGTTCGTATTCTGACAATAATAGTCCAACTGCATCCAAATGAGGATGGTCCACAAGCACATATTCAAGGAAATAATTGTTACTTTACCATACAAACCCGGTCTATGGGTGGGTTCGCAAGAGTGTAGACAAAGGCTCTCACCCCCGTGAAGGATGGCCCACAACTAGGTCTCCCCAATCAAGGGTTCGAGCGACCAAGTGAGCGCACCCTTTTTTTATACACTAAGGTACGTGCCAATGAGCTATGGTGTGTGACTGACTGTCAAATGGATTTCCCGTTGTAGATTCCCCAGATGGAGGGTGGAGCGAGGCTCTCTTAAGTACCCTAGCCTCTTAGGCTCTTATCGCTTGGTGACAGGAATAAACAACGAGTCCTCCAAATTAGTCCATCACAATAGGCTAAGGGTAGATGGGCATATATGTGCCTTCACAACTTTTCCTTCTAGGAGGTAATGAATGAAGAAAGCCACCAAAACCATTACCTATCCTCAATATGCCATTGATTAAACCCTCATTTTATCCACTATAGACACAGTTAATTAGAACATAAATCCAAACATTAAAAGACAATATTTCGGGGCCGATTCTCTATCCCCAGTGGAGTAGCCAGACTGTGGGACACAGAAACAGGATGTCACATGTTGTCCCGGGCTCGTGGCCCGGTTGGGAGTACAGAGTAGCCCGCGGGGGACTAAACCGGAGAATAATGGAGTCGCCACCCGGTGTGAACCGGGAAAATGAGATTTAAGGCCACACTCACCCCTCGCAAGGGAATACCTCAAACCGTTGGGTTCGGAACGGTCCCTTACATATGTCACTTGTAATGAAAAGATTTATGTAATAATTTAATCAAGCTTAAGTAACACTTATTTCCTAGAGTATCATGCTTCTAAATTCACATGTACAAATTAAAACTTGCACCTAAATTTACATATATTTTACATCTAAGATTGCATGCTTGAAAGTACATCAAAGTAGCAACGAACATACAACTTCATTGGCATATTGTATTCACGAAAGCACAAGCACACACACTAACCACACAAGCACACATGTGAGCACTTTTCCAAGTGGTACGTGGAATTGTATCCGAAGTACATACCGCACTACCGTCCATTCGGAATCGGCAACGGAATTTATGTCTGGGTTTCCATCCGATATACCACAAGAAATAATACTCAAATGCTATCATGACATGGATATACGAATTGTAATATGTTAAGCTAAGACAAAGGTAAATGATGCAATCAATGGGATAA
Organism: Zanthoxylum bungeanum; assembly: GCA_019454045.1. Classification (NCBI taxonomy): domain Eukaryota; kingdom Viridiplantae; phylum Streptophyta; class Magnoliopsida; order Sapindales; family Rutaceae; genus Zanthoxylum; species Zanthoxylum bungeanum. The sequence continues at coordinate 25,048 of SKCR01006543.1, forward strand.
ACATGTTTTTCATCATGATGCGTACAAAGATAAGAATGACTATATGAGATTTCATAATACATGCATGAATGGTATAGTTGGCTTTATGACGTAAGGAGTTGTGCTTGTGGTAAGCGGCTTAATGGCAGGTGAATTGCGTGAATAATTTGAGTCTGTGGGGACTGTTTGTAGTTTAGGGCATGAAGGCAAAGGAAGGGAATTAGCGATAGTCAGTGGGTGAGCATTAGGTTAGTGAGGGTTGTGTACGTATGAGTGATGGGGGCAATGTGTGCGTGAGTGATGGGGGCAGTGGTGCGTGAGTGAATGGGATGTGACGGGGGGTTGTTGGCGTGCAGGTCTGGGTGGCAGTGTGAGGTCTTGTGAGCTATGTTATTGCGTGAAGGGTGAGGCATGTTACGTGAGATGAGGTGGTGAGGGTAATGGAGCGTGAAGGTGGGGATCGACTAAGGTATTTGTGTGGAGGTGCTTTGTGTTTTCACTTGCCGAGAGTAGATGGGGGTGAGAATATTGGTATACCAATGACAATAGGTCGAGCCAAGACAGGGGATCGATAATGCAACCAAAAGATGAAAGACACGGCAACATATCGTGGTAAAGGTAGCCTTTTAGGCTTTTCTTCCCCCAAATGGAGAGCCTTTTAATCCAACGCAATAAGCCCATACGCCTTTCGTTACAATGCGTACAAAGACAAAGATAACTATATCAAACTTAGTATATCCGATTGAACATATCTTGCATTCAACCGAACACACACCAACCGTCGCGGCAAAGCATCGTGGTAAAGGATTTTAACCCCTCCAAATAGGGTACCTTTCATCGCACTTACTAAGCCCATGCGCTCGATTGAATCATGCACACAAAGAATTAAAAACAATAATACCGAACGTAGTATGCCCGATTGATCGTATCTTGCATTCAACCGAACACACATCCACAGTCGCGGCAAAGCATCGTGCTAAAAGATTTTAACCCCTCCAAATAGGGGACCTTTCATCGCACTTACTAAGCCCATGCGCTCGATTGAATCATGCATATAAAGAATTAAAAAAACAATAATATCAAACTTAGTATGCCCGATTGAACGTATCTCACATTCAACCGAACACACATCAACCGGCGCGGCAAAGCATCGTGGTAAAGGATTTTAACCCCTCCAAATATGGGACCTTTAATCCGACTTACTAAGCCCATGCGCTCGATTGAATCATGCATTCAAATGTAACATGCAGAATTCAAATGACGAAAAATAAATAAATCAAAGCAATATAAGACAAAAGAAAGTGTCATTTACTCAAGCGGTACGTGGAGTTGTATCCCGAGTACAGATCATACTACCGTCCATTCAGAATCGGCTATGAAATTATGTTCGGGTTTCCATCCGATATACTGCGAGAGTTGACACATCTTTCGTTTTATTCCAAAGCCACAACATACAATATCTCATAATCCATGCATATTTATCTACTCAAGGGGCACAAGTACTCAATAAAATAATACAAATAAAATAGAAAATGAATGTGGAAAATACCTCGGGTCTAACCTTTTATGTCGACTTTCGAACTCGCGTTTCACGGCCGTCGGAAGGGCAATCACACCGCAACTTTTCTGGTTCACTGGTTTACGTTTTACCTCACTGTTTCGCTGCTCAAGCTACTATTTTGACTTCATTTTGCTGCTGTTTCCTCTGTATTTTCTGTTCACTGTTCAGGTCACTGTTTTGACGTTTCCACAGACTGTTTCGAGTGTTTTTTGTGGGTTTTTAGTGCAGTGTTGTGTGATTATTTTAAGGATTATAAATGCAGTTGTTATGTTAATGTTTTGAGGATTTTAGGGACTGTTGTAAGAGGATTTGGCTGCTCTTTTGGGGGTCATTTACGCTACTGTTCAGGCGTGTTTTAGGAGGTGTAGGGGCTGCTATTTTCGGTGGAAAAGGGCTACTGTTTGAAGGTGTATTTTCGGTGATGTGTGGAGGTTTAAGGGCTGCTATTTTCGGTTGTGGAGTGGGGGAGATGAAGAGAATTATTTGTGTTTTTCTTCTTGCTATTGTCGTGAGTGGCTAGGGCTCTTGGTGTTGTGATTTTCGTGTAAGTCTTGTGTATGAGCTAGGGGAGTGCATGTCTTGGTTAGAGGTTGTTTATATAGAAAAAGGTTTGGATACTTATATAAGTATTGGATACTTATGCAAGTGCGATAGGAGGTCATGTTTCACCGATGGTACGGGAAACAGCTTCGCTCTGGATAGACCCTTCGGAATCCCATTGGTATTATGACTATGTGTCTATGGGAGGCCGAAATCAAGGTAGGTGTGTATAGTCTTAACCTGAGACTTGCATCGCTAATACTTGCGATAATCGGTAGACTTTGGTCTTGGTGGTACAGGGCTTTAACCGGTTCTGCGTACACCACTTCTGGGTTTATCAGAGAGTCGTAGTGTATTGGATGTGATGTCAAGACGGAAGTATCACTCTAGTCATAGTGGAGATGATGTCACGCAGGATACGGTAATAGTGCTCTTAAGTGTTGCGCGGCCATCGGGATATTATGACAAGGTCATGTATATCCGATTATAGAGACTAGTTACCAGACATCCGACATGTGCTTCGTACGGGACAGACACTTATCCAGCCCCAGGCCTAGCACGTGACTATCCGATACTGGACCGATATGCATAATACATTAGTATACTACGCTTGATACAGATCTTTGATATTCTTAAATGGATATGTCCGGAGAATTGGGTAGACTTGGTGCTTTGCTAAGAGTCGACTTGTCTCGTAAATCGGTAGAACGTAGTACTTGGTACGTACGTGATTCGGATACTCCGACGACCGTATTTACTGCCAGCTAATCCGGGGATCTCATGGGTCGCTTCCCGATAATCCACCGATGACGCACAACTCGTACTCTTGAATAATCTGGGATTATATTGAAGAGAGAGAAAATTAATCTAGGATTAATTACGGAGATATTTTTTCTAGGATAAAATATCGTCAAGAGAGAGATAACGATTAATTTGGAATTAATCGATTAAATTAATATATTCGATATATTAATGAAATTAGATTTTGACGCGGAATTAAAATTAGATTTTAATTCGGGCGAACGAATTAATTTAGAATTAATTCGTTAGCGACGTGAATAGTGAATTCGCTAGGCGTAATCATTTAATTACGACGCGACGGAAAAATTGTTAATTGGAATTAACGAACCCGAGCCCGGGTGTGATTGCGAGCGAGCATTCGTATTTCAAATTCGAGTGCGGCGACGCAAGTCGCATCAAGCATCAAAGACATGTCACTTTATTAAAGTTGATATGACTTAAAGTTGACATAAAGTGTAAAAAGCATTTTGGAGGCAAAACTTTATGCTTTTGGCTCCAACTTTTGCTTGATTTTGAATTAAAGCAAAAGGTAAATCATTTTATATTTTGGAAAATATAAAAGGTAAAGGTTTTACACTTTTTGGTATAAGTCAACACATTTCTATCTCTCCATTTTTTTTCTCTTCTCTCACGCACAAAACAGAACAAAAATGGACTGGTTCAGAACCAGAAATGGCGTGACACTAAGGGGAAGCAAGAGTGGTTTTTCATGGTGAGAAATCAAGTGCTAGCACACTTACGAGTCTTGCGAAGGTGGTAGGGAGGTTCGACCATGAGCCGGGATCCGTCCGACGAAGTTAGGAGCTCCATTTCGCAGCTCAAAAACAGTAGACAGAAGGCAGTGAACTGCATGCAGTGGCGCCAAACCAGTGAGCATTTTGGGCTTTATTTGTTGCCGATTCGACTCAACCAACCAATGTAAGTATTCCGCTATCTTCGTTGGTGTATTCACGCATTGTTTTCATGTCTTGTTTGATCTTGGGACCTAGATAATAACCAACATTGGCATCAAGAGCTATAGGTTCAAGCATGAAAAATGTATTGCTTAAAATTGGGTATTTTGGATTTGAGCATGATTTTATAAAATTGGATGTTTAAGCATGCTTAATATATGTTATATTGAAGATTGATTTGATCAATTTCAACAAAATGTGATTGGATCAATTTTGCCCAAATTTGTGAGTTGGCCGAATCTTCATGCATGTTTGGAAATTTGGAATTTTTTCATTTTGATTCATTGGATGGGTTGTAATGATGTTGGATGATGTTAATTTGAAGTCAATTAGATTGAATTTTGAATTGAACTTAAATCCCCAAATTGCTTGTGTTGACCGAATGTGTATGTATTTTGGATTCTTCGAAATTTTTTGATTTTTGATTCATTTGATGAGTTGAAATCATTTAGGTTGATGTTAATTTGAATAGAATTTGATTGGATTTCGAATTGGACAAAACCCCAAAATCCTTGTGTTGGCCGAATGGTATTATTGCCCTAATGTCTTGGTAATTTTGATTTTGTGACATTGGATGTGTATGAAATCAAATTGGATGGTGATTTAATGTCGATTGTGGGTTCGATTGGATTGAAACCGAATCGGACACAAAATCCCTCCTTGGCCGAGAGCTTTGTAGCATGTAAATGGGTTTGATTTTTCAATTTGTGTGTTGGACATATAATAATGAATTGAGTATGATTAGTTGGACTAATTTTGTGTTTTGGAAATGTTGATTTAGTTGATTAATCATATAATACACTTTGGTAATTAAATTGGAAAATTGGATTTTTGAATTAATTATTTGGGCCTATTTTTGATATTGGGGCTTCTAATGTTGTATTTGGGCCTATTGGGCTTGATTTATCAAGTTGGGTTTAGGCCAAATGGATTGGATCCAATTGGGCCCAAAACCTAACAATAAAGCCCAAATGCAACTAATGAACCTTTAATGTTCAATTGGGCCTAATGGGCCAAGATTGATTTATGGGCTTATGGGGTAAATCTCGGATTGGACTTTGGTTATCGGTTTGACCCGAGTTGACCAAAAGTCCACGCCTTAAGAAATCAATTAAAAGCCCATTGGACTTTAATTGAATTGACGTTGGACGTTAATCGGTCTTTGAGACGCGTTACGATTAAATTTGGAATTTAAATCGTAAAAGGTTTATTAAAAAAAGTGTAATATTTAATTTTGGAATTGAATAGTGAATTAGTATTAAATACATGTTAAATTAGATTTAATGATGTAGTTTAATTTAATTCATGAATTCGTACTTTAAGTACTTATTCGCAAAAACGAGTTTGACTCGAACAAAATCAAATCATTGTTGTTTGAACATGATTAATGATCACTTAATTATCAGATTAATTAATTTGATTTGATTGATTGATAGCATGCTTATGTGTGTGAATACATGGTTGTGTTGTATGAATAATGTATATCGGATGGATATTAGTCGGGTGGGGCAATTTTAGAAATTGTTGTAATAAATTCGATTTATTAAATTGGACCTGCGTGTCCAGCCTTATCACCTCTATTCTCTTTGTATTCTCTTCTCACCTATTCCCCTCTATGTATATGAGGTTTCTTTAGAAGTGTAGTGTAACGGGTAGAAGTAGTACAAGTGCTAGCTTGAGTGAGAAAGGGAGAGATTTGATCTAGGATCAATGTGTTAAGTATCCATCCGCATATCATTATTATTTTATACTCGCTTTAATTATCTATTTAGAATGCATGTTTAAGGGTGTATGATGATGAGACCTTAACAAAGATAATTAAATTGGTAGCCAATTTGCACGCGAAAAACCCTCGTTAAATATCAAGCGTTTATTTTCCTTCCATTGAGTGATTCTTACTCAAGATCCGAGATTGGCAGGGGTTGTTGGCCAAAGTCAAGCCCTTGTCCGTCAAAGATGTGTTTTAATCACGAGGCTTTGTTCCATATCGGTGTCGTGTCCAAGTTGTGGTTTGTTGGCCAAAGTCAAGACCACTTCTTGTCCATTGACATTGATTACGAAGCTTCCATGTCAATGGTGTTGGAGTTTCTAGAGGTCCCAAGATCAAAACTCAAGCATGAATCATAAGCGAATACAACGATTTGAGTGCGGAATACTTACATCGAGCGGTGGAGATGCGATTTGGGCAACAAAACGAACTGAAATCTTCACTGGTTTGGGCGTGAGCAGTCCACTGTCACAGCTCACTGCAGATTCGGTTTTGTGCTTCTGTTTTGCTCCATTTAGATCAAGAAAAACGAGCTCCAAGCTTCATCAAAACGTTCCTTGCCCATGGGTATACTTCCCTTATCACTTCGCATTGAACCCGGAGTGTGCTAGCACTCTTGTTTTGCCACAAAACACACTTGCTTCCCTCCATTTTCTTTTATCTTGTTCGGCAGTTCACTGCCTTGCCAAACCAGAAAATGTCGTGAGAGAGGGGAGAAGAAGAAGAGGAGAGAGAGGAGGGAAAGTCAAGAGTTTTGTGTGTACGTATTTTGTGTTATTAAAGTGTATCAAATACACATGAATGAAAAGCAATTTCATTTCAAACACATTTGGGTTATCTTTCCCAACCACACACATCACCTTTTTTTAAAAATTCATTATATCCCATCATTACCTCTCTTGATTTTGAGAATAGGGACAATGTATCATCATCCCCAAGGTGACTAGATACATCCATCATCTATTCGTGTCAAGTAATGAGATATCGCGATGTGATTTGCGGATTCCACCGGTTTCAAAATACGAATGTGTCCGCAAACACTTTCGGGCCCAAATTCGCTAATTCCGAATTAACTAATTTCCGTCGCGACGAGAATTAAATAATTACGCCCAGCGGATTTATTATTCACGTCGCTAACGAATTAATTCTAAATTAATTCGCGCGCCCGAATTAAAATCTAATTTTATTCCGCGTCGAAATCTAATTTCGTTTAATATATCAAATATATTAATTCCTCGATTAATTCCAAATCAATGTTTCTCTCTCTTCAATTGATATTTATCCTAGATAAAATGTCTCCGAAATTAATCCCAGATTAATTCTCTCTCTCATCATATTAATCCCAGATTAATATAAGTGCGAGTCATACGTCATCGGTGAATCTTTGGGAAGCGACCCATGAGATCCCCCGATATGTTGGCAGTAAATACGGTCGTCGGTGTACCCGAATCACGTACGTACCAAGTACTACGTTCTACCGATTTACGAGACAAGGTCGACTCCTAGCAAAGCACCAAGTCTTCCCAATTCTCCGGATATATTCTCATAAGATATTAAGATCTGTATCAAGCGTAGTATATACCGTAGTATTGTGTATATCGGCCCAGTATCGGATAATCACGTGCTAGGGCTGGGGCTGGATAAGTGTCTGCCCCCGTCCGAAACACATGTCGGATGTCTGGTAACATAGTCTCTATAATCGGATATACATGACCTGGTCACAATATCCCGATTGGTTGCGCAACACTCAAGAGCACTAGTACCGTATCCTGCGTGACATCATCTCCAAATGACTGAAGTGATACTTCCATCTTGACATCACACCCAATACACTACGACTCTCTGATAAACCCAGAAGTGGTGTACACAGAACCGGTTAAAGCCCCCTACCACCAAGACCAAAGTTTATCGATTATCGTAAGTATTAGCGATGCAAGTCTCAGGTTAAGACTATACACACCTACCTCGATTTCGGCCTCCCATAGACACATAGTCATAATAACAATGGGATTCCGAGGGGTCTATCCAGAGCGAAGCTGTTTCCCCGTACCATCGGTGAAACACGACCTCCTATCGCACTTGCATAAGTATCCAATACTTATATATATGAGAACTATGCCGTTGTGCCCTCACAAACGCGCACAAGTGCAATACTAGCCTATTCCGCATTATCGATGTCCAGTCTCGATAATACTACGGCTAGGGATATTCAATGATTAAACCTTCGGGGACTGATACTGTCTCATATCATTCTCAGTCCAGGTACTAATCATAGGGACCTCTCTTCATTTATATATCTATGGTGATCTAATCACAAATGATGAGAGTGCAATTTTCTTTGTCACATAGTTAATTTGCTACAACAACACAATGATCTGTGCAAATAGTGACGCTATGGGTCATTTTGTCCAACAATCTCCCACTTGGCACGTAGCGAGTCACTCAAGTGTCCTACACCTGAACTATGTACGGTTCGCTCAAATTGCTGAGGAAAGGTTTTCGTCAGCGGATTTGCTTAATTATCGTCTGGACGCGATTTACACGACATCATCGCATCGCCACGATGTATGATCTGAACGAATCAGATGATATAGAAGTATATATCTGGATCGTCGATGAGACCTTTAATTCTTTAGCCTGTGCTGACGCCTAGCTCAGCTGCTAACAGAACTATATCTAATCTAATTAGATTTTTTATCGATCCAAATGGCTTCTATTGCTGCCTCAGCTGCAGCAATAATCCGCATTTGTTGTTAATTTGGCAACAGTTATCTTGCTCGGAAGATTTCCAGCTTACTGTCCCAGTGTTCAATCTTTATAGTACCGCAGTATTTACCGGTTTTGAAACTTGCAGCAGTGATCCCAGTCACTTCAAGTTCTCCATCTCCATAGTTTAAGACAACATCTTTAGTTTTCTCAGATACTAACAGATGTTCTTAATCTTCAATCCAGTGACTATCACTTGGATTGACCCGATTGTGACTCCATATGCTCAAAGCGTATGAGACACCAATACAAGTACATTTTAAATGTACAATTTCTCAGAGTGTTTACCAACTCCAAATCTAGCCCAGTAGATCTTTATTCCTTGAATAAAGGTTGTTACTACTCCCCAGAATTCTACGGAGAATTTCTATGAAAGCCAAGCTTTCACCGATTGTTTTATGGGAATTTCATCGTCAGTGCCCTCTCCCACTAACCTCCTTATATACACAAGAATTACTTCGTTTTGAGTCAAATCATAAACCATTATGATTATATCAAAACGTCAGTTCCAAGAACCTCATGCTTGCTTCAATCCAAACATGGATCGAATAACCGGTAAACCTTGTTTGTCGGTTATACAAAATCGTCAGAATGTTATAAACATTCTCCAAAAGGTTTCCTTTTCAGGAAAGCGATTTTGATGATCTGCAACTGACATATTTCATAAATGAAATATACAGTTATCAACAAGCATCTTCAAAATGGATTTACCATGGCAACAGGTAAAAGGTTGAACCGTTATTAACACAATGTTGATAACGATACCTTTCCGTCAAAAGCCCAGCTTTGTACGTGGTATGTTGCCTTCTATGTATGTCTTCCTTGAAGACGTTTAATGTACCATAGGCACAATGCCATGTGGTAACAACAACTAGTATCCAAAATAGTTGTTAAACATGGAATCCATTTTCGATTCATTCATGGCACTTTGCCAAAATAGGGAGTCGATACCGTATCACTACCTCATACGTAATCAGTTGGTGTACCTTAAAAGATTAAAATCTTTATGAGGTGAGATCAGAAACCCATACCCCAGGTTGTTTTCTGACTCTCTCTGATCTACGCGGTTTCTTGTGTATTTGAAGATTAATGGTATAGATTCATCATAGATGAACTATTTGTGTTCCATTACGGACTTCGTGCCTTGAATAGTATTACTATATACTCCGATTTTCATCGAGTCACTATCCCCTCCCACTGACCACTGCATATCGGTATTCCTCTCAGGAAAACCGCATGGTGAGCAACAATCACATTGTTCTCATGTGGGATTTATAAGTACTATACTTATGGTTTCCCTTAGGATAACCAATATTGGCACTAATCCAATTTGGGTTCTTAGTTTGGTATCATCCAAACTTATATGCCTGGCATACCCAAATTGTTAGGAATGAGAAACCCAGTTTCTTTCCCGTTCATATCCTATACGATATCTGTCAAACAGATTTACATGGAACCTTATTCTAAATAAGTTTTGCACTGTTAATACATATCCTGTTGAAGGAAACAGTAGCTCAGAGCGACTCGCAAAAAACCTAATCATGTCCAACAAAACTTGGTTTTTGGTTCGGACACACCGTCTAACTGACATGTCTCGTTTAATTGTGTCCTAGACAACAATGCCATAAATAAGTCTCTATTGATCAAATCAATTTGAGCTATTTATTTGTCAATTTATATGTTTGAGATTTTATTATATTCAAAATATAAATTCTGTTATTTACATCTAATGTATTTATCTCAGTATCATCTTTATATAATAAAACACTTTAGTGTTTTAGAATATAAAGGTTCACCCGCAGTGGGTTAAACACTGATAAAGAGATAATGTCTCTAGTCAAACTAGTTACATTATAACAGTTCCTAATTTAAGTACACACCCCAGGTTAGTTCCTAAACTTAGGTATCTACGGTCGAAACAGCGACTTTCGTCCCGTTTCCGATTCGCAGAGGAATCTCAGCTTGAAGTCAGTATCCTGCTCAAAGCAGATTCTGAATATCAATACATATATTTTATGTACCACACTAAGTATTTAAAATCTGATTTCAATACTAGCTGTGAACATAACTAAGACAAATATATTTAAAGTTAGAGCCACGCCCTTTCTTTAATTCCTTCGTGTCTTCCATATCCAAATGGTAGTCACTATGGGATATGTCAATTATCCTTTTTCATATATTTCACAAACCTTTGGCCAAGCCGGTTTCGGAATATCGAAACGATGTGCACCTTGTGCTACATGCCCAATTGCAAACTTTGACTTTATCTTCTCTAGAATAGTCAATTAATTCTCCAAGAATTATTAATTGCAATTTTAATACTTTTAAATCTAAAGATAGATTTATGATAAGTATATTAATTAAGCATTAAAGTCATCATCACATAAATCTTCCAAAGATTTTATGCTCTACTATTTGCTTATTTTGGGCGTAACGTATAATAAGTTATTTTATCAAATAAAATAACCTATTATTTATTCCCAATTTGAAAATTAAATCATTTAAAATATTTTAATCCTAGATTATATTTTAAATATCCAACTTTTCAATTTTATCTTGATTACAATAGTCCAACTATTTAATCAACGATTTGTGGTACTTTATATATTATAATGATTATAATAGTCCAACTATATATCAATATAATCCAAATTAATTAACCTCAATTACATTGATTACTATAATCCAATTATAAATCAACTGTAAACTGAAATTAATTAATTCAAATATATTGATTAATATAATCCAATTATATATAATCAAGTATAATACAGTCCAACTGTTTATTAAAAAACAACAATTTAAATATTAGTCTAACTAACATTTAATCTAATGACGAAATAAAATAAAATGAGCGTGTTTAGCGAGTATTCGAACGAATGTTGCAAATTCAATACTTGCCTCCCACTATTTTCGTCGAGCCTCTAACCCTCTGTGGAGTACTCGGGAAACCGTGTTTCCTAGTGGGCTAGGATCCCGTTAAATAACACACAATCCTGACTTTGGCCAATAAAGCTGTATGATATTTAACTAGGTAGATCTCAAGATCAATTGGATCTCATCCAATTCCTAGATCCGGTAGGTGGACATCCAAGTCCGAAACATATGTATAATGTCAATGTATCCAATACATGTTCCTACCCTTTCCCTCTGAATCAACTAGGCCTTGGCTTTGGCCAAACACAAACCTAATGATTCCAGTTAAGCGGGACCCATTGACAGGAAAGTTTCGTAATCAATGTCATTGGACAAAAAGTGATCTGACTTTGGTCAATAAAAATCACAATTTGGACAAGACACCGATATGCAACAAACTCTCATGATTCAAGTACATCCTTGATTGACAAAGGTCTTGACTTTGGTCAAAAACAAACCAATGCCAACTTCGGATCTTGAACAAGAATCATTCAATGGAAGGAAATTTGCTTAATATAAACGAGGGTTTTTCGCGTGCAAATGGCTACCAATTTAATTATCTTTGTTAAGGTCTCATCATCATACACCCTTAAGCATGCATTCTAAACACATAATAAAGCGAGTATGAAATAAAATAATAATGATATGCGGATGGATATTTTACATTGATCCTAGATCAAATCTCTCACTTTCTCTCTCTCGCTAGCACTTGTATTACTTCTACTACCCGTTACACTACACTTCTAAAGAAACCTCTTTTACATGGAGGGGAATAGGTGAGAAGAGAATACAAAGAAATAGGAGATAAGGCTGGACACGCAGGTCCAATTTAATAAATCAAATTTATTACAATTTCCAAAATCGCCCCACCCATCTAATATCCATCCGATATACATTATTCATGCATCACAACCATGTATTCACTCATATAAGCATGCTATCAATCAATCTAATCAAATTAATTAATCTGATAATTATGTGATCATCCAATGTTCAAACAACGATTTGATTTTGTTCGAGTCAAACTCGTTTTTGCGGATAAGTACTTAAAATACGAATTCCCGAATTAAATTAAACTACACAATTAAATCCAATTCAATTTGTATTTAATTCTAATTCACTATTTAATTCCAACTTAAATATCACACTTTATTAATAAACCTTTTCGACTTAAATTCCAAATTTAATCGCTACGGTCTCAAAGCCCGATTAATATCCAATATTAATTTAATTAAAGTCTAATGGGCTTTTAATTAATTTCTTAAGGCGTGGTCTTTTGGTCAACTCGGGTCAAACCCGCAACCAAAGTCCAATCCGGGATTTACCCCATAAGCCTTTAAATTAATTTTGGCCCATTAGGCCCAATTAAATTACAAAGGTCCATTAGATGCATTTGGGCTTTATGGTTAGGTTTTGGGCCCAATTGGATCCAATCCATTTGCCCCAAACCCAACTTGATAAAATCAAGCCCAATAGGCCCAATTACAACATTAGAAGCCCAAATCCAATTTAAGGCCTCAAATAATTAAATTACATAAATCCAATTTAACAATTTAATTACTTAAAGTGCATTACATGATTAATCAACTAAATCAACATTTCCAAACACTAAATTAGTCCAATTAATCATACTCAATTTCATCATCACATGTCCAACACATTAAGATTAAAATCAAACCCATTACATGCTCACTTTGTTCTCGGCAATGAGGTTAATTACATGTCCGATTTGTTTCAATCCAATTAAAAACAATTCGACATTAAATCAATATATCCTAATGATTTTCAATACATCCAATGTTTCAAAAAATCAAAATTCACCAAGAACACAAAGGGGCATAACTCTCGGCCAAGATAAGATTTTGGGCAAATTTGTTCCAAACCAAATTTGATCAAATTGATCCACCAATCATCAATTAAAATACATTCAAGCATACTTAATCATCCAATTTCATAATTGCATGCTCAAAATCAATTTTACCAATTTCAAGTTTCATGACATACTTTCAAAATTGGGGAAATTTGTTCCAAACAATATTTAACCAATTGATCCAACCAATCATCAATTAAACATGTATTAAGCATACTTAATCATCCAATTTCATAATTGCATGCTCAATTTCATTTTACCCAATTTAAAGTTTCATGACATACTTGGCAATTTGGGGATTTTTCGTCCATATCGAATTCAATCCAATTGATTCCGCAATTGACGTTAAATCATCATCCCGAATGATTTCCAACACTTCCAATTGTCAAAAATCAAAAATCCCAAGACATAAAATCAATATCAATTTTCGGCCAAGGTAGCAATTTGGGGAAAAATTGATCCAATCATATTTTCTTCAAATTGACATAATCAATCTTCAATACAAACACAATTAAGCATACAAATCCATCCAATTTCATTTATCATGCTCAAATTCAAGTTTGCCCAAATTTTAGCCCTAACATTTTTCATGCTTTTAACCCAAGCTCTTGATGCCATTGTTGGAGTTTCTAGAGGTCCCAAGATCAAAACTCAAGCATGAATCATAAGCGAATACAACGATTTGAGTGCGGAATACTTACATCGAGCGGTGGAGATGCGATTTGGGCAACAAAACGAACTGAAATCTTCACTGGTTTGGGCGTGAGCAGTCCACTGTCACAGCTCACTGCAGATTCGGTTTTGTGCTTCTGTTTTGCTCCATTTAGATCAAGAAAAACGAGCTCCAAGCTTCATCAAAACGTTCCTTGCCCATGGGTATACTTCCCTTATCACCTTCGCATTGAACCCGGAGTGTGCTAGCACTCTTGTTTTGCCACAAACACACTTGCTTCCCTCCATTTTCTTTTATCTTGTTCGGCAGTTCACTGCCTTTGCCAAACCAGAAAATGTCGTGAGAGAGGGGAGAAGAAGAAGAGGAGAGAGAGGAGGGAAAGTCAGAGTTGTGTGTGTACGTATTTTGTGTTATTAAAGTGTATCAAATACACATGAAATGAAAAGCAATTTCATTTCAAACACATTTGGGTTATCTTTCCCAACCACACACATCACCTTTTTAAAAATTCATTATATCCCATCATTACCTCTCTTTGAGAATAGGGACAATGTATCATCCCTCAAAGGTGACTAGATACATCCATCATCTATTCGTGTCAAGTAATGAGATATATCGCGATGTGATTTGCGGATTCCACCCTTTTCAAATACGAATGTGTCCGCAAACACTTTCGGGCCCAAATTCGCTAATTCCGAATTAACTAATTTCCGTCGCGACGAGAATTAAATAATTACGCCCAGCGGAATTATTATTCACGTCGCTAACGAATTAATTCTAAATTAATTCGCTCGCCCGAATTAAAATCTAATTTTATTCCGCGTCGAAATCTAATTTCGTTTAATATATCAAATATATTAATTCCTCGATTAATTCCAAATCAATGTTTCTCTCTCTTTCATTGATATTTTATCCTAGATAAATGTCTCCGAAATTAATCCCAGATTAATTCTCTCTCTCATCATATTAATCCCAGATTAATATAAGTGCGAGTCATACGTCATCGGTGAATCTTTGGGAAGCGACCCATGAGATCCCGGATATGTTGGCAGTAAATACGGTCGTCGGTGTACCTGAATCACGTACGTACCAAGTACTACGTTCTACACCGATTTACGAGACAAGGTCGACTCCTAGCAAAGCACCAGTCTTCCCAATTCTCCGGATATATTCTCATAAGAATATTAAGATCTGTATCAAGCGTAGTATAACCGTAGTATTGTGTATATCGGCCCAGTATCGGATAATCACGTGCTAGGGCTGGGGCTGGATAAGTGTCTGCCCCGTCCGAAACACATGTCGGATGTCTGGTAACATAGTCTCTATAATCGGATATACTGGTCACAATATCCCGATTGTTGCGCAACACTCAAGAGCACTAGTACCGTATCCTGCGTGACATCATCTCCAAATGACTGAAGTGATACTTCCATCTTGACATCACACCCAATACACTACGACTCTCTGATAAACCCAGAAGTGGTGTACACAGAACCGGTTAAAGCCCCCACCACCAAGACCAAAGTTTATCGATTATCGTAAGTATTAGCGATGCAAGTCTCAGGTTAAGACTATACACACCTACCTCGATTTCGGCCTCCCATAGACACATAGTCATAATACCAATGGGATTCCGAGGGGTCTATCCAGAGCGAAGCTGTTTCCCGTACCATCGGTGAAACACGACCTCCTATCGTACTTGCATAAGTATCCATACTTATATATATGAGAACTATGCCGTTGTGCCCTCACAAACGCGCACAAGTGCAATACTAGCCTATTCCGCATTATCGATGTCCAGTCTCGATAATACTACGGCTAGGGATATTTCAATGATTAAACCTTCGGGGACTGATACTGTCTCATATCATTCTCAGTCCAGGTACTAATCATAGGGACCTCTCTTCATTTATATATCTATGGTGATCTAATCACAAATGATGAGAGTGCAATTTCTTCTTTGTCACATAGTTAATTTGCTACAACAACACAATGATCTGTGCAATAGTGACGCATGGGTCATTTTGTCCAACAAATGGGGCCGCAGCTTGACTGGGGATCAACTAGGTATTGTTGTGCCAAGCACAAGGCCCGGTTTGATTCAGAGGAAAAAGTTCGGGTATACATTCGTGTATAGGCATATATAAGATATATGTTTTGGACTCTGGGCTGTCCACCTACTGCATCTAAGGAGTTTTGATGAGATCCAATTGATCTTCGAGATCTAACCTAGTAATTTTCATACAATTTGTTTTGGCCAAAAGTCAAGATTGTTAGACAGTATGACCCATAGCGTCACTATTTTGTAAATGATATTGTATTATTGTACAAAATAAACTATGTAGTAATGAAATTGCCTTTTACCGTTTGTAATTTATTTACTTTGATATATAAATGGTAAAAGTCCCTATGATTAGTTCCGGATTGTGATGATATGAGACGGTATCAATCCATAAAGGTTTAATCATTAAATATCCCTAGTCGTAGTATTATCGAGATTGGACATCGATAATGCGGAATAGACTAGTACTGCACTTGTGCATGTTGTGAGGGCACAACGGCATAGTTCTCATATATTAAGTATTGGATACTTATGCAAGTGCGGTAGGAGGTTGTGTTTTACCGATGGTACGGAAAACAGCTTCGCTCTGGATAGACCCCGCGGAGTCCCATTGGTAGTATGTCTGCGTGTCTATGGGAGTCCGCTTCAGGGTAGGTGCATATGATCTTAACCTGAGACTTGCATCGCTAGTACTTACGACAATCGGTAAACTTTAGTTTTGGTGGTCCAGGGCTTTAACGGGTTCTGTGTACACCTCTTCTGGGTTTATCGAGAATCGTAGTGTATTGGGTGTGATGTCAAGATGGAAGTATCACTTCAGACATATGGAGATGATGATCGCGAGGGATACAGAACTAGTACTCTATAATGGTTGCAACCATCGGGATAATATGACTAGGTCAGGATTATCCGATTCAAAGAGACTGGTTGCTTGATGTCCGATATGTGTATCGTACGGGGCAGACACATCTCCAGCCCCAGGCCTTACATGTGATCATCCGATACTGGTTCGATATACACTATACTACGGTATACTACGCCTGTTATAGATCTTATATTCCAATAAGAATATTTCTAGAGAATTGGGTAGACATGGCGTTTTGCTAGAGGCTAACCTTGTCTTGTAAATCGGTAAAAACGTAGTACTTGGTACGTACGTGTTCGGATAGTTCGACAACCGGATTTACTGCCAACATATCTAGAGATCTCTTGGGTCGCTTCCCGAAGATTCACCAATGACGTATGATTCAAACTCGATTAATCTTGGATTAATTACGGAGAGACTTTATCTTGGATAAAGTACTATATAAAGAGAGAGAACGATTAATTTGGAATTAATCGTAAAATTATTATATTCGATATAATAATCGAATTTCGATTTCGACGCGAAATTAAAATTAGATTTTAATTCGGGCAAACGAGTTAATTTAGAATTAATTCGTTAGCGACGTAAATAATAATTTCGCTAGGCGCAATTATTTATTTAAATTCGATTTAATTAACGTCGCGACGTAAGTTCGGTATTTCGGAAATATCGAACCCGAACGCGTGAGTGCACGTGGGCCCACTTTCATTTGGAAACGTGTGGGGCCCACATGACACATGTCATTATATGCATTATTTAATTGTTGATGCATTGCATGGAGATAGTGTACAATGCACTCAAGGGTTTTGCATGGAAATTGAGTGTTTGACACTCTAAGCCATTGCATGATTTGTGTCATAAGTTTATTATTAATTAATAAATATTATGGCATAAATATAAATTGATTTTTGTAACAAAAAAATCAGATCTCTCCTCTCTCTCACATTGCCGAAACTTCACTGCAGTTTTGGCTCTCTCCACTTTTCTGTTTTGTTGCGCAAAAACTTGAAGAATTTGTGCATGTTTGGAACATAAAATACACATCTTTGGCTAGCACCATCAAGGGATCATACAAAGGTGTTATGGGAAACTCATCTTAGAGCTTGGAAGGATCAAAAATTTGCTTGGAGCTTCTCTTTTCTGTTTGGCCGAACCCTCACTGCACAAAGGAGAAATTTTTGTTTCATCAACGCATCCGCATTCCGATCTTTGTGAGTATGATTCCGCCATACTTCAATATTGTTCATTCATTTATATGTTTTGCTTGTTCTTTTGATCTTGGGACATGGATTAGATTTTCCAACAATGGTATCATTGAGCTTAAAGAGCATGCAAATATATTAGGGTAATATTTGGGCAAAATTGTTGAAGCATGATTTGATGATTTTGATTGATTAAGTATGCTTAAATGTATGTTACATTATGTTATACATTATCAATTTCATGAAAAATAAATTGGATTAATTTTTCCCCCAATGTTGGTTCGAATACTACCTAGACGGAGATGATGATTTGTTGTTTATAAGATAATTGGATGACTTTAAACGAACATAAAATGACGATTGTGATTTCGATTGGATTGAAAACGAAATCGGTAATTTTTCATCACCTTGGCCGAATGCATGGAAGAAGATTAGGGACTTGATTTTTTGATTAAATAATGTTGGACATATATTTAAGATAAAAATATGATTAATGGATTAATTTGATATTTTGGGAATATTGATTTAAAGGATTAATCATGATAATACACTTTAATTAATTAAGTTATAAAATTTGGAATTTTAAAATTTGGTTAATTGGGCTTAATTTTGAATTGGGCCTAAAACTATTATATTTGGACATAAATGGGCTTGGTTGGGCCAAGTAGATTTGGACCATTTGGATTGGATCCAAAATGGGCCTAAATCACACCATTTAAGTCCAAATGTAATAAATGGGCTTTTATGTTTAATTGGGCCTTATGGGCTTGATATTGATTTTTATGGCAAATGAGGGTGATTCCTTATTGGGCTTGGAAATTGGGTTTGACCCACATTGACCAAGGCCCAAGCCTAATGAAATCAATAGAAAGCCCATCGGACTTTAATTAAACGAACATTAGATGTTAGTTGGGCTTTGAGACCCAATAGTACTAGATTTGGAATCTAAGTTATAAAAGCACAATAAAAGTGTAAATATTTAATTTAGAATTAAATAAAGGATTAGTATTGAATACGACTTAAATTGGATTTAACGAGTAGTTCGATATAATTCGTGAATTCATACTATATATTTATTCTCAAAACGAGTTGGACTCGCGCAAATGCAAACAATTGTTTGAACATTGTATTGTCACCTAATTAAAGACTAATTAAATGGATTTGATTGGTTGTATAACATGCCTTGAATGAATGAATGTGGATGTGTTGTATGAATAGTGTATATCGGATGGATATTAGAAGGGAAGGGTAATTTTAGAAATTATTGTAAATTTGGAATTTATAAATTGGACCTGCGTGTCCAGCCTTATCTCTTTATCTCTTTGTATTCTCTTCTCACCTAATTCCCCTCAATGTAAATGAGGTTTCTCTTATTGTATTATGTAATTGGGTAGAAGTAGAATAGTGCTAGCGGGGAGAGGAAAGGGAGTGATTTGTTCTAGGAACAAGTTGTTTATATATCCATCCGCATATCACTATTACTTTACTTTACGCCCTTTATGATGTTTTAGAAGCATGCTTAAGGGTGTATGATGATGAGACCTAACAAAGATAAATTAATTGGTTGCAAAATTACGCGAAAAATCCCTCAAACAATATTAAGCGATTTTCCTTCCGTTGAATGATTCTTTCTCAAGATCCGAAATTGGCATTGGTTTGTTGGCCAAAGTCAAGACCTTTGTCAATTGAGGATGTGTTTGAATCATGAGAGTTTTGTTCCACATCAGTGTCCTGTCCAAGTTGTGATTTGTTGGCCAAAGTCAAGATCACTTCTTGTCCATCGACATTGATTACGAAACTTTCCTCGTCAATTCGCGCCCGCTTAACTGGAATCATTAGGTTTGTTGTGCCAAAGCCAAGGCTTAGTTGATTCAGAGGAAATGGTTAGGAAAATGTATTGGATACATTGACATATGTATTAGATATATATGTTTCGGACTTGGATGTCCACCTACCGGATCTAGGAATTGGATGGGATCCAATTGATCTTCGAGATCTACCTAGTTAAATATCATACAACTTGTTGGCCAAAGTCAAGGTTGTGTGTTATTTAACGGGATCCTAGCCCACTAGGAAATTGGATTTCCCGAGTACTCAACAGAGGGTTAGAGACTTGTAGAAAATAGTGGGAGGCTAGTATTGAATTTGCAATTTCATTCAGATACTTAGCTTTACGCGCTTACAAATTTATTTCGTCAATATTTTAACATTAGTTGGACTAATAAATGTTATTTTTCTTGTAACAGTTTGACTGTACCCATATATCGTTAACTAGATAGTTGGACTATCGTAGTTAAGATGGCAAGCAAGGTAAATGTCCGAGACATCATCATGGGTGACAATGTCTTTAAGGGGACAAACTCTTCGCTGATTGGGAAATGAACCTAAGGATAGTCCTTGGGGCGGAGAGGATACTGTATACGATACAAAGACCTCTCGGGCCTAAGCCCACTGAGCCACTTGAGCTGGAGTTATGGAAAACTCACAGTGATGATTGTGACACGGCTCAGTCGATCATGCTTGCTTCAATGACTCAACACTTTCGCGCGCCAGAATAGGGACTTGGATCCTTATAATATGATGGCAAGATTGCAAGATCTTCACACCGCACTAATAAGCGGATGGCAAGGTACGAGTTGTGAAGAAAATCTTTCGCTCCCGTATGACTGATGGTAGTTCTGTTGAGGTCCATGGGACTCAAATGATAGCCGATCTTGATGAATTGGCTAATATGGGTATAGTCTTGGAGGCTGAGCTGGCTATAGATGTACTTCTACAGTCACTACCCTACCCGATACTTGGAAACAGATTGTCATCAACTACAAATTGATGAATTCGGATGATACTCTTGGAGAGTTATTGTCGATTCTCAAGGAGTCAGAGAAAGAGCTTCTGAAAGGCAACAAGCGCGAGGCGCACTTTGCATCAACATCTCAAACGCCGAAAGCTGGGCTCAAGGCAACTGGGGGTGTTAAGAAGAAAAAGCATAGAAACAAAGGCAAGGCCAAGTCAACAAAGGCTTCTGGGAAGCCAAGGGACAAGTCTCAAGATGTTTGCCTGAAATGCGGCAAGAAAGGTCACTGGAAGCGTGACTGCCGCATGAACAAGGGACATAAGGAGGACATACAGGCGGGCAAGGCACCGGCCTCAGGTATGTTTGTTATTGAGATAAATATGACTACTTCTAGTCTTAATAAAAATTGGATTTTTGATTCTGGCTGTGGTTCTCATATTTGTACTGATGTGCAGGATCTGCATGATAGCAGGAGACTGGCTTCGGGGGAGGTAGATCTACGAGTTGGAAATGGAACTTCTGTTGCTGTTTTGGCCGTAGGCACTTTTGTTTTGGAACTGCCCTCGGGGCATGTACTTAAACTAAATGACTGTTATTTTGTTCCTAGTTTAACTAAGAATATTATTTCTGTATCTTTGTTAACCCAGTATGGGTACACTTTTGTATTTAAAAACACCAGGTGTTATTTATATAAAAATGATGCAGAAATTTGCAGTGCCGATGCAAATAATGGTCTTTATATTTTGAATATAAACAATCTCCAAAACGTAAAATAACAAACAAAGGCTCAAAATGAGTAATCCAAAGGAAGAAACTTATTTGTGGCATTGTCGTCTGGGACACATCAACAAGACTCGCATATCCACACTTTCGAAGAGTGGGTACTTGGACGGATTTGATCCAAATTCATATGACGTCTGCGAATCTTGTTTATTAGGCAAAATGCCTAAATCACCTTTTAGTGGTAAAGGTGAAGCGCCACTGAACTGTTAGCCCTCGTTCATAGTGACGTTTGTGGGCCCATGTCTAGCCAGGCTAGAGGTGGATCCGATACTTCGTAACCTTTACGGATGATGCATCGCGTTATGGTTATGTGTATCTAATGATGCACAAGTCGGAAACTTTTGAGAAATTCAAAGAGTTTCGACACGAAGTTGAAAAACAAACAGGCAAGAGTATTAAAACATTACGGTCGGACCGTGGTGGCGAATACTTAAGTAATGAGTTTCAAGATTACTTGAAAGAATATGGTATTCTTTCACAATGGACTCCTCCTGGAACACCACAATTAAATGGTGTGTCTGAACGGAGAAACCGTACCTTGCTTGACATGGTAAGGTCGATGATGAGTCGCACTGAGCTACCTATATCCTTCTGGGGACATGCATTAGAAAGTGCAATTCTTATTTTGAATAGGGTTCCGTCAAAGTCTGTTGAACAGACTCCGTATGAGATATGGACAGGAAAGAAACCAGGTTTCTCATTCCTGAAGATTTGGGGTTGCTGGGCATACGTCAAACGTTTGGAAGGTACCAAACTTGAACCCAAATCAGATAAATGCCTATTTGTTGGATATCCTAGGGAAACCAAAGGATATTACTTCTATTACCCACAAGAGAACAAAGTATTTGTTGCTCTACATGCGGTTTTCCTTGAGAAGGAATTCCTAAATGCAGTGTTTAGTGGGAGGAAAGTAGAACTCGATGAAAGTCGTAGTGATACTGTTCCTGGCAATGAATCGAGAACGGAACATGAACAGTCCATCCAGGATGAGACTGAACCACAATCTTCAATTACACAAGGACTACGTAGGTCGGAGAGAGTCAGGGTAATACCTGAGAGGTATGGATTCCTGATCTCACCTCATGTAGATATTAATCTTATTGAGGATACTGAACCGGCTACGTATGAGGAAGCGATACAAGGTATCGAATCCACTTTATGGCAAGAGGCCATGAAGGCCGAAATGGATTCCATGTATACCAACCAAGTTTGGACACTGGTTGATGCACCAGAAGGCGTAAAGCCTATTGGATGCAAATGGGTCTTCAAGAAGAAGACAGACATGGATGGCAACGTACAAACGTACAAAGCTAGGCTCGTAGCGAAGGGGTATCGTCAACAACTTGGAGTTGATTATGACGAAACTTTCTCACCCGTTGCCATGATTAAATCCATTCGGATAATGCTTGCGATAGCTGCATATTACGATTACGAAATATGGCAGATGGACGTTAAAACCGCTTTCCTTAACGGAAACCTGTTGGAGGATGTTTATATGCAACAACCTGACGGTTTTATCGCACCAAGACTTGCAAACAAGGTTTGTAAGTTAAATCGGTCCATTTATGGACTGAAGCAAGCATCGAGGTCATGGAACCAACGTTTTGATGAGGTCATAAAAGAATATGATTTCATTCAAAACGTAGATGATCCTTGTGTATATAAGAAGGTTAGTGGGAGTGCACTGACTTTTATTGTCCTTTATGTCGACGATGTATTGCTTATAGGCAATGACATTCCCATGTTAACGTCGGTGAAAGCTTGGCTTTCATTGAAATTCTCCATGAAAGATCTGGGAGAAGCAGCTTTTATTCTAGGAATAAAGATCTACCGGGATAGATCTAGAAGGCTACTTGGACTCTCCCAGAGTACATATATTGATAAAGTGTTGAAGAGATTCAACATGGATCAGTCCAAGAGGGGACTGTTGCCAACATCACATGGCGTCTATCTATCTAGGGACATGTGTCCTAAAACACAAGATGAGAGAGACAACATGAGTCGGACTCCGTTCGCCTCGGCAGTCGGATCGATCATGTATGCCATGATATGTACACGACCTGATGTGTCCTATGCTTTGAGCATGTGCAGTCGATATCAGGCCGATCCAGGACAGGATCACTGGATGGCGGTTAAGAGTATCCTTAGGTATCTTAAAAGAACTAAGGATGTTTTCTTAATCTATGGAGATGGAGAACTTGAGGTATCTGGGTATACCGATGCAAGTTTCCAAACCGACAGAGACGACTTCAAGTCGCAAACCGGGTACATATTTTGCTTGAATAACGGAGCAGTGAGCTGGAAATCTTCCAAGCAAGATACTGTTGCCGATTCAACAACTGAAGCGGAGTACATTGCAGCAGCTGAAGCAGCAAAAGAGGCAGTTTGGATCCGTAAATTTCTAATTGGATTAGGAGTAGTTCCGTTAGCAGCTGAGCCCGTTCCATTGTATTGTGACAATAGCGGGGCTATAGCACAGGCTAAGGAACCAAGGTCTCATCAACGATCCAAACATGTTCTTCGACGATTCCATCTGATTCGAGAGATCATACATCGTGGCGATGTGAAGATCGAAAAGATCGCATCAGAGGATAATATTGCAGATCCGCTGACGAAGGCTATTCCTCCTCGGAAAAGTTTGAGCGACATGTACATAGTTCAGGTATTAGATGCTTGAGTGACTGGCTATAGGCCAAGTGGGAGATTGTTAGACAGTAATGACCCATAGCGTCACTATTTTGTAAATGATATTGTATTATTGTACAAAATTAACTATGTAGTAATGAAATTGCCTTTTACCGTTTTGTAATTTATTTACTTTGATATATAAATGGTAAAAGTCCCTATGATTAGTTCCGGATTGTGATGATATGAGACGGTATCAATCCATAAAGGTTTAATCATTAAATATCCCTAGTCGTAGTATTATCGAGATTGGACATCGATAATGCGGAATAGACTAGTACTGCACTTGTGCATGTTGTGAGGGCACAACGGCATAGTTCTCATATATTTAAGTATTGGATACTTATGCAAGTGCGGTAGGAGGTTGTGTTTTACCGATGGTACGGAAAACAGCTTCGCTCTGGATAGACCCCGCGGAGTCCCATTGGTAGTATGTCTGCGTGTCTATGGGAGTCCGCTTCAGGGTAGGTGCATATGATCTTAACCTGAGACTTGCATCGCTAGTACTTACGACAATCGGTAAACTTTAGTTTTGGTGGTCCAGGGCTTTAACGGGTTCTGTGTACACCTCTTCTGGGTTTATCGAGAATCGTAGTGTATTGGGTGTGATGTCAAGATGGAAGTATCACTTCAGACATATGGAGATGATGATCGCGAGGGACAGAACTAGTACTCTATAATGGTTGCAACCATCGGGATAATATGACTAGGTCAGGATTATCCGATTCAAAGAGACTGGTTGCTTGATGTCCGATATGTGTATCGTACGGGGCAGACACATCTCCAGCCCCAGGCCTTACATGTGATCATCCGATACTGGTTCGATATACACTATACTACGGTATACTACGCCTGTTATAGATCTTATATTCCAATAAGAATATTTCTAGAGAATTGGGTAGACATGGCGTTTTGCTAGAGGCTAACCTTGTCTTGTAAATCGGTAAAAACGTAGTACTTGGTACGTACGTGTTCGGATAGTTCGACAACCGGATTTACTGCCAACATATCTAGAGATCTCTTGGGTCGCTTCCCGAAGATTCACCAATGACGTATGATTCAAACTCGATTAATCTTGGATTAATTACGGAGAGACTTTATCTTGGATAAAGTACTATATAAAGAGAGAGAACGATTAATTTGGAATTAATCGTAAAATTATTATATTCGATATAATAATCGAAATTCGATTTCGACGCGAAATTAAAATTAGATTTTAATTCGGGCAAACGAGTTAATTTAGAATTAATTCGTTAGCGACGTAAATAATAATTTCGCTAGGCGCAATTATTTATTTAAATTCGATTTAATTAACGTCGCGACGTAAGTTCGGTATTTCGGAAATATCGAACCCGAACGCGTGAGTGCACGTGGGCCCACTTTCATTTGGAAACGTGTGGGGCCCACATGACACATGTCATTATATGCATTATTTAATTGTTGATGCATTGCATGGAGATAGTGTACAATGCACTCAAGGGTTTTGCATGGAAATTGAGTGTTTGACACTCTAAGCCATTGCATGATTTGTGTCATAAGTTTATTATTAATTAATAAATATTATGGCATAAATATAATTGATTTTTGTAAAAAAAAATCAGATCTCTCCTCTCTCTCACATTGCCGAAAACTTCACTGCGCAGTTTTGGCTCTCCACTTTTTCTGTTTTTGTTTGCAAAAACTTGAAGAATTTGTGCATGTTTGGAACATAAAATACACATCTTTGGCTAGCACCATCAAGGGATCATACAAAGGTGTTATGGGAAACTCATCTTAGAGCTTGGAAGGATCAAAAATTGCTTGGAGCTTCTCTTTTCTGTTTGGCCGAAACCCTCACTGCACAAAGGAGAAATTTTTGTTTCATCAACGCATCCGCATTCCGATCTTTGTGAGTATGATTCCGCCATACTTCAATATTGTTCATTCATTTATATGTTTTGCTTGTTCTTTTGATCTTGGGACATGGATTAGATTTTCCAACAAAGATGGTGTGATATTTAACGGGATCCTAGCCCACTAGGAAACCGGTTTCCCGAGTACTCGACAGAGGTTAGAGGCTCGACGAAAAGTGGGAGGCAGTATTGAATTTGCAACATTCGTTTGAATACTCGCTAAAACGCGCTCATCTATATTTTACTCTTCATATTATCAAAAGTATTAGTTGGACTAATATTTATGTTGTTTGAAAATATATATAGTTGGACTAATACAAAACTCATTCAATTCAATATAATAGTTGATTTTATAATTGGATTATAAGTAAATCAATATTAAATTATAAGTTTGATTAAATAATTGATTATTGTAATCATTATAATAAATAGTACCTTATTAAAATTTGATTAAATAGTTGGACTATTGAAATCAGAAAGAATTGAATGGTTTGAATATTTAAAATAATATAATCCTTTGGGTTAAAATGTTTTAATGATTTATTTTCATATTGGAATAATAAAATACGTTAATTTATTTGATAAAATAACTTATTATGACTAAGCCCATAATTAAGCAAATAGTAGAGCATAAAATCTTTGGAAGATTTATGTGATGATGACTTTAGTGCTTAATTAATATACTTATCATAAATCTATCTTTAGATTTAAAAGTATTAAATTGCAATTAATAATTCTTAGAGAATTGATTTGACTATTCTAGAGGTGAAAAGTCAAAGTTTGCAATTGGGCGAGTTGCACAAGGTGCACATCATTTTGATATTCCG
>SKCR01006544.1:0-52607 GCA_019454045.1 Zanthoxylum bungeanum
TCGCGACGCGAGAACAGTGAAATTTTTGCCTATAAATTCAGCGCGAAATTTCAGATTTCAACACACCTCTCTCTCTCTCTTGATTTTCTCTCTCTAGAGAGAGTTTCTCTCTCTAGAATTTTTATTTTTATTTTTTTAGTTTTTTTATTTTTAGTTTTGTAAATAATTTTAATTACGTTTTGTAATAATAGTAATTTAATTTTTACTTTTTACTTTTTACAGTTTTTACTATTCACCATGTTGAAATAATTTCCTAAGCTAGGGTGAAAGGTAATTCTTCTACTATTGCTATTTAGATTAATCTCCCTTAAAAATAATATATTAACTATTTAAAATATTGACTTAATAAGGAATACCGCTATATTGGTCGGTTGGTAATTTAATTTTAATCTGTTTTAAACCTGACTAATCAAGGATACCGCCAGACTGGTCGGTTGGTAAATTTATTTTTGGTTCCGCCTTAATGGCTGGTTGGACTTAATTTGACTTAATCAGGATACCGCCAGACTGGTCGGTTGGTAATATTATCACAAGTTTATATATTATTTTATGGAGATATCTAAATTAGTAGTAGTAAAAGTAATTCCTTTTACCTTAGCATTTTATTTTATTGTAATTTATTTTTCAGCTTTTTACTTTATGTCTTTTACTTTTATGAATTTACTAGTCCTAATTATGTGTTAGTTTTCTGAGGTTATGATGACTTTTAATATCACCGGTTTATAAGGGATTATTTTATAGTTGGGTAATTTAAAGGTTTATTTATTAAGTCTTAAGCTTAATGATTCTTGTTGTCTGATCACCAATAAGATTGATATGGTAAATCTAAAATGAACTAGACATAGGGATTTTAGGTTTCAGCCTTAGACTTAATAGCCCACGATCTTCCTTGAGGATAGATAACCCTTTAATAGATTTCCTTACAGGATAGGAATATACCTGTCGGGCGGGGGTAGCCATAATTGGAACTTAAACTTAATGAATCTAGATAATTTGGTTGACATAGACATATGGTTCAATTGGGTTAAACTGGGTATTTGTGTCTGACCATCGACAGAGGCTTACACATAATTTAGGGTTCCAGGTTAATAAATCAATATATTACCAACTTTAAGATAACCACTTCATCTTTAAAATGATATTAAAAGAAATCATAACCCTAGATCTTTGTATCTTTTGTTATTTTCCTTAGTATTTAATTTTATCTTTTTATTTATTTATTTAGCAAATCTTTAATCAACCAAATCAATCAAGCAATCAATTCTATTCTCCCTTTAATTAGATATTTGTAATTAAATAGATTCAATAATTAATAACAACAGTAGGAATTAAGTCCTCGTGGGATCGATATTTTTATACTACTTGAACGATACGTGCGCTTGCGTTATACGTGTGTGTTTACGCCGGTCAGAGTTCTCGGAGAGTACCAACAACTTTTAGATCTATCCCAGTAGATCTTTATTCCTAGAATAAAGGTTGTCTCTCACAAGTATTCTATGGACAATTTTTCATGAAAGCCAAGCTTTCATCGATTGTATTATGGGAATTATCATTTCCAAGAAATGATATATCATCATTTTATAGGACATTCATCGTCAGTGCGCTCCCACTAACCTCCTTATATACACAAGAATCATTTTCGTTTTGAATTAAATCATATACCATTATGATTACTTCAAAATGACAATTCCAAGAACGCAATGCTTGCTTCAATCCATAAATGGATCGAATTAACTTGCAAACCTTGTTTGCTCGTTTTGGTATGACAAAATCGTCAGGATGTTGTAAACATCCTCCAAAAGGTTTCCGTTAAAGAAAGTGATTTTGACGTTCAGCTGCCATATTTCATAAATGAAACATGCAGCATCAGCAAGCATTATCCAAATGGATTTAACCATGGCAACGAGTAAAAGGTTCCATCGTAATCGACACAATATTGATAACGATACCTTTTCGCTACAAGCCTAGCTTAGTACGTTGGTATGTTGCCTTCCATGTATGTCTTCCTTGAAGACTTATATAGTACCAAACTTGGTTGGTATACATGGAATCCATTTTGGACATCATGGCACTTTGCCATAATAGGGAGTCGATACCTTGTATCACTTCATCATACGTAGTAAGTTCGTGTTCCTCAATACGATTGACATATTTACGAGGTGAGATCAGAAACACATACCTCCCAAATTGTTTTCTGACTCTCTCCGACTATCGCGGTTCTTGTGTATTCGAAGATTATTGGTATAGTTTCATCATTGATGAACTATTTGTGTTCCATTAAGGAATCGGTGCCTGGAATAGTATTACTCCGATTTTCATCGAGTTTTTTACTTTCCTCCCACTTACCACTGCATATAGGTATTCCTCTTAGGAAAACCGCATGGTGAGCAACAATTAAATTGTTCTCATGTGAGTTATATAAGTACTATATTTTGGTTACCCTAGGATAACCCACAAATTAGGCACTTATCCGATTTGGGTTCTAGTTTGGTATCATCCAAACATATGCCTAGCATTCCTAAATTTTCAGGAATGAGAAAACCTGGTTTCTTTCCTGTTCATATCTAATATGAAGTCTGTCAAACAAATTTTTATGGAACCTTATTCAAAATAAGTATTGCACTGTTTAATGTGTATCCCTAGAATGAAAATGGTAGCTCAGAGTGACTCATAATTAACCTTATAATGTCCAACAAAATTTGGTTTCTCCGTTTGGACACACCGTCAAATTGACGTGTTCCGGGAGGAGTCCTCATTGAAAGAATACTATACTCTTTCAAGTATTTGAGAAACTTATTGTTTAAGTATTTTCCACCACGGTCTAACTGTGATGGTTTTAATACTTTAGCTGATATGTCTGCCAACTTCGTGTCGAAACTCTTTGAATTATCAAAAGTTTCCGATTCGTGTTTCAATAGAAACACATAACCATAACGCGATGCCACATCCGTAAAGGTTACGAAGTATTCATATCCACCTCTAGCCTAGCTACATATGGGCCCACTTATGTCACTATGAACGAGGGCTAACAGATCGGTGACATTTGCACTCTTACCAAGTAAAAAGTATTTCAGGCACTTTACCTAATAAACTAGATTCGTAGACATCATTTGAATAGAATCAAATCCGTCCTAGTATCCACTCTTCGAAAGTGTGGATATACGAGTCTTGTTTAATGTTTCCTAGACAACAATGCCACTTATAAGTCTCAATTGATTAATTCAGTTTGAGCTATTTTTTTGTCTTGTTATACGTTTGAGATTTATTTATATTCAAAATATAAAAACTGTTATTCACATCTAATGTGTTTATCTCAATATCATATTTATAAAATAAAACACTTTAGTGTTCTAGAATATAAAGGTATACCCGCAACGGGTTAAACCCTGATATAGAGATAATATTTCTAGTCAAACTAGTTACATTGTAACAGTTTTCTAATTTAAGTACATACCCGAAGGGTAGTTCCTAAACTTAGGTTTCTACGGTTAAAACAGCGACTGTCATCCCATTTCTGACTCGCAGATAAATCTCAACTGAAGTCAGTATCCTGCTTATCAGCAGATTCTGCAAACCAGTACGTATATTTATGTTCCATATTTAGTATATAAAATCCAATTTTAATACTAGTAGTTAACATGTTTATGACAAACATGGTTGAAGCTGGAGCCTTGCCCCTCTTCACTTCCTTCATGTATGCCTTGTCCATACGGTAGTCACGCTTGCAGTGACCCCGTTTGTCACAATTTAGGCAGACATTTTGGGATATATCCTATGTCTTCCCAGAAGATTATAATGATTTTACCTTTGCCCCTTTTCCACACCCTAGAAGCCTTTGGCCAAGCCTTGGCCTTCTGGGATGTCGAAGTAAGATGCACCTTGCGCTTCTTGCCCTATTGCAAACTTTGAATTTGTCTCCTTGAGTATAGCCATTAACTCTCCAAGAGTTTTCTATTGCAATTTGTACTTCTAAGATCTAAGAATAGATCTATGAAGATCCTTCAATTTCATTATCATATATAAGTATCTAATCCTTAGTTCTGACTAAGAAATTAAGGAGTCTTTGTGGCAAGCATAACGGATTGAGCACTAAAGTTATCATCACATGAATATTCCAAATATCATGTTCTACTATTTTCTCAACTCCGGGCTTAGGCTCGAGAACTCACTCTATCAAATAAAGTAACTTCTCGGTCCCCAGGACTATCCTGAGATTTTATTCCCAATCTGAAAATTAAAGCCGTTTAAGAAACATTTTCTCCCAGGATTATGTTCTAAGCGCTAATCTTTCATTTATCTTGATTCCAATAGTCTTACTATCAAATCAACGATTTCGGGTACTATTAAATATAATGATTACTATAGTCTAACTATATAATCAACTATAATTTAATTGGTTAAATTCAATTATATTGATTACTATAATCCAATTATAAAATCAACTATTAATTGAAATAGTTTGAATATAGTCCAACTGTTTAATTAAACAACGATTAAATATTAGTCCAACTAATATATTAATTTGATGACGAAAAATTTGAAATGAGCGCGTATTGGCAAGTAACTAAACGAATATTGCAAATTTAATAATTGCCTCCCACTATATTTCGGCGAGCCTCTAACCCACTGTGGAGTACTCGGGAAACCTTATTTCCTAGTGGGCTAGGATCCCGTTAAATAACACATAATCTTGACTTTGGCCAACAAATTGTATGATAATTAACTAGGTAGATCTCTAAGATCAATTGGATCCCATTCAATTCCTAGATCCAGTAGGTGGACATCCAAGTCCGAAATATATATCTTATATATGCCAATATATCTAATATATTCCCTAACTTTTTTCCTCTAAATCAATTAAGCCTTGGCTTTGGCACAACAAACTTAATGATCCCAGTTAAGAGGAACCCATTGACCTTGGAAAGCTTCGTAATCGATGTCGATGGACAAGAAGTGATCTTGACTTTGGCCAACAAATCACAACTTGGACAAGACACTGATATGGAACAAAGCTTTCAAGATTCAAACACATCCGCGACAGACAAAGGTCTTGACTTTGGCCAACAAACCAGTGCCAATCTTGGATCTTGAGAAAGAATCACTCAATGGTAGGAAAAAATGCTTAATATATATTGAGGGTTTTTTTTCGCGTAATTGGCAACCAATTAATTATCTTTGTTAGGTCTCATCATCATACACCCTTAAGCATGCATTCTAAAAGCATAATAAGGCGCGTATAAATAAAATAATAATGATATGCGGATGGATACTTAACACATTATTCCTAAAACAAATCTCTCCATTTCCTCTCTCCCCCTAGCACAAATATTACTTCTACCCAATTACATAACACTTCTAAAGAAACCTCATTTACATTGAGGTGAATAGGTGAGAAGAGAAATACAAAGAGTCAAGAGGTAATAGGCTGGACACACAGGTCCAATTTAATAAATTCTAAATTTATTACAACAAATTTCAAAATTGCCCTCACCCATCTAATATCCATCCGATATACATTATTCATACATCACATCCATGTATTCACAAAAAGCATGTTATCAATCAATCTAATTCAATTAATTAATCTGAAATTAATGACCATCCAATGTTCAAACAACGATTTGATTTTGCACGAGTCAAACTCATTTTGCGAATAAGTACTCAAAGTACGAATTCTTGAATTATATTAAACTACAACATTAAATTCAATTTAATTTGTATTTAATTCTAATTCTATATTTAATTCTAAATTAAATAATTACACTTTTAATGTGCCTTTACGACTTAGATTCCAAATCTAATCGTTACGGGTCTCAAAGCCCAATTAACATCCAATGTCAATTTAATTAAAGTCCAATGGGCTTTTAATTAATTTCATAAGGCATGGACTTTGGTCAACATGGGTCAAACCCAAATACCAAAGCCCATTTAAGGAATCACCCTTATTAGCCAAGAAACCAATTTAGGCCCATTAGACCCAATTAAAATTAAAGGTCCATTTTATTATATTTGGACTTTATGAATATGGTTTTGGGCCCAATTGGATCCAACCAATTAGCCTAAACCAAACTTGGCCCAACCAAGCCTATTAAGCCCAAATACAACTTTACAAGCCCAATTCCAAATTTGGCCCAATTAATTAAATCACAAAATTCCAAATTTCACAATTAAATTAATCTAAGTGTATAGCCATAATTAATTAGTCAAATTAACATTTCCAAAATACCAATTTACTCAATTAATTAAGCCAATCATCATCAACACATGTCCAACATAATTGAATCAAAAATCATATCATTTTCCATGCTTATCATTCACGGCAATTTGGGGTTTTATGTCCGATTCCGAATTCAATCCAATTAAATCATAAATCAACATATCCCAAGTCATTCAAACTCATCCAATGATTCAAAAAACAAAAATCACCATGACATTAGGGTAAGCTCATATTCGGCCAAGCCAATAATTTGGGGAAAAATTGATCAAATCCAATTTTCATCAAATTGATCATGCTCAAATTATTTTTACCCAATTTTACCCTAATTCTAATTTCATGCTTAAACAAGGCTTAAGATACCATTGATGGGTTTCTAGTATAGTCCCAAGATCATTCAAGCATAGAAAGTATGTGAATACAACAAAGAAGTATGGCGAAAATATACTTACATTGATCAGATTTTGAAGCGATGAACACAAAATCTTTTCCTCATGCCTTGAAGCTCTCGGGAATATCCAAAAAATTGTGCTCCAACTTTCGGTCACCCTCCATGTGTGTGCTCCAAGCTCCAAGCTTTGCAAATGGTGATTCCATGCTTATAGGTTTGTTTCCCTATCACCTTGGATGACTCTTCATGTGCTAGCATTGGAAAAATTTGCCACAAATTTTCCCTTTTATTCTTGTTATTTTCAGCTTTGCCAAGAAATTAAGAAAGAAAATGGCCCTTGGCTGAAACTAGAGAGGAGAAGAGAGAGAGAGAGTTGTCAAGTGTTGCTTAATTGATTTCTAAAATCAATTAAATGATATACCAAAATTTTGTAAATGCCATTCAAAAAGTCAACAAAATTTGGAGCCAAAATGGCAATAAATGCCTACAACAACCCACATCAATATTCACATCAATCAATGATGACAAACATCACTTCACTCAAAGTGATGTGACTTTCATCACTTGATTGACTAGTGATTTGACGTTTGATGTGACTTGTGGGCCGCACTTGAATTCGAAATGCGAGTGGGCCCGCAAACACTCCGGGGCTCAGGTTCGCTAATTCCAAATTAACGAATTTTCCATTGCGACGTAATTAAATCAAATTTAATTAAATAATTATGCCTAGCAAAATTACTATTCACATCGCTAGCGAATTAATTCTAAATTAACTCGTTCGCCCGAATTAAAATCTAATTTTAATTCCGCGTCGAAATCTAATTTCGTATAATATATTGAATATATTATTTTATCGATTAATTCCAAATTAATCGTTCTCTCTCTTTAAATAATATTTTATCCCAGATAAAATATCCTCGTAATTAATCCTAGATTAATTTTCTCTCTCATCTAATTAGATGTCTCTCTGATCTATCAAGGTTATGTCCCTCTTCTATATGGAGAACTAATCTCTTAGGCAAAGTTAAGGATGAACTCTTGTAATTAATTTCTTATGTTCATGCTTTTTTTTCCTGAATGTTCATCAATGTTTAAGACAATTGATATCTTGCTATTCTTTATTATCTTTTGATTATGAATCCATAGATTGTGTTTTACCAACTTGCATATAGGAATAGTCATGCTTCTTCTATGTGTGATTGGGAAATTAAGTTGTGACTGGTAATGTTGTTTTATGAGTTGATCTCCTGATGTAGTATTACCTGAGGGTATATTGTCGCCCTTAGATAGGTCATAACCATAACATTGTGTGCTATTAACATAGAGAAAGCAATTCACCAGTTACTTTAGAATTTAATGTGTTTTGAATTGAAGTATATTCTGATTGTTGATTTGGGATGTGAAACCTTCAATTGAGTAATAAAAGGAATAAATTACTGAATATATGGATTTGATACAAGAGGGATTCCCGACGTTTTGCTGTTTTTCTCTACTGATAACTCTTAAGTAATTCTCATAATTTTTATTTTACATTACAAATTCAATCTATCTCTTTAATTAAGTTATTGCTGACGTTTTCATTAAGTGAATTAGTTCATTGTAACCATCTCTCTGAGGAATCGATACCCCAACTATATTGCGATAACCACAAGAACTTTTTGAGCGTAATCAGTGGGTACCATAGGCACTCCGACGCTCAAGTCCAGTAGCGAAGATGAACAAAAGATAAGGGGGGAGTAAAGTCTGAGGTTACATTGACCTCAGTAGATTGCCGTGAGGGTGGTGGATCGGTGTTTAGAGAGTGAGAGGCTTTTAGAACTCAAGGAAGAGTGCTTATGTTTGGAATGCATGTAATTCTAAATTATACTTCCTTTTATAGACTAAGGAATAGTCAATTAATTGGAATATGGGTCGTATTTATGAAGGTGTGGCTCACTAATATGTCTAACATTCATCTTTCGGTGGTGAATCAACTAATTATTCGGATAATAATTAATTTATGAAGGGATTTTTTCAGCTGGATCTCTGTTGGAAAGAGGGCTTTGACCGAAATTGGGCCTGCAATTTCAATTGGATCACCAGCCCAAACTTGGTCTAGGTACTGTTTGAGTTTTACCTGACATAGGACCTAAGTTGAAAAGATAACTATGTCATTGGCCCAAATTTGGCTCGTACAAATAGTAAATGCGGAAGCAGTATGAGCAGATGCAGCGGCAAATACAAGAGCGGATGCAACAACAGGTTCGACTAGCTCTTCTTTTGATGCAGTTGCCTCCATGTGGTCCTTATCCTCCTCTTCCTCCTATTGTATAATACATTTTCTTCATTGTAATATAGTACATTAATGTAACATTATTATTTTATAACATCTTTTTTTAGTAAATTATTTTTAATTGTTTATTTGTAATATTAAATTTTAATTGAAAAATATAATATAATTTAATAGAAATAAGCGAATGAAAAAAATATATAATTATGGACATAAAATTTGGTCGGTAAATATATTATAATGTGTAAATCAAGATATTACCGATGACAATATACGATCGGTAAATCAGATATTACCAACCGAAATAACGGTCGGTAAAAATATTATTTTACTGACCGTATTATATGTCAGTCGGTAATATTTTGAGTTATTACCGACCGGAATTCATTTATTTAACGACTGATTAATTCCTATTTTTCGTCGATAATTTGTCGGTAATATTTACCGACAACAAATTTAATTAGTCAGTAATTGGTCGGTAAATCACCAACAAAAAAAAATGGTCAGTATTTTAATACCGACGAGACATTTATCGATATAATATTATGGTCGATAATCGATCGATAATTTATTATTCCAACCGAAATCTATTATTTATCGATCGAATTTCAGTCGGTAAAAAACTATTTTCTTATAGTGTAAGACCATAAATTTAAAGACAAATCTTTGAAGTGTATATGACTTTTATATTATTATCTTTTATCAGACGAGTATCGTTTTAAAACTTGTCTATAGCCCCAAAACTCAAGCTTGAAAGCTTTTAAATTAACTTTGTGATGATGTATTATTATATTATAATCTAATAATATGATGAAATTTAAATGAAGATCTCTTAAATAAGCTATGTGATGATATACATCGGATAATTAGATCCAAAACAAGTTAAATATAATTCTAAACTTTTAAAATATACATAGAATAACTCAAACACTCAATTTTAAGAATGAAATGTAGAGGTGACAAACATTGGGATATTATCATTAGATTGATTTATTTATTAAAAAAAAATTAAAATATTTAAATTTACACTTAAAATTTTATTAGTATATTAATTTATATTTTTTAAGTTTAATTTTTCGTAAATTTTTTTCTAATTAGTGTATTGATTTACACCTAAAGCAGTACCTAGTAGCTCACACGGGATTTGTACCGAAATCAGGGAGACTAATGCGATACGTTCGCCATACAAAACGAGGGATTTATTTAACTAAAATCGAGAACAGTGACGTGTAGGTCGAAGCACCCTGCATCAAGCTTTTGAGATGATTGATAATGAATAAAAGTTTGTAAAATTTCAAGGATTTGAATGGAAGGCAAGCGTGCCACGTAGCCTCTTAAGAACGTGGTAATGGGGTGCAAGTAGCCGCGACCTTGACCTTTTCATTTTTCTAGACTTTTAATTCCTCCTTTGTTAATCACCACGAGTTAAGTGTTCAGTGTATTAAGTCCATTCTTGCCGACTTCTCCCGCTCTTTTTCTTGCTCAATTACTGAACTGTCCATGCCTTTTTCTTAATTTTTATTTAATTTTTTTTTTTTAACAAAAATCGAATAATCATTTGGTTAAGATATACTTGTATTTCGTTTACTAATTTAGAGGTATCAAACAAAGCTGATCTATGGTTTCTATCATGTTAACAAATGTCATATTACAATTGATTTTGCCATATTGTTTGTATAACTTTATTTTTGGGTCATATCCTATTTGTCCATTTATTTTGACAAAAAAAAAAAAAAAATTTAAAGGTTAAGCGACTCTTCAAACAAATCAATATCATAAATTTTTACAACAATATACAAGTCAAGGCATACACGTTGTTACTTACAATAAACGGATATGTAAATTTTGTTGAATATTATTAAATGACTATGCTACAATATAGGCGTTATTATGGATGGTCAAATTTCCCGTATCCATAGAATTTTTGAACCGGTCCCGAAATTTTTGAAATTAATGTGACGGATACGGAAATATGTTTTTGGACTGATCGAGTATAATTTATATGTACCTGATTGGGTACGAGAAATCTCGGGTCTGGATCGGGACTTCCCATACCCGTTATTATTTTAAAAATTTAACACATGAAATAACATCGTTTTGTTTTCAATGCAATACCCTATATGCGAACGGGTACCCAATACCCGATCAGGTACTTTACTATTCAAATGGGAAATTAACTCCCGATCAGGTATCTAACTCCCGACTTGTCACAAACATTTCGGGACGGATCAGAGGTTAGGTACCGATTTGAGAACTATTGGGACAAAATCTTAATATTCAAAATTTTTTATTCCCGTTTGAGAATATATATATATATATATATATATATATATATATTTACAATCATAATTATGCTAGGAATTGTTAAGATTGAATTTATTATGGTCAGAATCTATAATGAATCCGATCTATTTTCAAATAATTTGAAGAAAATCTACTTCAAACAAACCACTTTATGATCCTTATTTCTAATAGCACTTCTATATGTATATAGTTGGGATGAAAAATTCATATAGCAAGTGATTCAATCGTGATTTTGATTAATTTCCCACTAATAATAATGATATAGAATAATGATATGACTATAAAATTGGTATAATAATTTGTATTTCAAATGATGTGATATCTTAATTACTATGATGTATCATTTAATAATTAGGTGTGTTATTAATTAACACATTAATAATAGAATAAAAAAATAATTGAGGAATGGAGATTTCAGATGGAATGTGTCAAAGGAAATTAAAAAAAAAGCAGACGAATACTGTTCATACGGTTATGCCGCATCCTCATCTGACATCTCTAGGAGAAACAGCTAAATCGATTCCTAAACCACAAATGCTGATGAAATATCAATTGGGATATAAATTTTGTAAACACGTGATTATTATTATTGAGCGGGATAATAAACCTAAAGAATATCTTGTTCATTTTCGGAAGTACATACATTAAGGATAATAATAATGACAAATAAGAAGCTTTGACTTGTCAATCTCAATCACTCTTAACATGCATCCAATGAAGAAATGCCACGTTACGACAATATAGCGACGATCAATCCGCCTTCTAAACAGTAGAGTACTCCACCCACTTTCTTGATCCTAACGGCTCCTCAACCGCCCACGTTCATCAAACAAATACAAATACATTCCCCACAATCAATCTATCAATAAAATCCTTAGCCATTTCCAAAACCACCTCTCAAAACCCCTCATCAAAATATGTTCACGGCTAGTGACGACCATAATCACCAAATGTTGCAATATTATCCTCCTCTTCATCAATTCGAACCTTCAATATTAATGGAGAGAAGATGGAAACGAAACGTTGAAATTGCACCAAATTGTCCCCGCTGTGCTTCAACCAACACCAAATTTTGTTACTACAACAACTACAGCTTGTCTCAGCCGCGCTACTTTTGTAAAGGCTGCAGAAGGTACTGGACCAAAGGCGGGTCCTTAAGGAATGTTCCTGTCGGGGGCGGCTGTCGGAAGAATCGCAGAGCCAAATCTGCCAAAAGGGATTCAGAGAATTATAATAAGAGTACTTTGAATGATCGGGCAATTGCATCAGGCAAAGCATCATGTTCTGATGATGATACTGCTGTTGGACCAAATATTGACTTGGAAGTTGTTTTCGCTAAGTTTCTTGAAGAGAGTTCGACTTCTCAGGTGACTGAATTGGAATTGGCTAACACATTAAATTCTACGACCCCGGATAGTTTCATTATTGGAGAGGCAAATTTAAATGTACTTGAAGAATTTCCTAAGGTTTTTTTGAGCAAAAAGATCTATTGGAAGATGATTTGAGTGCATACGGATTGCCGGCTCCGTTGAGTGATGAATTGTTAATCAAGATGTTTTGTGGAGTGACCAAGCTGAAACTGAAACTTTCCCTAAAAATACATGGCAACCAATGTTTCAGCTTCAGGATTTTGATTATGGTCAGTTGAAGGCTTCAGCAAATTTAATTGGTGATAATTGGACCTCCATGGATCTTTCAGGATTTGAGATCTATTAAAGACCTTGATGTGTAACTTTTCTTTTTTTGGTTTTAAAAATTTCTTCTATAATTTAGTTTCTTTCTTCTCCTTGAAGGAAGATATTTCTGTACTTGCATACCATGAGATTATGGTATATACATTATATTATAACATACTGCAATAAAATTGAGGTATAATATTCTCCTCAGTTTTTTTTTTCTTTAGTAATGATGCGAGAGGAAGGTTTATTATTATTAGTTTTAACTTTTTACATTTTATGTGTGGGTGTATAAAAATATTACCCACTCGTATGATTCCACGTGTCCTTTTATGTGATTATAAAATCTTCGTGGATGTATATTTCTATCATGTAGGGAAATATATTCAAAAAGCTTGGATCATGTGGTATTATTCCCACGGCTAATCCAAATTCTCTCCGTTGAGTTCCTAAGGATTTACTAAGATTATTCTATTATTAACCAAACAAATAAAAAGAACTCTCGTTTGCAATCTTTGTCTTCAAACTCCAGCACCAGTTGACGCACTTGTTCTTACCTTACTCTAGGCATTCTTCTATGCTTTGGGACTCCAAAATTGTGTTATGAGGCTTGATAATAGATTTGAGGATGAACTTGTGCTTATATAAGAGGTCCAAGCGGTCTTTCCTGATCAGAAACTGAGTTTCGAACGAAATATGGGCTATTCTCCTGTGTTGCAACGCGCGTCGCAATGCGCTTGCTTGTGATTGACGCGTCGTGACGTGCCAACAATATTTCTCACTACCTGAAGTTTCAACTTACGCATGTCTCGATGCGCTGTCGAATGTCGAGACGCGAATCCCGACCTTTGGATGTTGGAGTTGGTGCTTGGAGTGCCAATCCGAATTATACATTTTATTATTTATTAATAAAATAACTACGTTTTCATTTCATACCTTATTAATGGTATTGTCATTATGCGTATTAGATTGATGTATAAATATGCTAAGTATGACATCGACCTTAGAATAGTCTTGTAGTAATACTAGACACTAGGTGGTCCGAAATTGAGATAAATATTACTATTGTAAACTATTCTTACAGTAAATATTTATAGTCGTTGGTTTTGGAATACGGTCGAATTCCTATAATCTAGAAGACTAGCACATGTCGTATATTGGAATTGGAGTTCCAATGGTTTAACCTGATGTACCATGAGTTTTGGAAACTCGTATTGACGTGTGGGTATTGGTTGGACCGAATACTGAATGACTCACAGTTGATTCTAATAGTTAGAAGTACACATTTCCGCCAAAAGGAATCTTCTCGAGTCGAGTAACATATGTAATCCTTTGACTATAGGATAACATTGATTTTGTGTGAGATCCTCCGCACTTTGATGCCATGTATGTTGATCGGTGATAAACACACACGTTACACAAGCGCATGTATCGCTCAAGTAGTATAAAAATATCGATCCCACGAGGACTTAATTTCTACGATGTTAATTATTGATGCTACTTATTTACAGGTATCAAATTGGGGTAAGAAGAG
This sequence comes from Zanthoxylum bungeanum, assembly GCA_019454045.1. Lineage (NCBI taxonomy): Eukaryota > Viridiplantae > Streptophyta > Magnoliopsida > Sapindales > Rutaceae > Zanthoxylum > Zanthoxylum bungeanum. The sequence continues at coordinate 14,389 of SKCR01006544.1, forward strand.
ATTGGTGTTGGTTGAATGTGGATTTAACTAAATAAATAAATAAAAATATAAAATAAAAAATAAAGGAAATTAATAATAAAGTAAATATCTAGGGTTGTGAACCCGCCCAATATTATTCAAAAGATGAATTGATTCTCGTATACATTGATATGCAAAAAGCCTCTGTCGATGGTCAGATGCAAACATCCAAAGCAACTCAATTAACTATATATTTATGTTATTTAAGAAACTCCAAATTCATTAATTTAAAGTTCCAATTATGGCTACACACGCCCGACAGGTATATGTCTATCCTGGAAGGAAATCCTTAAGATGAGATCATGTGCTATTGAATCTAATGCTGAAACCTAAAATCCCTTTGTCAAGTTCATTTTAAGTTTACCACATTAATCTTAGTGGTAATCAGTCAACAATAAACATTAAGGTCAAGATTCAATAAACAAACCAATATATCACACATTATATAAGAAAAACAATTATGTAACCCGTGAATATTGTGCTTAATCACTTCCCTAGATTAAAAATAAAATATCGAGGTTAGGGAATCCACTTTTAATATTTCAAACCTAGGAATCTCACTTTTTATAATATATAAATCGACATTATTACCCAATTAACTTTCTCAGGAATTATTAATGTCAAACATATAAAACCAGCCATATAGGCGGTTGTTGGACAATTATGACCCATAGCGTCACTATTTGTAAAAGACATTGTGGTTTTTGTACAAATTAACTATGTAGCAATGGAAATTGCATTTTATCATTTTGTAATTTGATTACTTAAATATATAAATGATAAAAGTCCTTATGATTAGTTCCAGATTATTAGATATGAGACAATATCAATCCCTAAAGGTTTAATCATTAAATATCCCTAGTCGTAGTATTATTGAGACTGGACATCGATAATGCGGAATATGCTAGTATTTTACTTGTGCGTGTTATGGAAGCGTAACAGCATAGTTCTCATATATTTAAGTATTGGATACTTATGCAAGTGTGATAGGAGGTTGTGTTTACCAATGGTACGGAAACAGCTTCGCTCTGGATAGACCCCGCGGGATCCCATTGGTAGTATAACTATGTGTCTATGGGAACCCGCATCAGGGTAGGTGTATTTGGTCTTAACCTGAGACTTGCATCGCTAGTACTTGCGACAATCAATACGCTTTGGTTTTGGTCGTCCAGGACTTTAACAGGTTCTGTGTACGCCTCTTCTGAGTTTATTGAGAATCGTAGTGTATTGGGTGTGATGTCAAGACGGAAGTATCACTTCAGTCATATGGAGATGATGATCACGCAGGGATACAGAACTGGTACTCTAATTGGTTGCAACCATCGAGAAAATATGACAAGGTCATGATTATCCTATTAAAGAGACTAGTTGCTTGTGATCCGATATATGATTCGTACGGGGCAGACACTATTCCAACTCCAGGCCTTGCATGTGACATCCGATACTGGATCGCAATACGCAATACTACGTATACACCGCCTGACATAGATTATATATTCCTTTAAGAATATTTCTGGAGAATTGGGTAGGCACGGTGCTTTGCTAGAAGCCAATCATGTCTCGTAAATCGGTAAAAATGTAGTTCGAGGTACGTACGTGTTCGGATAGTCCGACGACCGGATTTACTGCCAACATATCCAGGGATCCCATGGGTCGCTTCCCGAAGATTCACCGATGACGTATGATTCGAACATAATTAATCTGGGATTAATTATTGAGAGATTTTATTTATGATAAAATACTATTTGAAGAGAGAAAACGATTAATTTGGAATTAATCGATAATAATATATTCGATATATTATACGAAATTAGATTTCGATGCGGAATTAAAATTGGATTTTAATTCGGGCAAACGAATTAATTTAGAATTAATTCGCGAGTGAAGTGAATAGTAATTTTACTAGGCATAATTATTTAATTAAATTTGATTTAATTATGTCGCAACGGAAAATTTTTTAATTCGGAATTAGCGAACCCGAGCCCGAGAGTGTTTGCGGGCCCACTCGGATTTTGAATTCAAGTGGGGCCCACAAGTCACATCACTAGTCATTCATTCACCTTTTTGGTGATGGAAGTTAGTGTAGGAAATGATGGAAGCTTGTTTTACACTCAAAGTTAAATTGATTGACTTTTTACCAAATATTAGATATTTGGTATATCTTTTATTTTTGATTTTAGAAATCAAATACACAAGTCATTCACACTTCTTCTCTCCTTCCAAGTTCACTCCCAAAGTGCAGAATTTTTTCTCCCTAAACTTTCTAAGGCTTGGCCGAATTTCACAAGAGAAAATTGGAAGATTTGTTGCAAATTTTTCAAAGGTGCTAGCACACAAAGAATCATTTAAGGTGATAGGGAAACCAATCCTTGAGCTTGGAATCAATAACAAAGCTTGGAGCTTGGATTTCATCTTCAAAGAGGAGTTTGGCCGAAACTTCAAGGGAGCAAAGTTTCGTATTTGACGCATCCAACATCCGATCAAAGTGAGTATTATTCCGAAAATTCTTCTTTGAGTATTCACATGTTTCATTGCTTGAATTGATCTTGAGACATCTTAGAAACCCAACAATGGTATCATGGAGCCTATTTGAGCATGAAATTTGATTAGGGTTTATATACTAAAATTTGGGTAAATTTGATTTGAGCATGATTTAACCAAATTTTTTGTTTGAGTATGCTTGTATATGGATAACTTGGAGTTATATGTGATCAAATTGATGAAAACTAGTTGGATTAATTTTCCCCAATTTGGGTATGTTGGCCGAATGGTGCTATAAACCCTAGGTCATGGTATTTTTTGTTTTAAGACCATTGGACGTGTTTAAATACTTGGGATAAATTGATTTATGATTTAATTGGATTGAAATTGAAATCGGTTTTAAAATCCCTACAAATGCCGTTGTAGGACACAGAAACTTGGCGACGCATGCTGTCCTGGGCTCGCGGCCCGGTTGGGTGTAAGGAGTAGCCCGCGGGGGACTAAACCGGAGAATAATGGAGTCGCCACCCGGTGTGAACCGGGACAAAGATTTAAGGCCGCACTCACCCCTCGCAAGGGAAGACCTCAAACCGTTGGGTTCGGAATGGTCCCTTACTTATGCCACTTGTAATAGAATGATTTGTGCAATAATCTAGTCAAACCTAAGTAACACCTATTTCCAAGAGTATTATGCTTCTAAGTTCACATGCATGAAAGCAATCATCATAACGGCAAACATGCAATAGCACACATCAATCTCATGAACATGCTTCGATCATATAATGCGGAAAACAAAGAACAACCTAAACATAATGCAAATTCCAAACGCAAAAAAAATGATTAATCATGCTTGAAAATAAACAACCAAATAGGCTAAATCATGCCTAAGAATCAAGTAACATACTAATGACCTAATTATGCTTGAATACCATCTCATGAACACATCAAACAGATAGACGCAGGGATACAAATAATATGATTGATTACATGATATAAGAGAAATCACCTAAGAAATAATTATACATGACATGTGATGAAAATGACTTGATTCAGTGTATTCGCGTTCGTGTAGCGTTTGTAAACGCGTTCGAACAGTAAACAGAAGGTTCGCGTTTGTATAGCGTTTGATAACGCGTTCGAACGGGACCAGAGAGAAAACATATGTTCGTGCGGCGTTCCAAAACACGTTCGAACGGGGTTACAGCAGTGACCTCCAAAATGCAGTAAACAACATGACACATACATGAACGGATGAATAGATGACGCCTAATAAATAATAACGGGCTAAAAGCGCGGCAAAGCATCATGGTAAAGGATTTTAAACTCTCAAAATAGAGGACCTTTAATCGCACTTACTAAGCCCATGCGCAATCAACACAATACATATATAAAAAGTAAAGATAATGATATCGGACTTCGTATACCCGATTGAACACATCTTACATTCAACCGAATATACACCAATCGGCGCCGCAAAGCATCGTGGTAAAAGATTTTAAACCCCTCAAAATAGGGGACCTTTAATCCAACTTACCAAGCCCATGCGCTCGATCACATCATGCATATAAAGAAAATAAAGACAATAATATTGGCTTCGTATACCCGATTGAACACATCTTACATTCAACCGAATATACATCAATCGGCGCGATAAAGCACCGTGATAAAGGATTTTAACCCCTCAAAATAAGGGACCTTTAATCCAACTTACTAAGCCCATGCGCTCGATCACATCAAAACAAATAACATGCGGAAATCAAGTAAAGAATGACAAACAAATCAAAACAACATAAACCAAAATATGCATCGTTTACTCAAGTGGTACGTGGAGTTGTATCCCGAGTACAAATCATACTACCGTCCATTCGAAATCGGCTATGAAATTTATGTCCGGGTTTCCATCCTATATACCACGAGAGGCGACATATTTTTCATTTTATTCAAGGGCCATAACATACATCATTTTACAATATATGCATATTTATCTACTCAAGGGCCACAACATGCATTTTAACATAATAATCATGCGAACAAAACTCAATAAATAATAAAGATAAAACTGAAAACAAGTGTGAAAAATACCCTCAGGTCTAACCTTTTTGTTACCGACTTTCGGACTTGCGTTTCACGGAGATCGGAAAGATTAAAGCTCCTCAACTTCTCCGGTTCACTGGTTTAGCGTCTTAGCTCACTGTTTTGCTGTTTAACCTCTGTTTTGCTGCTGTTTTCTCTGTATTTTCTGCTTACTGTTTCAGGTCTTCAAAGCTACTATTTTTGCATTTTTTAGAGGTATAGGGGCTGCTGTTTTTTTAGTTGTTTAAGGGGTTTAAAGGTGCAGTTTTTAGTTACTGTTTTTAGGTGATTTAGGGGTTGTTTTGGGGGGGGGGGGGTTTGGACTGATTTGGTTCAGTTTGTGGGGAAGTTTGTGGAGGGTCTTTCACGGCAGTTAAGAGGCTATTTGTAGAGGGGGTTTACGTGAATGGCAGGGAAGTTTTGAGGGCAGTATTTGTGCGTGAAATGGTTGGGCACGTGGGCTACTTATGGACGTGTGGTGTGCTGTTTGGGTGCTTTATGGTGTTATCATGGTGTGGAAGCGGTGAGGCAGGGGGTATGTGGCATGAGGCTTAGGGGCGTGTGGTCTGCTGTTTAGTGGTGAACTTGCATAAGTGTGTTAGGAGATGCTGAAGGGTGACATCTTGGTTCGTGGAAGCGGTGAGCGTGGAGGTAAGGCGTGAGGGTGAATGGTTAGCGTGAGCAGGCTGTGAAGTTGCCGAGTGTAAGGGATGGTGAGGGGGCATGTTTAGTGGAGAGTAGGTGGTCGTGTGTCAATGTGCAGGCTGTGTGAGTTTGATGGCTTCGTTGCTTTATGTGAATGGGTTTATTTTCGTGAGTGAATGGCAGTTTTGTTACATGCGTGAATGGGAGAGCTTGGAGAGGAGGATGGCTTGGAAAAGTGTTGTTTATATAGGCAAGGGCTAGGGCTTCTCCTTGTCTCACAAGGAAGGGATATTTGGTATTAAAGAGAGATATGATTTGGTGTTAGACAAAGAAAGCAATGGATTTGATGGGGGACAAATTTTGGTGAATTAGGAAGGTTGAATATTTGATTGGCTTGGTTTAGGAATACAATTTGTTAGATTAGGAAGTCAATATTTTTAATTGGTTATGATTGATTTTAATTAGGCATAATATTTCTTTAATTTGTGTAAGTATTTTTATTATTTTGGTAGGTATTATTTTAGATTTTTTTTTGTTTTATTTAATTTGGTATATTATTTAATTAATATTTTATTTAATTGGGTTGTATTTTGAGGGCCTTGGGCGTGTGGGCCAAGTGTGGTGGGCTAGGTGTTGTGTTGGTTTGGTGAGTAGGTTTGGGCCAAGGTTAAATGGTTCTGGGTTTTTTTTAGGCCAAATGTGCTTTAAAACAAAGGTCCAACGAGCGAGCTTGGAGCTAAACATGCGGATAAAATTTAACCAAATGCCGATTCCCTTCCGACAACCATTTCCCGCAACTTCATCGACTAAAAAGGTAGTGCCTCCAAATGAGACTCATCATAGGAACTCACATGCTAAAATGCAATACCTACAGTCGCCCCTACTTTGATGGGACTTGTGCAGTGTGTGACTTTGAACAATCCTATCAAAGTTAGGCAATGCATTTCTACTTACCTGGCTCGCCATCTGTTGCTTAACTTACTTGTTATCCTGAGATGCTTTGACCTTTGGGTTTTTATTCCCGAACTGCGTAGAGAGAGAGCTTTATTCTCTTAGGCTTTATTCCCTAGCTGTTTAGAAGGTAGGCTTTATTTCCTCTAGGCTTTGTTTCTGAACTGTGTAGAGATATGGCTTTATTCCCCTGGGCCTTATTCCCGAGCTGTGTTAAGATAGAGCTTTATTCCCTTGGGCCTTGTTCCCGAACTTTGTTGAAAGTGGGCTTTATTCCCTTAGGCCTTGTTCCCGAACTATGTTAAGATAGAGCTTTATTCCCCTGGGCTGTATTCCCGAACTGTGTTAAGAGAGGGCTTTATTCCCCTAGGCTTTGTTCCCGAACTGCTTTGAAAGTGGGCTTTTTTCCAAACTGTGTTGAGAGATGGCTTTATTCCCGAGCCGTGCTGAGAGAGAGCTTTATTCCTCTGGGCTGTATTCCCGAACTTTACTGAGAGAGAGCTTTATTCTCCTAGGCTATATTCCCGAACTGTGCTGAGAGAGAGCTTTATTCCTCTGGGCTGTATTCCCGAATTGTGCTGAGAGAGAGCTTTATTCTCCTGGGTTGTATTCCCGAACCGTGCTGAGAGAGAGCTTTATTCTCCTGGGCTATATTCCCGAACTGTATTGAGAGAGAGATTTATTCTCCTAGGCTGTATTCCCGAACTGTGCTGAGAGAGAGCTTTATTCCTCTGGGCTGTATTCCCAAACTGTGCTGAGAGAGAGCTTTATTCCTCTGGGCTGTATTCCCGAATTATATTGACTGTGGGCCTGGTTCCCGAACTGTACTGAGAGAGAGCTTTATTCTCCTGGGCTGTATTCCCGAACTGTGTCAAGATAGGGCTTTATTCCCCTAGGCTTTGTTCCCAAAACTATGTTACGGTAGGAATTTATTCCCCTGGGCCTTCTTCCCGAACTGTGTTGAATGTGAGCTTTATTCCCGAACTTTACTGAGAGAGAGCTTTATTCTCCTGGGCTGTATTCCTGAGCTGTGTCAAGATAGGGCTTTATTCCCATAGGCTTTGTTCTCGAACTATGTTAAGGTAGGGCTTTATTCCCCTGGGCCTTGTTCCCGAATTGTGTTGAATGTGAGCTTTATTCCCGAACGGTACTGAGAGGGAGCTTTATTTTCCTGGGCTGTATTCCCGAACTGTGTCAAGATAGGGCTTTATTCCCCTAGGTTTGTTCCCGAACTATATTAAGGTAGGGCTTTATTCCTCTGATCTGAGCTGACTGTGGGCTTTGTTCCTGAAACTGATGTAGATGCTAATGTGGGCCTCGCCCCCACAGTGCCATACTCAAAAATCAAACTCAAATGGGCCTCAACCCTGGGATTATTACCCGAATTCGATACTGTGCTTTTCACCGTTTCTGATTAGCTTGTTCTTTGCCGCTTTCTCTTTTCTTATTCAAAATCTGCGAATACAAAACAAACACAAAACAAATGCCAAAATATGTTACATGTATGCATGCATGCATGAGTGTGCTCCATTTTGGAGCGCCATTTTTCTGCATCTGTTGTGTGTGCTCCATTTTGGAGCGCCATTTTCGGCCTCTGTTATGGTAGCGGTGCATTTCTTAAACGTGTTGTCCGAGAAAGTGGCTCATTTTTGAGCCGTTACTTGATGAGGTGGTCTTTGCTGCTACAATCCTGCGAATACAAAACAAAAATTGTATGTATATGATATGTATGCATGTATATATGGATGCATGATGCTAATGTGGGCTTCGCCCCCTAAACCGAAACTGATGTGGGCCTCGCCCCCAAATTGATACTGATATGGGCCTCGCCCCCAAACTGATGCGGATGTGGGCCTCGACCTTCGGGACTCATCCCCAAACTGATACTGATGTGGGCCTCGGCCCTAGGAATCATCCCCAAACTGATACTAATGTAGGCCTCGGCCCTGGGACTCATCCCCAAACTGATGCTGATGTGGGCCTCACCCCCAACTGATACTGATATGGGCCTCAACCTTTGGGACTTATCCCCAAACTGATACTGATGTGGGCCTCGGCCCTGGGACTCATCCCCAAACTGATGCTGATGTGGGCCTCGACCCTAACTGATACTGACATGGGCCTCGCCCCCAGACTGATACTGATATAGGCCTCGCACTTGTGATTTATTCCTGAAGACTGCTGACATTGTACTGTTGCTGCTTCTGGTTGGCTTGCATTTGACGATTTCTCTTTTTCACCTTTGAAACTTGTTATTACAAAATAGAACAAACACAAAAGGATGCAAATATGTTACGTGTATGCATGCATGCATGATTGAGTTTCCTATCCCGTTGGGCTAGGTCTTCTGCTGGTACTCTTGGTGGCTGCTCGATCTTTTGACAAGTCTGCCCTCTTCCCTAACCAACGGGTATCTATGATGGCTTTCAAGACAAAAAGGGGTTAACATGGTGCATGTATGCATGAGGTGCATGTGATGCATGAGATGCATGCGATACAAGAAATATATCAACTCATTAAAATTTTCACACAAATCGGCCCATCATCATTTTAGAAGCTTTTGGGCTAACTGTCATAGGAGTAAACTCGTCCCAGTTTAAATGGCCCAACAAGTTCACATCTCATGGCAAGAAGTCCAACCGTATCCAAATGATAATGTTCCTAAACACAAACATATAATGGCCCATTGGCGTTTTAGAAGCTTTTGGCCCAATCATCGTAAGATACGTTCTTGTCCCAGTTTAAATGGCCCAACAAGCCCATACCTCATGACAAAAGGTCCGAATGGATCCCAACGGCAATGTTCCCAAACACAAGCATACAGAAATAATTTCTACAGAGTGGCCCATTAACATTTCAGAAGCTTTTGGCCAAGTTGTCATAGGATACGAACTCGTCCCAGTTTAAATGGCCCAACAAGTTCGCATTTCTGACAAGAAGTCCAACTGCATCCAAATGAGGATGGCCCAAAAACACAAGGAAATAGTTGCTATAGGTCATACAACCCTGGTCTACGTGTGGGTTTGCAAGAGTGTAGACAAAGACTCTCGCTGGCGAAGGATTACCCACAATTAGGTCTCCCCAGTCAAGGGTTCGAGCGACCAAGTGAGCGCACCTTTTTTATACCTTACAGCACGTGCCAACGAGTTATGGTGTGTGACTAACTGTCAAATGAATTTCTTGTTGCAGATTCTCCAGATGGAGGGTGGAGCGAGGCTCTCTTAAGTACCCAAGCCTCTTAGACTCTTATCGCTTGGTGACATGAATAAGGAACAAGTCCTCCAGATTAGTCTGTCACAATAGGCTACAAGTAGATGATTATATAGGTGCCTTCACAACTTTTCCTTCTAGAAAGGTAGTGAGTGAAGGAAGACATGTTGGACAATTATGACCCATAGCATCACTATTTGTACAGATCATGGTGTTGTTGTACAGATTAACTATGTGACAAGGAGATTGCACTCTTATCATTTGTGATTAGATCACCTAGATGTATAAATGATAGGAGGTCCCTATGATTAGTTCCTGGATTGAGATGATATGAGACAATATCATTCCTCGAAGGATTAATCATTAAATATCCCTAGTCGTAGTATTATCGAGATTGGACATCGATAATGCAGAATAGACTAGTATTATACTTGTACGCGTTATGTGAGATCATAACGGCATAGTTCTCATATATTTGGGTATAGGATACTCATGCAAGTGTAATCGGAGGTTGTGTTTTTACCGATGGTACGGAAAACAGCTTCGCTCTGGATAGACCCCTCGGAATTCCATTGGTGGTATGACTATGTGTCAATGGAAGTCCGAAATCATGGTGGGTGTATTTGGTCTTAACTTGAGACTTGCACCGCTAATGCTTGCGACAATTGGTATGCTTTAGTTTTGGTCGTCCAGGGCTTTAACCGGTTCTGTGTACGCCTCTGCTGGGTATATTGAGAATCGTAGTGTATTGGGTGTGATGTCAAGACGGAAGTATCACTCCAGTCATACTGGAGATGATGTCACGTAGGATACGTACTAGTGCTCTTTAGTACTGCAGTCATCGAGATGATATGACTAGGTCATGTTCATCCGATTATAGAGACTAGTTACCAGACATCTGACATGTGCTTCGTACGGGGCAGACACATTCCAGCCCCAGGCCTAGCACGTGACAATCCGATACTAGATCGCAATACGCAATACTACGTATACTACGCCTGACATAGATTATATATTCCAGTAAGAATATTTCTGGTGAATTGGGTAGGCACGGTGCTTTGCTAGAAGCCAACCATGTCTTGTAAATCGGTAAGCACATGGTACGAGGTACGCACGTATTCGGATAATCCGATGACCGTATTTACTGCCAACATATCCAGGGATCTCTTGGGTCGCTTCCCAAAGATTCACCGATGACAGTTGATTTAATTAGAATTAATATGGATTAATTAAGAGAGATAATTAATCTGGGATTAATTAAGATGGAGAATATTAATCTGGGATTAATTGAGGTATTATTTAACCTAGGATTAAATGTGTTCGAAAGAGAGAGAACGCGATTAATTTGGAATTAATCGGTAGAATAAATTTAATATTTAAATTTGATTTTTCTATTTAATTTATTCGTATGGGCTAAAATTAATATATCGGATATATTAAAATGAATTGGATTTCATTAAGAAATTAAGTTGGACTTTAATACGAACGAACGAATTATTTAGAATTAATTCGTAAACGACGTTCGTAATATATTTGCGAGCCATCGTTATTTAATTAAATTAGATTTAATTATTTAGCGACGAAAGTTCATTTAATCGGATTAAACGGAACCGAGCCGCGACAAATGTTCGTAGAGACATTTTGAGTTTTTGAATTAAAAATGGTGGGGCCCACTTCACACATGTCACACATGTGAAGTGGTGGTTGGAAAGTGGTTGGCATTTATGCCAAAACCACTTACTTTCCAACTACTTGGTTTAGGTGAAACCAAATTACCCCAACTACATGGTTTTGGTGAAAAGGGTAAAAACCCTTTAACAAAACCCTAGCTCTCTCTCTTCACACTTATGCATCACACTTGTAACACATTTTGGAAATGAAAAACCCTAATCCTCTCCTCCATGGGCGTGAATGTCCTCCTCCATCTCTTTGATTTTGTGGAAAAATCAACAAAGCTAGCACTTGGAGAAATCAACTAAGGTGATAGGGAAACTACTTCAAGAGTTGGAATCATCACTTAAAGGTTGGAATCAACAAAGGAAGGATCTTGGAGATCTTCAACTCAAAGCTTGGAATCAACAAAGGAAGCATCTTGGATCTTCTTCTCAAAATTTTAAAAGCTCAAATCCATTCAATGTAAGTAATTCCGCAACTTATTTTGAATTTATGAACATGTTTTCATGCTTATTAGATCCTTGGCATGTTCTAGGAACACTAACAATGGTATCAGAGCCAATTTTAAGCATGAAAATTTTAGGGTTATGAGACTAAAATTTGGGGCTTTTGTGTTTTGAGCATGATTTCTTCAAATTGATGATTTGAGCATGCTTAGATTATGTTAACTTAGAGTTGTGGCATGATTAGATTTGAAATAAATTGATTGGATCAAAAGTTAAAAAAATCTTAAGGTGGCCGAATACTATGTGCAGTGAACTGTGCAGTTTTTTGATTTTTTGTAACATGAAATGATTGTTGAGTTTCAATCAAGTCCCAAGAATCATTTTAAGCATAAAAAAACGGTTGAATACACATCAAAGGAGGTGCGGAATTCATACTCACATTGATGGGTTTTGATGAAATGAAGAATACAAGCCTTCAGCTCCCTCCATAAGCTCGCCCAAGGCTTCTCCTTGCTGTGGACTGCTCGGTTTTGGTGGTGGTGGTCTCCTCCATGTTCGGCCATTGAAGACTCCATTGAAGCTCCAAGCTTCAAGCTTTCCAAGCTCACAAATTCGTTTCCATATCACCATAATATAACCAATGTGTGTGCTAGCACTCTTGTTTTGCAACAAAACACTCTCACTGCTTCTCTTCTCTTTCAATTCGGCAGTGACCAAAATGGAGAAGAAGATGAAATGGCTCTAAGCCGTGAATGAGAGGGAGAAGAAAGAGAGGGAGAGGAAGAGATGCGTAAAAAGAGAGAGAGAAAAAGTAAAATAAAATAAAATGTAATAGGTTTTTATAATTTCTAAATTAATAAAACCATTTACCAATTCTTTTACTTTTCCTTAAATGCTAAAGTCAAAAAGCAAAGCAAAAGTTGCTTTTTCAATTCTACATCATCACTCAAATCAAGTGACAACATGTCATATCACTCAAAGTGACATTTGATTCGACGATTGATGCGACTAGCGATATCACGCATGATTTGACTTGCTGCTGCCGCACTCGAATTCGAAATGCGAAAGCGCTCGCAAATAATCCCAGGCTCGGGTTCGCTAATTCCAAATTAACGAATTTTCCGTTGCGTCGTAATTAAATGATTACGCCTAGCGAAATCACTATTCACGTCGCTAACGAATTAATTCTAAATTAATTCGTTCGCCCGAATTAAAATCTAATTTTAATTCTGCGTCGAAATCCAATTTCTAATATATATCAATATATTATTTTATCGATTAATTCCAAATTAATCGTTCTCTCTCTTTAATTAATATTTTATCCAGATAAAATATCTCCGCAATTAATCCCAGATTAATTTTCTTCTCTCTCTTCTAATTAATCCTAGATTAATTAAAGTGCGAGTTATACATCATCGGTGAATCTTCAGGAAGCGACCCATGAGATCTCCGGATATGTTGGCAGTAAATACGGTTGTCGGATTATCCGAACACGTAAGTACCTCGTACTACGTTTATACCGATTTACAAGACAAGGTTGGCTTCTAGCAAAGCGCCATGCCTACCCAATTCTCCAGAAATATTCTTACAGGAATATATAGATCTGTATCAAGCGTAGTATACCGTAGTATTGTGTATATCGGCCCAGTATCGGATAGTCACGTGCTAGGCTGGGGCTGGATAAGTGTCTGCCCCGTCCGAAGCACATGTCGATGTCTGCTAACTAGTCTCTATAATCGGATATTCATGACCTGGTCACAATATCCTGATTGGTTGCGTAACACTTAAGAGCACTAATACCATATCCTGCGTGACATCATCTCCAATATGACTGAAGTGATACTTCTGTCTTGACATCACACCCAATACACTACGACTCTCTGATAAACCAGAAGTGGTGTACGCAGAACCGGTTAAAGCCCTGTACCACCAAGACCAAAGTCTATCGATTATCGTAAGTATTAGCGATGCAAGTCTCACGTTAAGACTATACACACCTACCTTGATTTCGGCCTCCCATAGACACATAGTCATAATACCAATGGGATTCCGAGGGGTCTATCCAGAGCGAAGCTGTTTCCCGTACCATCGGTGAAACACGACCTCCTATCGCACTTGCATAAGTATCCAATACTTATATATATGAGAACTATGCCGCTGTGCCCTCACAACGCGCACAAGCAATACTAGCCTATTCCGCATTATCGATGTCCTGTCTCGATAATACTCCGGCTAGGGATATTTAATGATTAATCCTTCGGGGATTGATGCTGTCTCATATCATTCTCAATCCAGGAACTAATCATATGGACCTCTCTTCATTTATACATTTATGGTGATCTAATCACAAATGATGAGAGTGCAATTTCCTTGTCACATAGTTAATATTTGTACAACAACACCGTGATCTGTACAAATAGTGACGCTATGATTCATTTTTCCAACAATGATGTGTTTTAAAATGCATGTTTAAAGTTTGATTTTTGGTTTGATTGGATTAGAATCAAAGTCAATAATGTTTATGTTAAAATCAAGAGCATGTTGAGCATGAAATGATGAATTTAGGATCAATTTGTGTTAAGCATGAAATGATGTATTTTGGCTTCAATTGTGTTTTGAATGAATTAATGGATTAAACATGATTAATTAAGTTAATTGGTATTTTGGAAATATTGAGTTTAATTAATTAATCATGGCTAATACACTTTAATTAAAATAATTATGATATTTAGATATTATAATTATGTTAATAAGCCTTTAATTATGTAATGGGCTAAAAGTGTGTATTTGGGCTTAATGGGCTTGTTTTGACTAAGTTTGGTTTTGGACTTTTGGATTGGATCCAATTGGCCCAAAACCAATTCCATAAGGTCCAAATATATCACTTGGCCCTTTAAAGAATTTAATTGGGCCTAATGGGCCTAAATTGATTTGTTGGCAATATGGTGATTCCTATTGGGCCTTGGCATTTGGGTTTGATCCATTATGGCCAAAGCCCATGCCTTAAGAATCAATTAAAAGCCCATTGGACTTTAATTGAATGACATTGGATGTTATTGGGCCTTTGAGACCCATTAAGATTGGATTTGGAATCCAAGTCTTTAAGGCTTAAAAGTAAGTGTATATATTTAATTTGGAATTAAATTGGAATTAGTATTGAATACAAAAAATTGGATTTAAAGTTGTAGTTCAATATAATTCAAGAATACTTACTTTGAGTATTTATTCTTAAACGAGTTTGACTCACGCAAATCAAATCGTTGTATGAACATTATATGGTCATTAATTCAAAGATTAATTAATTGGATTAGATTGATTGAATAACATGATTTGTATGAATACATGAATGTGTTGTATGAATAATGTATATCGGATGGATATTAGAAGGGCAAGGGCAGTTTTGGAAATTGTTGTAATAAGTTTAGAATTTATTAAATTGGACCTACGTGTCCAGCCTTTTATCTCCTTTCTCATTGTATTTCTCTTCTCACCTATTCCCCTCAATGTAAATGAGGTTTCTTTATTGTATTTTGTAATTTGGTAGAAGTTAGAATAGTTCTAGTCGGGGAGAAGAAAGGGAGTGATTTGTTCTAGGAACAATTTGTGACATATCCATCCGTATATCATTATTAATTTATTTATTTATACGCGCTTTATTATGTATTTAGAATGCATGTTTAAGGGTGTATGATGATGAGACCTTAACAAAGATAATAAATTGGTTGCCAATTTGCACGCGAAAAACCCTCACAACATATTAAGCGTTTTTCCTTCCGTTGAGTGATTCTTACTCAAGATCCAAAGTTGGCATTGGTTTGTTGGCCAAAGTCAAGACCTTTGTCAATTGCGGATGTGTTTGAATCATGAGAGTTTTGTTCCATATCGGTGTCTTGTCCAAGTCGTGATTTGTTGGCCAAAGTCAAGATCACTTCTTGTCCATCGACATTGATTACGAAGCTTTCCATGTCAATGGGTTCCGCTTAACTGGGATCATTAAGTTTGTTGTGCCAAAGCCAAGGCTTAGTTGATTCAGAGGAAAAAGGTTAGGTAATATATTTGATATATTGGCATATATAAGATATATGTTTCGGACTTGGATGTCCACCTACTGGATCTAGGAATTGGATGAGATCCAATTGATCTTAGAGATCTACCTAGTTAAGTATCATACAATTTGTTGGCCAAAGTCAAGATTGTGTGTTATTTAACGGGATCCTAGCCCACTAGGAAACAAGGTTTCCCGAGTACTCAACAGAGGGTTAGAGGCTCGCCGAAAAATAGTGGGAGGCAAGTATTAGATTTGCAATATTTGTTTAGTTACTTGCCATACTACGCGCTCAATCAAATATCATTCGTCAAATAAATTAATATATTGTTGGACTAATATTTAATGTTGTTTTAATTTAACAGTTAGACTGTATTCAAACTACTTCATTTATAGTTTATTATATAATTGGATTATAGTAATCAATATATTTGGATTTTACCAATCATTTATAATGATTATATAATTGGATTATAGTAATCAATATATATTTGATTTTAACCAATAAAATTGTAATAAGTTATATAGTTAGACTATAGTAATCATTACATTAGATTGTACCTGAAATCGTTGATTAAATAGTTGGACTATTAGAATCAAGATTAAATTGAAAGATTAGTGTTTAAAACATTATCCTAGGGAAAATGTGTTTAGACAACTTTAATTTTCAAATTGGGAATAAATTTCAGGATAGTCCTGAAACTAAGAAGTTACTTTATTTGATAAAATAACTTCTTAGGCCTAAGCCCGGAGTTAAGCAAATAGTAGAGCATGATCTTTGGAAGATTCATGTGATGATAACTTTAATGCTTAATCCATTATGCTTGCCATAATGACTCCTTAATTTCTTAATCAGAAGTAAGGATTAGATCCTTAAAGTATGATAATGAAATTGAAGGATCTTCATAGATCTATTCTTAGATCTTAGAAGTATTGAATTGCAATAAACAACTCTTGGAGAGTTAATGACTATTCTCAAGGAGACCAAAGTCAAAGTTTGCAATAAGGCAAGAAGCGCAAGGCGCACCTACTTCGATATTCTAGAAGGCCAAGGCTTGGCCAAAGACTTCTGGAATATGAAAAGGGCAAAGGCAAAATCATTATAATCTTCTAGGAAGATAAAAGACATATCCCAAGATGTCTGCCTAACTTGTGGCAAACGGGGTCATTGAAGCATGACTGCCGTATGGACAAAGCAGACATGAAGGAATTGAAGACGAGCAGGCTCTGACTTCAAATATGTTTGTCATAAATATGTTCACTACTAGTATTAAAATTGGATTTTAAATACTTAGTGTGATACATAAATATGCATTGATGTGCAGAATCTGCTGTGAGCAGGATACTGACTTCATATGAGATTAATCTGCGAATCAGAAACGGGACGACAGTCGCTGTTTCAACCGTAGATACCTAAGTTTAGGAACTACCCTTCCGGTGTGTACTTAAATTAGGAAACTGTTAAAATGTAACTAGTTTGACTAGAAACAATATCTCTATATCGTGTATAACTCGTTGCGAGTATACCTTTATATTCTAGAACACTAAAGTGTTTTATTTTATAAAGATGATATTGAGATAAACACATTAGATGTGAGTAACAGTATTTATATTTTGAATATAAATAAATCTCAAACATATAATATGACGAACAAGTAGCTCAAACTGATATGATCAGATAAGACTTATTTGTGGCAGTGTTGTCTGGGACACATTAAACAAGACTCGTATATCCACACTTTTTAAGAGTGGATACTAGGACGGATTTGATTCCATTCAAATGATGTCTACGAATCTAGTTTATTAGGTAAAGTACCTAAAACACCTTTACTTGGTAAAAGTATAAGTGCCACCGATCTATTAGCCCTTGTTCATAGTGACGTAAGTGGGCCCATGTCTAGCTAGGCTAGAGGTGGATATGAATATTTCGTGACCTTTATGGATGTGGCATCGCGTTATGGTTGTGTTTCTTTTGAAGAACACAAATCGGAAACTTTTAGAGTTTCGACACGAAGTAAACAAACAGATCGGCTAAAGTATTAAAACATCACGGTTTGACTATGATGAAAATACTTAAGCAATAAGTTTCTCATATACTTGAAAGAGTATAGTATTCTTTCAATGAGGACTCCTCCCGGAACACGTCAATTTGACGGTGTGTCCGAACGGAGAACCAATTTTGTTGGACATGATAAGGTTAATCATGAGTCGCTCTGAGCTACCATTTTCCTTCAACGGGATAAGCATTTAACAGCGCAATACTTATTTTGAATAAGGTTCCATGAAAATCTGTTTGACAGATTTCATATTAGATATGAACAGGAAAGAAACTAGGCTTTCTCACTCCTGATGATTTGGGAATGCTAGGCATACGTTTGGATGATACCAAACTAGAACCCAAATTGGATAAGTGCCTAATGTAATTGGTTATCCTAAGGAAACCAAAGTATAGTACTTATACATCTCACAAGAGAACAATTTTAATTGTTGCTCACCATGCGGTTTTCCTAAGAGGAATACCGATATGCAGTGGTAAGTGGGAGGATAGTAAAACTCGATAAAAATGGAGTAATACTATTCAAGCACCAAGTCCTTAATGGAACACAAACAGTTCATCAAGGATGAAACTGTACCAGTAATCTTCTAATACACAAGAACCGCGTAGATCGGAGAGAGTCAGAAAACAACTTGGGTATGGGTTTCTGATCTCACCTCATAAAGATGTCAATCTTATTGAGGAATACGAACTGACTACGTATGAGAAGTGATACAAGGTATCGACTCCCTATTATGGCAAAGTGCCATGAGTCCAAATGGATTCCATGTATATCAACTATGTTTGGACACTAGTTGTTGTACCGCAAGGCATTGTGCCTATTGGTACTATATAGTCTTCAAGGAAGACATACGTGGATGGCAGCATACCAACGTACTAAGCTAGGCTTGTAGCGGAAAGGTATCGTTATCAACATTGTGTTGATTACAACGAAATCTTTTACCTGTTGCCACGTTAAATCCATTTGGATAATGCTTGCTGATGCTGCATGTTTCATTATGAAATATGGCAGCTGAACGGGAAAATCGCTTTCTTGAAAAGGAAACCTTTTGGAGGATGTTGTACATCCTGACGGTTTTGTCGTACCAAAACTAGCAAACAAGGTTTGCAGGTTATTCGATCCATGTATGGATTGAAGTAAGCATTGGGTTCTTGGAACTATCGTTTTGATGTAATCATAATGGTGTATGATTTGATTCAAAACGAATATGATTCTTGTGTATATAAGGAGGTTAGTGGGAGCGCACTGACAATGATGTCCTAAATAATGATGATATTCATTTCTTGGAAATGATATTCCCATATTATAATCGGTGAAAGCTTGGCTTTCATGAAAATTCTCCGTAGAATTCTTGGGAGTAACAACCTTTATTCTAGGAATAAAGATCTACTGAGTTAGATCTAGAGGTTATTGAACTCTGCGAGAACTCGTACATTGAAAAATGTACGTACCTGGTGTCTCATACGCTTTGAGCATATGGAGTCACAAACGGTCAATCCAAGTGATAGTCACTGGATTGATATTAAGAACATCCGTTAGTATCTTAGAGAACTAAGGATGATGTCTTAAACTATGGAGAAAGGGAACTTGAAGTGACTGGGATCACTGCTGTAAGTTTTCTAACCGATAAAACAACGGTACATATAAGTTTGAATAACGGAACAGTGAGCTGGAAATCTTCCAAGCAAGATACTGTTACCGAATAAACAACAAATGCGGGTTATTGCTGCGGCTGAGGCAGCAATAGAAGCCATCTGGGTCATTAACAAATCTAATTAGATTAGATATAGTTCTGTTAGCAGCTGAGCTAGGCTACAGCGCAGACTAAAGAATTAATGGTCTCATCAACGATCCAGATATATACTTCGACTATTCATCTGATTCGTTCGGATCATACATCGTTGCGATGTGATGATCGAATAAATTGCATCAGACGATAATCATACAAATCCGCTGACGAAAACCATTCCTCAGCAGTTTGAGCGAACCGTACATAGTTCGGGTGTAAGACACTCGAGTGACTGGCTATAGGCCAAGTGGGAGATTGTTGGACAATTATGACCCATAGCGTCACTATTTGTACAGATCATGGTGTTGTTGTACAGATTAACTATGTGACAAGGAGATTGCACTCTTATCATTTGTGATTAGATCACCTAGATGTATAAATGATAGGAGGTCCATATGATTAGTTCCTGGATTGAGATGATATGAGACAGTATCAGTCCTCGAAGGATTAATCATTAAATATCCCTAGTCGTAGTATTATCGAGATTGGACATCGATAATGCGGAATACTAGTATTACACTTGTGCGCGTTATGTGAGATCATAACGGCATAGTTCTCATATATTTGGGTATAGGATACTCATGCAAGTGTAATAGGAGGTTGTGTTTTTACCGATGGTACGGAAAACAGCTTCGCTCTGGATAGACCCCTCGGAATTCCATTGGTAGTATGACTATGTGTCTATGGAAGTCCGAAATCAGGGTAGGTGTATTTGGTCTTAACCTGAGACTTGCACCGCTAATACTTGCGACAATCGGTATGCTTTAGTTTTGGTCGTCCAGGGCTTTAACGGTTCTGTGTACGCCTCTGCTGGGTATATTGAGAATCGTAGTGTATTGGGTGTGATGTCAAGACGGAAGTATCACTCCAGTCATAGTGGAGATGATGTCACGTAGGATACGGTACTAGTGCTCTTAAGTACTGCAGTCATCGGATGATATGACTAGGTCATGTTCATCCGATTATAGAGACTAGTTACCAGACATCCGACATGTGCTTCGTACGGGGCAGACACATTCCAGCCCCAGGCCTAGCACGTGACAATCCGATACTGGATCGCAATACGCAATACTACGTATACTACGCCTGACATAGATTATATATTCCAGTAAGAATATTTCTGGAGAATTGGGTAGGCACGGTGCTTTGCTAGAAGCCAACCATGTCTTGTAAATCGGTAAGCACGTGGTACGAGGTACGCACATATTCGGATAATCCGATGACCGTATTTACTGCCAACATATCCAGGGATCTCTTGGGTCGCTTCCCAAAGATTCACCGATGACAGTTGATTTAATTAGAATTAATCTGGATTAATTAAGAGAGATAATTAATCTGGGATTAATTAAGATGGAGAAAATTAATCTGGGATTAATTGAGGTATTATTTAATCTGGGATTAAATGTGTTCGGAAGAGAGAGAACGCGATTAATTTGGAATTAATCGGTAGAATAAATTTAATAGTTAAATTTGATTTTTCTATTTAATTTATTCGTATGGGCTAAAATTAATATATCGGATATATTAATATGAATTGGATTTCATTACGAAATTAAAGTTGGACTTTACGAACGAACGAATTAATTTAGAATTAATTCGTAAACGACGTTCGTAATATATTTGCGAGGCATCGTTATTTAATTAAATTAGATTTAATTATTTAGCGACGAAATTTCGTTTAATCGGATTAAACGGAACCGAGCCGCGACAAATGTTCGTAGAGACATTTTGGTTTTTTGAATTCAAAATGGTGGGGCCCACTTCACACATGTCACACATGTGAAGTGGTGGTTGGAAAGTGGTTGGCATTTATGCCAAAACCACTTACTTTCGAACTACTTGGTTTAGGTGAAACCAAATTACCCCAACTACATGGTTTTGGTGAAAAGGGTAAAAACCCTTTAATAAAACCCTAGCTCTCTCTCTTCACACTATGCATCACACTTGTACAACATTTTGGAAATGAAAAACCCTAATCCTCTCCTCCATGGGCGTGAATGTCCTCCTCCCTCTCTTTGATTTTGTGGCAAAATCAACAAAGCTAGCACTTGGAGAAATCAACTAAGGTGATAGGGAAACTAATTCAAGAGTTGGAATCATCACTTAAAGGTTGGAATCAACAAAGGAAGGATCTTGGAGATCTTCAACTCAAAGCTTGGAATCAACAAAGGAAGCATCTTGGATCTTGGATCTTCTTCTCAAAATTTTAAAAGCTCAAATCCATTCATAGTAAGTAATTCTGCAACTTATTTTGAATTTATGAACATGTTTTCATGCTTATTAGATCCTTGGCATGTTCTAGGAACACTAACAAGACACCAAACCATTACCCAGCCTAAACAATATGCCTTTGATTAAACCCCTTTTAACTCACAGTAGACACAGTTAATTAAAACACAAATGATAATATTACAAGACATTATTTCGGGGCCGATTCTCTATCCCTAGTGGAGTCGCCAGACTGTAGGACACAGAAACTGGACGACGCATGCTGTCCCGGGCTCCCGGCCCGGTTGGGAGTACGGAGTAGCTCGCAGGGGACTAAACCATAGAATGATGGAGTCGCCACCCGGTGTGAACCGAGACAAAGATTTAAGGCCGCACTCACCCCTCGCAAGGGAAGACCTCAAACCATTGGGTTTGGAATGGTCCCTTACTTATGCCACTTGTAATAGAATGATTTGTACAATAATCTAGTCAAACCTAAGTAACACCTATTTCCAAGAGTATTATGCTTCTAAGTTCACATGCATGAAAGTAATCATCATAACGGCAAACATGCAATAGCACACAGCAATCTCATGAACATGCTTCGATCATATAATGCGGAAAACAAAGAACAACCTAAACATAATGCAAATTCCAAACGCAAAAAAAAATGATTAATCATGCTTGAAAATAAACAACCAAATAGGCTAAATCATGCCTAAGAATCAAGTAACATACTAATGACCTAATTATGCTTGAATACCATCTCATGAACACATCAAACAGATAGACACATGGATACAAATAATATGATTGATTACATGATAAAAGAGAAATCACCTAAGAAACAATTATACATGACATATTTTGAAAATGACTTGATTCAGTGTATTCGCGTTCATGTAGCGTTCGTAAATACGTTTGAACGGTAAACAGAAGGTTCGCGTTTGTATAGCGTTTGATAACGCGTTCGAACGGGACCAGACAGAAAACATGCGTTCGTGCGGCGTTCCGAAACGCGTTCGAACGGGGTTACAGCAGTGACCTCCAAAATGTAGTAAACAACATGACACATACATGAACGGATGAATAGATGACGCCTAATAAATAATAACGGGCTAAAAGTGCGGCAAAGCATCAAGCTAAATGATTTTAACCTCTCAAAATATAGGACCTTTAATCGCACTTACTAAGCCCATGTGCAATCAACATAATACATATATAAAAAGTAAAGATAATGATATCGGACTTCGTATTCCCGATTGAACACATCTTACATTCAACCGAATATACACCAATCGGCGCGGCAAAGCATCGTGGTAAAGGATTTTAACCCCTCAAAATAGGGGACCTTTAATCCAACTTACCAAGCCCATGCGCTCGATCATATCATGCATATAAAGAAAATAAAGACAATAATATTGGCTTCGTATACCCGATTGAACACATCTTCCATTCAACCGAGTATACATCAATCGGCGCGGCAAAGCATCGTGGTAAAGGATTTTAACCCCTCAAAATAGGGGACCTTTAATCCAACTTACTAAGCCCATGCGCTCGATCACATCAAAACAAATAACATGCGGAAATCAAGTAAAGAATGACAAACAAATCAAAACAACATAAAATAATATGCTCTGTTAGCTCAAGTGGTACATGGAGTTGTATCCCGAGTACAGATCATACTACCGTCCATTCGGAATCGGCTATGAAATTTATGTCCGGGTTTCCATCCTATATACCACGAGAGTCGACACATTTTTCATTTTATTCAAGGCCCACATACATCATTTTACAATATATGCATATTTATATACTCAAGGGCCACAACATGCATTTTAACATAATAATCAAGCGAACAAAACTGAATAAATAATAAAGATAAAACTGAAAACAAGTGTGAAAAAAACCCCAGGTCTAACATTTTTTTGCGACTTTCGGATTTGCGTTTCACGGAGATCGGAAGGGTTAAAGCTCCTCAACTTCTCCGGTTCACTGGTTTTAGCGTCTTAGCTCACTGTTTTTCTATTTTGCTTGCTGTTTGACCTCCGTTTTGCTGCTGTTTTCTCTGTATTTTCTGCTTACTATTTCAGGTCTTCAAAGCTACTGTTTTTGCATTTTTTAGAGGTCCAGGGGCTTTTGTTTTTTGGTTGTTTAAGGGGTTTAAGGTACAGTTTTTAGTTACTGTTTTAGGTGATTTAGGGGCTATTTTGGGGGGTTTCTGGACTGATTTGGTGCAGTTTGTGGGGCAGTTTGCGGAGGGTCTTTCACAGCAGTTAAGAGGCTTTTGTAGAGGGGGTTTTTGTGAAGGGCAGGGGATTTTTTAGGGTAGTATTTGTGTGTGAAATGGTTGGACACGTGGGCTTCTTATGGACGTGTGGTGAGCTGTTTGGGTGCTTTAGGGTGTTATCATGGTGTGGAAGCGGTGAGGCACGGGGTATGTGGCGTGAGGCTTAGGGGCGTATGGTCTGCTGTTTAGTGGTGAACGTGCATAAGTGTGTTAGGAGATGCTGAAGGGTGACGTCTTGGTTCATGGAAGCGGTGAGCGTGGAGGCAAGGCGTGAGGGTGAATGGTTAGCGTGAGTAGGCTGTGAAGTTGCCGAGTGTAAGGGCTGGTGATGGGGCAGGTTTAGTGGAGAGTAGGTGGTCGTGTGTCAATGTGTAGTCTGTGTGAGTTTGAGGGCTTCGTTGCTTTGTGTGAATGGGTTTATTTTCGTGAGTGAATGGCAGTTTTGTTACATGCGTGAATGGGAGAGCTTGGAGAGGAGGATGGCTTGGAAAAGTGTTGTTTATATAGGTAAGGGTTAGGCTTCTCCTTGTCTCACAAGGAAGGGATATTTGGTATAAAGAGAGATTTGATGTTATGATTTAGTACAGGAGAACAATTTTGGAAAAAAAGGGATTATGGACAATTTATTGATAGGTGAATTGGAATTGATTTTGATGATTATGCTTTTTGGTTAGGAAATAAATGTTAATTGGAAGTCATATTTTTAATTGGTTATGATTGATTTTAATTAGGCATAATTTCTTTAATTTGTGTATTTTTATTATTTTGGTAGGTGATTATTTAGGTTTTATTTGTTTTATTTAATTTGGTATATTATTTAATTAATATTTTATTTAATTGGGTTGTATTTTGAGAGCCTTGGGCGTGTGGGCCAAGTGTGGTGGGCTAGGTGTTGTGTTGGTTTGGTGAGTGGGTTTGGGCCAAGGTTAAATGGTTCTGGGTTTTTTTAGGCCAAAGGTGCTTTAAAAGGGAGGTCCAACGAGAGAGCTTGGAGCTAAACATGCGGATAAAATTTAACGAAATGCCGATTCCCTTCCGAAAACCGTTTCCCGCAACTTCCTCGACTAAAAAGGTAGTGCCTCCAAATGAGACTCATCATAGGGACTCACATGCAAAAATGCAATGCCTACAGCCGTGAGTCTAATAGCATGGAAATGAGATGATTTTGTAACAATAATGTTGGACATGTATTGGATGTGAATAAGCATAATTAATTGATTAGATTAGTATTTTTGAAATGTTCATTTAAATAGTTAATCATGGCTAAGAACTTTAATTAATTAAATCATGATATTTGGAATATTAAAATTTAATTAGTTGGGCTTAATTTAGAATTGGGCTTATAATGTTGTATTTGGGCCTAATGGGCTTGGTTGGGCCAAGTTGGTTTAGGTCAATTGGATTGGATCCAAATTGGGCCTAAACCATTCCATTAAGTCCAAATATGACTAATGGGCCTTTTATGTTTAATTGGGCCTAATGGGCCGAAATTGGTTTCTTGGCAAATATGGTGATTCCTTAATTGGGCTTTGGTATTTGGGTTTGACCCATATTGACCAAAGTCCATGCCTTAAGAAATTAATTGAAAGCCCATTGGACTTTAATTAAATGACATTGGATGTTAATTGGGCTTTGAGACCCATTTAGAATAGATTTGGAATCTAAGTCGTAAAGGCGCATTTAAAAGTGTAATTATTTAATTTGGAATTAAATATAGAATTAGTATTGAATACAAATTAAATTAGATTTAAATTGTAGTTCGATATAATTCAATAATTCGTACTTCGAGTACTTATTCTTAAACGAGTTGGACTCGCGCAAATCAATCAAATCATTGTTTGAACATTGGATGATCACTTTATTCAAAGATTAATTAATTGGATTAGATTGATTGAATAACATGCTTTGTTTGAATACATGGATGTGTTGAATGGATAATGTATATCAGATGGATATTATAAGGGAAAGGGCAATTTTGGAAATTGTTGTAAATCTAGAATTTATTAATTGGACTTGCGTGTCCAGCCTTATCTCTCTATTCTTTGTAATTCTCTTCTCACCTTATTCCCCTCAATGTTAATGAGGTTTCTTAATTGTATTATGTATTGGGTAGAAGTTAGAATAGTGCTAGCCGGGGAGAAGAAATGGAGTGATTTATGTTAGACATTATGTCCCATAGCGTCACTGTTTGTAAATGATATTGTATTATTGTACAAAATTAACTATGTGATAATGAAATTGTCTTTTGCCGTTTTGTAATATTATTTACTTTGATTTATAAATGGCGAAAGTCCATATGATTAGTACTGGATTGAGATGATATGAGACAGTATCAATCCATAAATTTAATCATTAAATATCCCTAGTCGGAGTATTATCGAGATCGGACATCGATAATGCGGAATAGACTAGTATTGCGCTTGTGCACGTTGTGAGGGCACAACGGCATAGTTCTCATATATTTAAGTATTGGATACTTATGCAAGTGCGATAGGAGGTTGTGTTTTACCGATGGTACGGAAAACAGCTTCGCTCTGGATAGACCCCGCGGAATCCCATTGGTAGTATGTCTAGGTGTCTATGGGAGGCCGCATCAGGGTGTAGGTGTATATTCTTAACCTGAGACTTACATCGCTAGTACTTGCGACAATCGGTAAACTTTGGTTTTGGTGGTTGGGGACCTTAACCGGTTCTGTGTACACCTCTTCTGGGTTTATCGAGAATCGTAGTGTACTGGATGTGATGTCAAGATGGAAGTATCGCTTCAGACATATGGAGGTGATGATCACGCAGGACACAGAACTAGTACTCTATAAAAGGTTTGCAACCGTCGGGACAATATGACTGGGTCAGGATTGTCCGATTTAAAGAGACTAGTTGCTTGATGTCCGATATATGTTTCGTACGGGGCAGACACATCTCCAGCCCCAGGCCTAGCATGTGATCATCCGATACTGGATCGATGTACGCAATACTACGGTATACTACGCTTGATATAGATCTTATATTCCTATAAGAATATTTCTGGAGAATTGGGTAGGCATGGCGCTTTGCTAGAAGCCAACCTTGTCTTGTAAATCGGTAAGAACGTAGTACGAGGTACGTGCGTGTTCGGATTATCCGACGACCGTATTTACTGCCAACATATCCGGAGATCTCTTGGGTCGCTTCTGAAGATTCACCTATGATATTTGATTCAGACTTAATTAATCTTGGATTAATTGCGGAGAAACTTTATCTCGGATAAAGTGCCTTATTTAGAGAGAGAACGATTAATTTGGAATTAATCGATAAAATTGTTATATTCGATATAATAATTGAAATTCGATTTCGACGCGAAATTAAAATTAGATTTTAATTCGGGCATACGAGTTAATTTAGAATTATTCGTTAGCGACGTAAATAATAATTTCGCTAGGCGCGATTATTTATTTAAATTCGATTAACGTCGCGACGCAAGTTCGGTATTTCGGAAATATCGAACCCGAACGCGTGAGTGCACATGGGCCCGCTTTCATTTGGAAACGTGTGGGGCCCACATGACACATGTCATTATATGTATTATTTTATTGATAATGCATTGCATGGTGATAGTGTATAATACACTCAATTGTTATGCATGGAATTTGAGTGTTTGACACTCTAAGCCTTTGCATGGTTTGTGTCATAGATTTATTATTATTTAATAAATATTATGGGATAAATATAAATTGATTTTTGGTATCAAAAATCAATGAGAAAAATCTCTCTTCTCTCTCTCACATTGCCGAAAAATGCATGCAGTTTTTGGTCTTCATCTTCTTCATTTTGGTTGCCAAAAGCTTGAAGATAGTGTGTGGTGTTTGGAACATCTTTCACATGCAAGGCTAGCACCTTCAAGGGATCAAAAGAGGTGATAGGGAAACTATCATAGAGCTTGGAATACACAAAGCTTGGAGCTTTCCACATCTTGTCTCCCTTGGCCGAAAATCTCATCAACCTTGGAGCTTCCATCTTGGCTTGATTTTCTACATCACAAAAGCTTGGTAAGTATGATTCCGCCATACTTCATCTTTTATATATATTCATTGTTGTATTTCACATGCTTAATCTTTCCTTGGGACATATTATAGAAACCAACAATGGTATCATGGAGCCATGGTTAAGCATGAAATACTTTAGGTTAAAATTTGACAAAATTGATTGAAGCATGTTCTTGTGAAATTTGATGAATGAGTATGCTTGCATGTATGTAAAATGATGTTACATGGAATCAATTTTATGAAAAATGCATTGGATGATTTTTCCCCAAAAATTTAACCTTGGCCGAATGGTATGAAGAAATTGATTGAAGCATGTTCTTGTGAAATTTGATTAATAAGAATGCTTGTATGTATATAGAATGATGTTACATGGAATCAATTTTATGAAAAATGCATTGGATGATTTTTCCCCAAAAATTCAACCTTGGCCGAATGGTATGATAAAATTGGTTGAAGCATGTTCTTGTGAAATTTGATGAATAAGAATGCTTACATGTATATAGAATGATGTTACATGGAATCAATTTTATGAAAAATGCATTGGATGATTTTTCCCCAAATTCATGCCTTGGCCGAATGTGTTGCTACTTGGAGTGGATTGGAATTTTTTGTGTTTAAGATCATTGGATGACTTAGAACGTGTACGGGACGTAGATTAGTAATTCAATCGGATTGAAAAACAAATCGACACAAAAACTCACCTTGGCCGAATACATAATGGACATGTAAAGGAGTTGATTTTTGTTAAAATTAATGTTGGACATTTATTTTAAAAATAGATGATTAATAAATTAAATGGGTTTTTGAAATATTTGGTTTAATATATTAATCTTGGTATTACACTTTAATAAATTGGACTTTAATGTTTGGAATATTACAATTTAATTAATGGGCTTTAAATAAAAAATTTAATTGGGCCTTATGGGCTTAAAATTGGTTTTATGGCATTTAAGGGTGATGATTCTTATTTGGCTTGGTAATTGGGTTTGACCCATATTGACCAAAGCCCAAGCCTTAATAAATCAATTGAAAGCCCATTTGACTTGAATTAAATTTAACATTGGATGTTAGTTGGGCTTTGAGACCCAATAGGATTAGATTTAGAATCTAAGTCTTTAAAGCACATTAAAAGTGTAAACATTTAATTTGGAATTAAATAATTGAATTAGTATTGATTACGAATTAATTAGATTTAATAAGTAGTTCGATATAATTCGCGAATTCGTACCTTATGTACTTATTCTCAATCGAGTTGGACTCGCGCAAAATCAAACCATTGTTTGAACATTGGATGATCACTTTAACAAAGACTAATTAATTGGATTAGATTGGTTGTAAAAGCATGTCTTGTTTGAATATATATGTATGTGATGAATGAATAGTGTATATCGGATGGATATTAGAAGGGAAAGGGTAATTTTAGAAATTATTGTATATTTGGAATTTATAAATTGGACCTGCGTGTCCAGCCTTATCTCTTTATCTCTTTGTATTCTCTTCTCACCTAATTCCCCTCAATGTAAATGAGGTTTCTCTTATTGTATTATGTAATTGGGTAGTAGTAGAATAGTGCTAGCGGGGGGAGAGGAAAGGAGTGATTTGTTCTAGGAACAAGTTGTTTATATATCCATCCGCATATCACTATTAATTTACTTTACGCGCTTTATGATGTTTTAGAAGCATGCTTAAGGGTGTATGATGATGAGACCTAACAAAGATAAATAAATTTTTGCCAATTACGCGAAAATCCCTCAATTTATATTAAGCGAATATCCTTCCATTGAATGGTTCTTGTTCAAGATCCGAAGTTGGCATTGGTTTGTTTTTGACCAAAGTCAAGACCTTTGTCAATCAAGGATGTACTTGAATCATGAGAGTTTTGTTGCATATCGGTGTCTTGTCCAAATCGTGATTTTTATTGGCCAAAGTCAAGATCACTTTTTGTCCAATGACATTGATTACGAAACTTTCCTCGTCAATGGGTCCCGCTTAACTGGAATCATTAGGTTTGTTTTTGGCCAAAGCCAAGGCCTAGATGATTCGGAGGATAGGGTTAGGAAAATGTAATGGTTACATTGACATTATACATATGTTTCGGACTTGGATGTCCACCTAACCGGATCTAGGAATTGGATGAGATCCAATTGATCATGGAGATCTACCTAAGTTAAATAGCATACAATTTTTATTGGCCAAAGTCAAGGTTGTGTGTTATTTAACGGGATCCTAGCCTACTAGGAAATTCGATTTTCCCGAGTTCTCTAAGAGGGTTAGAAACTTGGAAAAATAGTGGGAGGCTATTATTGAATTTGCAATTTCATTCAGATACTTAGCCTTACGCGTCTTTCAAAATTATTTCGTCAATATTTTAAATAATTAGTTGGACTAATATATTGTTATTATTTACTTGTAACAGTTTGACTGTACCCATAACGTCGTTGACTTTATAGTTGGACTATAGTTGTCAAGATGATTGGCAAAGGTAATATCCGCGACATAATCATGGGCGATAATGTCTTCAAAGGGACAAACTTTGCCGACTGGGAAATGAACCTCAAGATAGTGCTTGGGGCTGAGAGGATACTGTATACTATTCAGAGACCTCTCCCGCCTCCCCTGAACCACTGGAGCTAGAGTTATGGAAGACTCATAGTGATGATTGTGACCACCAAGCTCAGTCAGTTATGCTAGCTGCAATGACCCAGCATTTCAGACGCCAGTACAGGGACGTGGATCCCTATAACATGATGGCAAGATTGCGTGATCTTCACCGCACCAATAAGCGGATGAAGCGGTACGAGCTAGTAAGGAAACTCTTCCGCTCCCGCTCCCGATGACAGACGGCGCATCAGTTGAGGCCCACGAGACTCAAATGATCGCCGATATTGATGAGTTGGCCAATATGGGAATAGTCTTGGAGGCTGAGCTGACTATAGATATGATCTTGCAGTCACTTCCTGATACTTGGAAACAAATCATAATCAACTACAAGTTGATGGATACAGATGACACTCTTGGAGAGCTGTTATCCGTATTGAAGGAGTCCGAAAGGGAACTCCTAAAGGGGAGCAAGCGCGAGGCGCATTATGCATCGACCTCTCATCCGCCAAAGGCTAGGCCCAAGGCAATTGGAGGTGCGAGGAAGAAGAAGTTCAAGAACAAGGGCAAAGGCAAGTTGACAGTGGCTTCTAGGAAGCCAAAGGACAAATCTCGCGACATCTGCCTCAACTGCGGCAAGAGGGGTCACTGGAAACGTGACTGCCAATGAGCATTGTGCAGAGGGAGGATATCAAGGCTGGCAAGGCTATCGCCTCTGGTATGTTTGTTATTGAGATAAATATGAATACTTCTAGTGTTAAAAATTGGATTTTTGTTCTGGTTGTGGTGCTCATATTTGTACTGATGTGCAGGATCTGCATGATAGCAGGGTGCTGGCGTCAGGGGAGATGGATCTACGGGTCGGAAACGGAACACCAGTTGCTGTTTGGCCGTAGGGACTTTTGTTTTAGAACTGCCCTCAGGGCATGTACTTAAACTTTTGAACTGTTATTTTGTGCCTAGTTTAACTAGGAATATTATATCTGTATCATTGTTAACCCAGCAGGGTTACACTTTGTATTTAGAAACACTGGGTGTTATTTATATATAAAAATGATGCAGAAATTTGCACAGCTGTTGCAAATAACGGTCTTTATATTTTGAATATAAATGAATCTCCTAAAATGACAAACAAAGGCTCAAAAGAAGTAATCTAAAAGATGAAGCTTATATGTGGCATTGTCGTCTAGGACACATCAACAAGACTCGCATATCCACACTTTCGAAGAGTGGGTACTTGGACGAATTTGATCTCAATTCATATGACGTCTGCGAATCTTGTCTTTTAGGCAAAATGCCTAAATCACCTTTTAGCGGTAAAGGTGAACGTGCCACAGAATTGTTGGCTCTTGTTCATACTGATGTATGCGGGCCCATGTCTAGCCAGGCTAGAGGTGGATTTCACTACTTCGTAACCTTTACAGATGATGCATCTTGTTACGGTTTGTGTATCTTATGAGACACAAGTCGGAAACTTTTGAGAAATTCAAAGAGTTTCGACACGAAGTGGAGAAACAACAGGGAGAGTATTAATAAGACATTACGGTCAGACCGTGGTGGCGAATACTTAAGTTATGAGTTTCAAGATTACTTGGAGAATATGGTATTCTTTCACAGTGGACTCCTCCTGGAACACCGCAATTAAACGGTGTGTCCGAACGGAGAAACCGCACCTTGTTGGACATGGTAAGGTCAATGATGAGTCGCACTGAGCTACCAATATCCTTCTGGGGATACGCATTAAACAGTGCTATACTTATTTTGAATAAGGTACCGTCAAAGTCTGTTGAACAGACTCCATATGAGATATGGACATGAAGGAAACCGGTTTCTCTTCCTAAAGATTTGGGGAATGCTGGACATATGTTAAACGTTTGGAAAGTACCAAACTTGAACCCAAAACTGATAAATGCCTTTTTGTAGGATATCCTAGGGAAACCAAAGGATATTACTTCTATCACCCACAAGAGAACAAAGTATTTGTTGCTCTACAAGCATTTTTTCTTGAGAAGGATTTTATAAATGCAGTGGTAAGTGGGAGGAAGTAGAACTCGATGAAGATCGTAGTGATACTGTTCCTGGCAATGAATCAACGACGGAACATGAACAGACCACCGGGATGAGTCTGTACCACAAACTTCACATACACAAGGACCGCGTAGGTCGGAGAGAGTCAGAACAGTACCTGAGAGGTATGGTTTCCTGATCTCACCTCATGTAGATATTAATCTTATTGAGGACAATGAACCGGCTACGTAGAGGAAGCGATACAAAATATCGATTCCGCTTATGGCAAGATGCCATGAAGTCCGAGATGGATTCCATGTACGCCAACCAAGTTTGGACACTGGTTGATGCACCAGAAGGCGTAAAGCTATTGGATGCAGATGGATCTTCAAGAAGAAGACCGACATGGATGGCAACGTACAAACGTACAAAGCTAGGCTTGTAGCGAAGGGGTATCGTCAACAATATGGTATTGATTATGACGAAACCTTCTCACCCGTTGCCATGATTAAATCCATTCGGATAATGCTTGCAATAGCTGCATATTTCGATTACGAGATATGGCAGATGGACGTTAAAACCGCTTTCCTTAACGGAAACCTTTTGGAGGATGTTTATATGCAACAGCCTGACGGTTTTATCGTACCTAGACTTGCAAACAAGGTTTGTAAGTTAAATCGATCCATTTATGGATTGAAGCAAGCATCACGGTCATGGAATCAGCGTTTTGATGAGATCATAAAAGAATATGATTTCGTACAAAACGCAGATGACCCTTGTGTATACAAGAAGGTTAGTGGGAGAGCACTTACTTTTATTGTCCTTTATGTCGATGACGTATTGCTTATAGGCAATGACATTCCCATGCTAACGTCGGTGAAAGCTTGGCTTTCATTAAATTCTCCATGAAAGATCTGGGAGAAGCAGCCTTTATTCTTGGAATAAAGATCTACCGGGATAGATCTAGAAGCTGCTTGGACTCTCCCAGAGTACATACATTGATAAAGTGTTGAAGCGATTCAACATGGAACAATCCAAGAGGGGATTGTTCCAGTGGTACGTGTACCTCACCTCTCTGTCTAAGGACATGTGTCCTAAGAATCAGGAAGAGAGAGACAACATGAGTCGGATACCGTTCGCCTCGGCAGTTGGATCGATCATGTATGCCATGATATGTACACGACCGATGTCTCATATGCTTTGAGCATGTGCAGTCGCTATCAGGCCGATCCAGGTGAAGGTCACTGGACAGCAGTTAAGAATATCCTTAAGTATCTTAAACGAACTAAGGATGCTTTCTTAATTTATTTATGGAGGTGGAGAACTTGCGGTATCTGGGTATACCGATGCAAGTTTCCAAACCGACAAGGATGACTACAAGTCGCAATCCGGTCCGGGTCATTTTTTGTTTGAATAACGGAGCAGTGAGCTGGAAATCTTCCAAGCAAGATACTGTTGCCGATTCAACAACAGAAGCGGAGTACATCGCTGCATCTGAAGCAGCAAAGGAGGCAGTTTTGATCCGAAAGTTCCTGATCGGATTAGGAGTAGTTCCGTTAGCAGCTGAGCCCGTTCCATTGTATTGTGACAATAACGGGGCTATAGCACAGGCGGCTAAGGAACCAAGGTCTCATCAACGGTCCAAGCATGTTCTCGATTTCGATGTTCCATCTGATTCGGGAGATCGGACATCGATAATGCGGAATAGACTAGTATTGCGCTTGTGCACGTTGTGAGGGCACAACGTCATAGTTCTCATATATTTTAAGTATTGGATACTTATGCAAGTGCGATAGGAGGTTGTGTTTTAACCGATGGTACGGAAAACAGCTTCGCTCGGATAGACCCCGCGGAATCCCATTGGTAGTATGTCTAGGTGTCTATGGGAGGCCGCATCAGGGTAGGTGTATATGGTCTTACCTGAGACTTACATCGCTAGTACTTTGCGACAATCGGTAAACTTTGGTTTTTGGTGGTTGGGGACCTTAACCGGTTCTGTGTACACTCTTCTGGGTTTATCGAGAATCGTAGTGTACTGATGTGTGATGTCAAGATGGAAGTATCGCTTCAGAACATATGAGGTGATGATCACGCAGGAACACAAACTAGTACTCTATAAAAGGTTGCAACCGTCGGGACAATAGGACTGGGTCAGGATTGTCCGATTTAAAGAGACTAGTTGCTTGATGTCCGATATATGTTTCGTACGGGGCAGACACATCTCATCTCAGCCCCAGGCCTAGCATGTGATCATCCGATACTGGATCGATGTACGCAATACTACGTAGATACTACGCTTGATATAGATCTTATATTCCTATAAGAATATTTCTGGAGAATGGGGTAGGCATGGCGCTTTGCTAGAAGCCAACCTTGTCTTGTAAATCGGTAAGACGTAGTACGAGGTACGTGCGTGTTCGGATTATCCGACGACCGGTATTTACTGCCCACATATCCGGAGATCTCTTGGGTCGCTTCCTGAAGATTCACCTATGATATTTGATTCGAACTTATTAATCTTTGGATTAATTGCGGAGAAACTTTATCTCGGATAAAGTGCCTTATTTAGAGAGAGAATGATTAATTTGGAATTAATCGATAAAATATTATATTCGATATAATAATGAAATTCGATTTCGACGCGAAATTAAAATAGATTTTAATCGGGCATACGAGTTAATTTAGAATTAATTCGTTAGCGACGTAAATAATAATTTCGCTAGGCGCGATTATTTATTTAAATTCGATTAATGTCGCGACGAAAGTTCGGTATTTCGGAAATATCGAACCCGAACGCGTGAGTGCACGTGGGCCGGCCCCGCTTTCATTTGGAAACGTGTGGGGCCCACATGACACATGTCATTATATGTATTATTTTATTGATAATGCATTGCATGGTGATAGTGTATAATACACTCAATTGTTATGCATGGAATTTGAGTGTTTGACACTCTAAGCCTTGCATGGTTTGTGTCATAGATTTATTATTATTTAATAAATATTATGGGATAAATATAATTGATTTTTGGTATCAAAAATCAATGAGAAAAATCTCTCTTCTCTCTCTCACATTGCCGAAAACTGCATGCAGTTTTTGGTCTTCATCTTCTTCATTTTGGTTGCCAAAAGCTTGAAGATAGTGTGGTTGTTTGGAACATCTCTCACATGCAAGGCTAGCACCTTCATGGTGGTTTCTATAATATGTCCCAAGGAGAAGATTAAGCATTTGAAATACAATAAATGAATATATATTTAACTTTGAAGTATGGCGGAATCATACTTACAATGCTTTGTTGATGAAGAAAATCAAACCAAAATGGAAGCTCCAAGTGTTGATTGATCGGCCAAGAGGAGAAGAAGGTGGAAAGCTCCAAGCTTTGTGAATTCCTTGCTCTATGATGGTTTCCCTATCACCTCTTTTGATCCCTTGAAGGTGCTAGCCTTGCATGTGAGGAGATGTTCCAAACAACCACACTATCTTCAAGCTTTTTGGCAACCAAAATGAAGAAGATGAAGACCAAAAACTGCATGCAGTTTTCGCGGCAATGCGAGAGAGAGAAGAGAGATTTTTTCTTTTTTGTTCTCAATGATTTTTGATACCAAAAATCAATTTATATTTATGCCATAATATTTATTAAATAATATAATCTATGACACAAACCATGCAAGGCTTAGAGTGTAAACACTCAATTCCATGCATAACAATTGAGTGTATTATACACTATCACCATGCAATGCATTATCAATAAAATAATACATATAATGACATGTGTCATGTGGGCCCCACACGTTTCCAAATGAAAGTGGGCCCACGTGCACTCACGCGTTCGGGTTCGATATTTCCGAAATACCGAACTTGCGTCGCGATGTTAATTAAATCGAATTTAAATAAATAATCGCGCCTAGCGAAATTATTATTTACGTCGCTAACGAATTAATTCGAAATTAACTCGTATGCCCGAATTAAAATCTAATTTTAATTTCGCGTCGAAATCGAATTTCAATTATTATATCGAATATAATAATTTTACTGATTAATTCCAAATTAATCGTTCTCTCTCTCTAAATAAGGCACTTTATCCGAGATAAAGTTTCTCCGCAATTAATCCAAGATTAATTAAGTTCGAATCAAATATCATAGGTGAATCTTCAGGAAGCGACCCAAGAGATCTCCGATATGTTGGCAGTAAATACGGTCGTCGGATAATCCGAACACGCACGTACCTCGTACTACGTTCTTACCGATTCACAAGACAAGGTTGGCTTCTAGCAAAGCGCCATGCCTACCCAATTCTCCAGAAATATTCTTATAGGAATATAAGATCTATATCAAGCGTAGTATACCGTAGTATTGCGTATATCGATCCAGTATCGGATGATCACATGCTAGGCCTAGGGCTGGAGATGTGTCTGCCCCGTACGAAACATATATCGGACATCAAGCAACTAGTCTCTTTAAATCGGACAATCCTGACCTAGTCATATTGTCCCGACGGCTGCAACCTTTTATAGAGTACTAGTTCTGTGTCCTGCTTGATCATCACCTCCATATGTCTGAAGCGATACTTCCATCTTGACATCACATCCGATACACTACGATTCTCGATAAACCCAGAAGAGGTGTACACAGAACCGGTTAAGGTCCCCAACCACCAAAACCAAAGTTTACCGATTGTCGTAAGTACTAGCGATGTAAGTCTCAGGTTAAGACCATATACACCTACCCTGATGCGGCCTCCTCATAGACACCTAGACATACTACCAATGGGATTCCGCGGGGTCTATCCAGAGCGAAGCTGTTTTCCGTACCATCGGTAAAACACAACCTCCTATCGCACTTGCATAAGTATCCAATACTTAAATATATGAGAACTATGCCGTTGTGCCCTCACAACATGCACAAGCGCAATACTAGCCTATTCCGCATTATCGATGTCCAGTCTCGATAATACTACGGCTAGGGATATTTAATGATTAAACCTTTATGGATTGATACTGTCTCATATCATCTCAATCCAGTACTAATCATATGGACTTTCGCCATTTATATATCAAAGTAAATAATATTTACAAAATGGCAAAAGGCAATTTCATTATTACATAGTTAATTTTGTACAATAATACAATATCATTTACAAACAGTGACGCTATGGGACACAATGTCTAACACTTCAAGGGATCAAAAGAGGTGATAGGGAAACTATCATAGAGCTTGGAATACACAAAGCTTGGAGCTTTCCACATCTTGTCTCCCTTGGCCGAAAATCATCAACCTTGGAGCTTCCATCTTGGCTTGATTTTCTACATCACAAAAGCTTGGTAAGTATGATTCCGCCATACTTCATCTTTTATATATATTCATTGTTGTATTTCACATGCTTAATCTTTCCTTGGGACATATTATAGAAACCAACAATTTATTCTAGGAACAATCTGTGAGATATCCATCTGCATATCATTATTAATTTATTTTTGCGCCTTATTATACTTTTAGAATGCATGCTTAAAGGTGTATGATGAGACCTAATCAAAGATAATAAATTGGTTGCCAATTTACGCGGAAAACCCTCAACAAATATTAAGCGTTTTCCTTCCATTGAGTGATTCTTACTCAAGATCCAAGATTGGCACTGGTTTGTTAGCCAAAGTCAAGACCTTTTTCCATCGCGGATGTGTTTGAATCATGAAGGCTTTGTTCCATATCG